>NC_069447.1:7713729-7741229 GCF_026875155.1 Cherax quadricarinatus | reverse complement strand
AGTGTGTAATAAGCTGGTTTCACGAGAGTGTGTAAAGCTGGTTCAAGAAGTGTGTAAAGCTGGTTCAAGAAGTGTGTAAAGCTGGTTCAAGAAGTGTGTAAAGCTGGTTCAAGAAGTGTGTAAAGCTGGTTCAAGAGTGTGTAAAGCTGGTTCAAGAAGTGTGTAAAGCTGGTTCAAGAAGTGTGTAAAGCTGGTTCAAGAAGTGTGTAAAGCTGGTTCAAGAAGTGTGTAAAGCTGGTTCAAGAAGTGTGTAAAGCTGGTTCAGAAGTGTGTAAAGCTGGTTCACGAAGTGTGTAAAGCTGGTTCACGAAGTGTGTAAAGCTGGTTCAAGAAGTGTGTAAAGCTGGTTCAAGAAGTGTGTAAAGCTGGTTCAAGAAGTGTGTAAAGCTGGTTCAAGAAGTGTGTAAAGCTGGTTCAAGAAGTGTGTAAAGCTGGTTCAAGAAGTGTGTAAGCTGGTTCAAGAAGTGTGTAAAGCTGGTTCAAGAAGTGTGTAAAGCTGGTTCAAGAAGTGTGTTAAAGCTGGTTCAAGAAGTGTGTAAAGCTGGTTCACGAAGTGTGTAAAGCTGGTTCAAGAAGTGTGTAAAGCTGGTTCAAGAAGTGTGTAAAGCTGGTTCAAGAAGTGTGTAAAGCTGGTTCAAGAAGTGTGTAAAGCTGGTTCAAGAAGTGTGTAAAGCTGGTTCAAGAAGTGTGTAAAGCTGGTTCAAGAAGTGTGTAAAGCTGGTTCAAGAAGTGTGTAAAGCTGGTTCAAGAAGTGTGTAAAGCTGGTTCAAGAAGTGTGTAAAGCTGGTTCAAGAAGTGTGTAAAGCTGGTTCAAGAAGTGTGTTAAAGCTGATTCAAGAAGTGTGTAAAGCTGGTTCAAGAAGTGTGTAAAGCTGGTTCAAGAAGTGTGTAAAGCTGGTTCAAGAAGTGTGTAAAGCTGGTTCAAGAAGTGTGTAAAGCTGGTTCAAGAAGTGTGTAAAGCTGGTTCAAGAAGTGTGTAAAGCTGGTTCAAGAAGTGTGTAAAGCTGGTTCACGAAGTGTGTAAAGCTGGTTCACGAAGTGTGTAAAGCTGGTTCAAGAAGTGTGTAAAGCTGGTTCAAGAAGTGTGTAAAGCTGGTTCAAGAAGTGTGTAAAGCTGGTTCAAGAGTGTGTAAAGCTGGTTCAAGAAGTGTGTAAAGCTGGTTCAAGAAGTGTGTAAAGTGGTTCAAGAAGTGTGTAAAGCTGGTTCAAGAAGTGTGTAAAGCTGGTTCAAGAAGTGTGTAAAGCTGGTTCAAGAAGTGTGTAAAGCTGGTTCACGAAGTGTGTAAAGCTGGTTCAAGAAGTGTGTAAAGCTGGTTCAAGAAGTGTGTAAAGCTGGTTCAAGAAGTGTGTAAGCTGGTTCAAGAAGTGTGTAAAGCTGGTTCAAGAAGTGTGTAAAGCTGGTTCAAGAAGTGTGTAAAGCTGGTGTCAAGAAGTGTGTAAAGCTGGTTCACGAAGTGTGTAAAGCTGGTTCAAGAAGTGTGTAAAGCTGGTTCAAGAAGTGTGTAAAGCTGGTTCAAGAAGTGTGTAAAGCTGGTTCAAGAAGTGTGTAAAGCTGGTTCAAGAAGTGTGTAAAGCTGGTTCAAGAAGTGTGTAAAGCTGGTTCAAGAAGTGTGTAAAGCTGGTTCAAGAAGTGTACTTGGTAAGTTCCGTCATCCTACACAGACTACATAACGGTACCAAGTACTTGATACCAGTAAGTAGACACATTTTTTCCTATTGAAGGTGTGTATAAAAACCTTTAGGTATCAATAAAGGTCTACCCTGCCACCCTCCCACCCTGCCGCCCTCCCGGCCTGCCACCCTCCCGCCCTCCCACCCTGCCACCCTCCCGCCCTGCCATCCTCCCATCCTCCCAACCTCCCAACCTGCCGCCCTCCCAACATGCCACCCTCCCAACCTGCCACCCTCACAACCTGCCGCCCTCCCAACCTGCCACCCTCCCAACCTGCCACCCTCCCAACCTGCCACCCTCACAACCTGCCACCCTCCCAACCTGCCACCCTCACAACCTGCCGCCCTCCCAACATGCCACCCTCCCAACCTGCCACCCTCACAACCTGCCGCCCTCCCAACCTGCCGCCCTCCCAACCTGCCCGCCCTCCCACAACATGCCACCCTCCCAACCTGCCACCCTCACAACCTGCCGCCCTCACAACCTGCCGCCCTCCCAACCTGCCACCCTCCCAACCTGCCACCCTCACAACCTGCCGCCCTCACAACCTGCCGCCCTCCCAACCTGCCACTCTCCCAACCTGCCACCCTCCCAACCTGCTATCCTCCCAACCTGCCACCCTCCCAACCTGCCACCCTCCCAACCTACCACCCTCCCAACCTGCCACCCTCCCAACCTGCCGCCCTCCCAACCTGCCGCCCTCCCAACCTGCCACCCTCCCAACCTGCCGCCCTCCCAACCTGCCGCCCTCCCAACCTGCCGCCCTCCCAACCTGCCGCCCTCCCAACCTCCCAACCTGCCACCCTCCCAACCTGCCACCCTCCCAACCTGCTATCCTCCCAACCAACCACCTTCTCCCTCCCTCCTCTCTCTCTCTCTCTCTCTTAGATATAAGAACATAAGAACATAAGAACGAAGGAACACTGCAGAATGCCTACTGGCCTATGCGAGGCAGGTCCAAGTCTCCTACCGGCTTAAGCCAATGCACCCAACCTAGTCAGGTCAGGTCACATTAACTTAAGGGAGGAACACGGCAACCGACCTGGTAGCACAAGCTATCAGGTCCAACTCACACCCACCCACATCCACTCATGTATTTATCCAACCTATTTTTAAAACCTACACAATGTTCTGGCCTCTATAACTGTACTTGGGAGTTTGTTCCACTCATCCACAACTCTATTACCAAACCAGTACTTTCCTATATCCTTCCTGAATCTGAATTTTTCCAACTTAAAACCATTGCTGCGAGTCCTGTCTAGGCTAGATATTTTCAGCACACTATTTACATCCCCTTTATTTATTCCTGTCTTCCATTTATACACCTCAATCATATCCCCCCTAATTCTACGTCTTTCTAGAGAGTGCAGATTCAGGGCCCTTAGTCTATCCTCATAGGGAAGGTTTCTGATACATGGGATCAACTTTGTCATCCTCCTTTGTACATTTTCCAGAGCATTTATATCCATTCTGTAATACGGTGACCAAAACTGTGCAGCATAATCTAAATGAGGCCTAACCAAGGATGTATAGAGTTGAAGAACAACCTGAGGACTCCTATTATTTATGCTTCTTGATATGAAGCCAAGGATTCTATTAGCTTTATTGCGAACACTTATGCACTGTTGTTAGTGTGACTTTGTCAATGGTCCAAGTCGGACCGAAACGTCGTCGTAAGCTTCTCTCTTTTATGTGCGGGTTATTTGTGCACTGTTGTCTTGGTTTCAGATTACTGCTAACCAGAACTCCTAAATCTTTTTCGCAATCCGTAATATTAAGATCTACATTATTTAGTTTATATGTGGCATGGTTATTGTCCTGTCCAACATTTAGAACTTTGCATTTGTCTATATTAAACTGCATCTGCCACTTCTCCGACCACTGCATCAGTCTATTCAAATCTTCCTGGAGTGCTCTAATGTCCTCGTCAGAATGAATTCGACGGCCTATTTTGGTGTCATCGGCAAAGTTGCCGATGTCGCTCTTTATGCCCTCATCTATGCCGTTTATGTAGATTGTGAACAGCAGGGGGCCCAGCACTGACCCCTGTGGAACACAGCTCGTGACGCTTCCCCACTCTGATTTCTCCCCATTTATGCAAACTCTCTGCTGCCTATTTGTCAACCATGCCTCTATCCAGGAAAAAATTTTCCTCCTATTCCATGTGCCTTAATTTTCCTCAATAGTCTCTGATGTGGGACCCTGTCAAAAGCCTTACTGAAGTCCATATACACAATATCATATTCATTACCATGATCTACCTCCTCAATTACCTTAGTGAAAAAAGTTAATAAATTCGTAAGGCAGGAACGCCCCTTTGTAAAACCATGCTGAGATTCGTTGATTAATTTATGCTTTTCAAGGTGGCTACGAACTGCCTCGGCAATTATTGATTCCATAAATTTTCCCACTATGGAGGTTAGGCTTATTGGTCTATAGTTCGAAGCTAAGGACCTGTCACCTGCTTTGAAAATAGCTATCACATTTTCCATTTTCCACTTATCTGGCACCATGCCAGTTTGTAGTGATTTTGTTGAAAAGATTAGCCAAAGGTGTGCTAAGCTCCTCTTTACATTCCTTTAGAACCCTTGCATACAGTTCATCAGGGCCTGGGGATTTGTTAGGTTTTAATTTATCTTTTGCCTAAGGACCATGTCACTTGTGACCCTAATCGTGCACAGTTTTTATCGTCCTGTTCTACATAATTTATCATTACTGGAATATCGCTGGTATCCTCCTGTGTAAAAACTGAGAGGAAGTATGTGTTAAAAATTCTACACATTTCCTTATCACTGTCAGTGAGCTGACCCGAGGAACTTTTGAGTGGGCCTATCTTGTCCCTGATTTTTACTTCTGTATACCTGAAAGAATCCTTTTGGGTTAGTCTTCGATTCTCTTGCAACTTTAACCTCATAATCTCTTTTTGCTTTTTTAATTCCCTTTTTTATTTCTCTCTTATACGTTAACTTAAAAAATTCATATCACACACACACACACAACACGTACACACAACACACATACACGTACACACAACACACACACGTACACACACACACACACAAAACGTACACACAACACACACGTACACGTACACACGTTCACGTACACACACAGTACACGTACACACGTACACACATGTACACAACGTACACACACGTACACGTACACACACGTACACACACACACACGTACACACACACACACGTACACACACAACGTACACACACAAAGTACACACACACGTACACACACACACGTACAACACCACACACACACGTACACACACACACACACACACACACACACACACGTACACACACACACACACACGTACACACACACACACACACACACACACACAACACACACAACACACACACACACATACACTTACACTCACACACGTACACACACACGTACACACACACACGTACACACACACACGTACACACACACACGTACACACACGTACACACTACATAGGGTTGGAGGGGACTACATAGGGTTGAACTTCCTGCGGGAGGTCCAGTGGGACAGAGAACTGGCAGGAAAGCCAGTAAATGAAATGATGGAATATGTAACAACAAAATACAAGGAGGCAGTGGAAAGGTTTATTCCCAAGGGCAACAGTAACAACGGGAAGACCAGAACGAGCCCCTGGTTTACCCGACGGTGTAAGGAGGCAAAAACAAAGTGCAATAGAGAATGGAAAAAGTACAGAAGGCAGAGAACACACGAAAATAGGGAGATCAGTCGCAGAGCCAGGAATGAGTACGCACAGGTAAGGAGGGAGGCCCAGCGACAGTATGAAAATGACATAGCATCGAGAATCAAGACTGACCCGAAACTGTTGTATAGCCACATCAGGAGGAAGACAACAGTCAAAGACCAGGTGATCAGATTAAGGACAGAAGGTGGAGAACTCACAAGAAATGATCAGGAGGTATGTGAGGAGCTGAACAGGAGATTTAAGGAAGTTTTTACAGTAGAGACAGGAAGGGCTGTGGGAAGACAGCACAGAAGGGAACATCAAGAGGGAATATACCAACAAGTGTTGGATGACATACGAACAACTGAGGAGGAGGTGAAGAAGCTCTTAAGTGACCTTGACACCTCAAAGGCGATGGGACCGGACAACATCTCCCCATGGGTCCTTAGAGAAGGAGCAGAGATGCTGTGCATGCCTCTAACCACAATCTTCAACACATCCCTTGAAACTGGGCAACTACCTGAGAAATGGAAGACAGCTAATGTAGTCCCCATATTTAAGAAAGGAAACAGAAACGAGGCACTAAACTACAGACCTGTGTCTTTGACATGTATTGTGTGCAAAGTCATGGAGAAGATTATCAGGAGGAGAGTGGTCGAACACCTGGAAAGGAACAAGATTATAAATGAAAACCAGCATGGGTTCATGGAAGGCAAATCTTGTATCACAAACCTCCTGGAGTTTTATGACAAGGTAACAGAAGTAAGACACGAGAGAGAGGGGTGGGTAGATTGCGTTTTCCTAGACTGCAGGAAGGCCTTTGACACAGTTCCCCACAAGAGATTAGTGCAGAAGCTGGAGGATCAGGCGCACGTAAAAGGGAGGGCACTGCAATGGATAAGGGAATACCTGACAGGGAGGCAGCAACAAGTCATGGTACGTGAAGAGGTATCACAGTGGGCACCTGTTACGAGCGGGGTCCCACAGGGGTCAGTTCTAGGACCAGTGCTATTTTTGATATATGTGAACGACATGATGGAAGGAATAGACTCTGAAGTGTCCCTGTTCGCAGATGACGTGAAGTTGATGAGAAGAATTAAATCGGACGAGGATGAGGCAGGACTGCAAAGAGACCTGGACAGGCTGGACATTTGGTCCAGCAACTGGCTTCTCGAATTCAATCCAGCCAAATGCAAAGTCATGAAGATTGGGGAGGGGCAAAGAAGACCGCAGACAGAGTATAGGCTAGGTGGACAAAAACTACAGACCTCACTCAGGGAGAAAGACCTTGGAGTGACCATAACACCGAGCACATCACCGGAGGCACACATCAACCAAATAACCGCTGCAGCATACGGGCGCCTGGCAAACCTGAGAATAGCGTTCCGATACCTTAATAAGGAATCGTTCAAGACACTGTACACTGTGTATGTTAGGCCCATACTGGAGTATGCAGCACCAGTCTGGAACCCACACCTGGTCAAGCACGTCAAGAAGTTAGAGAAAGTACAAAGGTTTGCAACAAGGCTAGTCCCAGAACTCAAGGGAATGTCGTACGAGGAAAGGTTAAGGGAAATCGGACTGACGACACTGGAGGACAGAAGGGTCAGGGGAGACATGATAACGACATACAAGATACTGCGGGGAATAGACAAGGTGGACAGAGATAGGATGTTCCAGGGAGGGGACACAGGGATAAGGGGTCACAACTGGAAGCTGAAGACTCAGACGAGTCACAGGGACGTTAGGAAGTATTTCTTCAGTCATAGAGTTGTCAGCAAGTGGAATAGCCTAGCAAGGGAAGTAGTAGAGGCAGGAACCATACATAGTTTTAAGAAGAGGTATGACAAAGCTCAGGAAGCAGAGAGACAGAGGATCCAGTAGCGATCAGTGAAGAGGCGGGGCCAGGAGCTGAGTCTCGACCCCTGCAACCACAATTAGGCGAGTACACACACACACACTCGTACAACACACACACACACACACACACACACAAAGTACACACACACACACGTACACACAACACACACACGCGTACACACACACACACACACACACACACGTACACACACACGTACACACACCACACACACACACACACGTACACACACGTACACACACACATACACACACACACACACACACACACACACACACACACAAGATGACACAGGTGACAGAAGACAAGAGAGAGAGGGGTGGATCGACTGCATATTTTTGGACTGCAAGAAGGCCTTCGACACAGTTCCTCACAAGAGGTTACTGCAAAAGCTAGAGAATCAGGCACACATAACAGGAAAGGCACTGCAATGGATCAGAGAATACCTGACAGGGAGGCAACAACGAGTCATGGTACGCGACGAGGTGGGCGCCTGTGACAAGCGGGGTTCCACAGGGGTCAGTCCTAGGACCTGTGCTGTTCTTGGTATATGTGAACGACATAACGGAAGGGATAGACTCAGAAGTGTCCTTGTTTGCAGATGATGCGAAGTTAATGAGAAGAATCAAATCGGATGAGGAGCAGGCAGGACTACAAAGAGACCTGGACAGGCTACAAGCCTGGTCCAGCAACTGGCTTCTTGAATTTAACCCTGCCAAATGCAAAGTCATGAAGATTGGGGAAGGGCAAAGAAGACCGCAGACACAATATAGTTTAGATGGCCAAAGACTGCAAACCTCACTCAAGGAAAAAGATCTGGGGGTGAGCATAACACCGAGCATATCTCCTGAGGCGCACATCAATCAGATAACTGCTGCAGTATACGGGCGCCTGGCAAACCTACGGATAGCGTTCCGATACCTCAGTAAGGAGTCGTTCAAGACTCTGTATACCATTTACGTCAGGCCCATACTGGAGTATGCAGCACCAGTTTGGAATCCACACCTAGTCAAGCACGTCAAGGATTTAGAGAAAGTGCAAAGGTTTGCAACAAGACTAGTCCCAGAGCTACGGGGATTGTCCTACGAAGAAAGGTTGAGGGAAATCGGCCTGACGACACTGGAGGCCAGGAGGGTCAGGGGAGACATGATAGCGACGTATAAAATACTGCGCGGAATAGACGAGGTGGACAAAGACGGGATGTTCCAGAGACGGGACACAGACACGAGAGGTCACAATTGGAAGTTGAAGACTCAGATAAATCAAAGGGATGTTAGGAAGTATTTCTTCAGTCATAGAGTAGTCAAGCCGTGGAATAGCCTAGAAAGTGAAGTAGTGGAGGCGGGAACCATACATAGTTTTAAGGCGAGGTATGATAAAGCTCATGGAGCAGGGAGAGAGAGGACCTAGTAGCAATCAGTGAAGAGGCGGGGCCAGGAGCTATGAATCGACCCCTGCAACCACAAATAGGTGAGTACAAATAGGCGAGTACACGTACACACACACACACACGTACACACACACACACAACACACACGTACACACACACAACGTAACCCCAAACACAAAAACACACACACACACACGTACACAAAACACACGCAACACCCCACACACACACACACACACACACACACACACAACACACACAACATACACACAGAACATACACACACAACTACACACGTACACACACAACACACACACGTACACACAAAACACACGCACGTACACACAACACACACACGTACGCGCACACAACACACACGTACACACACATAACACATACAACACACACAACACACAAACACACAACACATACAACACACACAACACATACAACACGTACAAACACACACACACAACACACATACAACACATACAACACACACACACAACACATACAACACACAACACATACAACACGTACAACACCACACACAACACATACAAACACACACACACCAACACATACAACACACACACAACACATACAAACTACAACACACACACACACAACACATACAACACACACAACACATACAACACGTACAACACACCACAACACAACACATACCACACACACACAACACATAACACACACGTACAACACACACAACACAACACATACAACACACACACAACACATACAACAACACACACACAACACATACAACACACACACAACACATACAACACACTACAACACACACACACAACACATACAACACACACAACACATACAACACGTACAACACACACACACACAACACATACAACACACACAACACATACAACCACGACAACACTACACACACAAACTACACATACAACACACACAACACATACAACACGTACAACACACACACACAACACATACAACACACACAACACATACAACACGTACAACACACACACACACAACACATACAACACACACACACAACACATACAACACACACAACACATACAACACCACACAACACATACCACACAAACACACACACACAACACATACAACACGTACAACACACACACACAACACATACAACACACACACAACACATACAACAACACACAACACATACCACACAAACACACAACAATACCCACACACACAACACATACAACACACACAACACATACCACACAAACAACACAACACATACCACACAAACACATACATACACACACACACACACTAAATATAAAAACATATTTACTTACATAATCAAATTCTTCGTGTCACTTTTATTTAATAAAAATGTAGAGAGATTACACTGTCACTTTACCTTATTAATCCCGCCCTTTTCTGCCAGCAAATAATTCTTTTTACGGCAGCTTACGACAAGACATTTTACCTCAACAAATGTTACAGAAAATGTCGGCCTGTGATGTTATTCCAACATTGTGATCACGTTGCAATACCTGGCACACAGTTTGAATAACACTCCCATGTATATATATTTTTTCAACAATGCAACAAGGCTCGCTCTGTTTCTCGGGGTTTTTTTTTTTGGCAGGTTCTCTGAAAAAAATATTCGTCACTAAACTTATGGAAATTTATGTCAATTCTAACATTGTTAGTGAAAATAATGGTTTTTATGATTATTTTAACATGCTTGATAAGGTCAGTGGAAGGTGTTGCCATCTGGCGTACGAATGTGAAAACGTTTAATATAGTAATAATAATAGTAATAATAATATTGTTATTGGGGAAGTACATATTCACTTTTAATATATAAAAAACGCAGCGCAGAGTCCCTTCCTTGGATCAAGAGCCCTTCACCAGAAGCAAAGGAGTCCCACTGAACAGGTTCTCTTCGCTAGATAAGACTAACAAGCCTTTAGTGTAACTTCTACTCACCTACTTGTGGTTCCAGGGGTCAAGTCACAGCTCCTGGCCCCGTCTCTTCGTTGGTTGCTACTAGGCCCACTCTCTCCCTGCACCAAGAGTTTTATCGTACCTCTTCTTAAGGTTATGTATGGATCCTGCCTCCACTACATCACTCTCCAAAATACTCCAGACTGTGTACACGACGTGAATTGCCACTGAATCACCGTGTACATTGATGTGTGCATTAAGAACACGGCACGCACACTATCACTTGTGTGTACACTGAGAACAGTGCATGTATACGTGAAGGGGTGTACATCACTTGTGTACACAGTACTGCATCTATACGTGGAGGGGGTGTACATCACTTATGTGTACACAAAGCTACGTTGCCTGTGTGTAAAATGAGAGTAATAGCCATGTACACTTGGAGGAGCTGCACATTATTCTTGGTAAGTGCACACTGATAGTGTATATACACTTGGGTGTTAAATAGGTTACCTGTAGCCTTAATATTCTTGAAACTAAGTGTAGCCTTAATTAACCAAGCTAAGTGTAGCCTTAATTAACCAAGCTAAGTGTAGCATTAATTAACCAAGCTAAGTGTAGCCTTAATTAACCAAGCTAAGTGTAGCCTTAAATAACCAAGCTAAGTGTAGCCTTAATTAACCAAGCTAAGTGTAGCCTTAATTAACCAAGCTAAGTGTAGCCTTAATTAACCAAGCTAAGTGTAGCCTTAATTAACCAAGCTAAGTGTAGCCTTAATTAACCAAGCTAAGTGTAGCCTTAATTAACCAAGCTAAGTGTAGCCTTAATTAACCAAGCTAAGTGTAGCCTTAATTAACCAAGCTAAGTGTAGCCTTAATTAACCAAGCTAAGTGTAGCCTTAATTAACCAAGCTAAGTGTAGCCTTAATTAACCAAGCTAAGTGTAGCCTTAATTAACCAATAGCCTAATTTGTAGCCTTAATTAACCAAGGGCTAAGTGTTAGCCTTAATTAACAAGCTAAGTGTAGCCTTAATTAACCAAGCTAAGTGTAGCCTTAATTAACCAAGCTAAGTGTAGCCTTAATCAAGCTAAGTGTAGCCTTAATTAACCAAGCTAAGTGTAGCTTAATTAACCAAGCTAAGTGTAGCCTTAATTAACCAAGCTAAGTGTAGCCTTAATTAACCAAGCTAAGTGTAGCCTTAATTAACAAAGCTAAGTGTAGCCTTAATTAACCAAGCCAAGTGTAGCCTTAATTAACCAAGCCAAGTGTAGCCTTAATTAACCAAGCCAAGTGTAGCCTTAATTAACCAAGCTAAGTGTAGCCTTAATTAACCAAGCTAAGTGTAGCCTTAATTAACCAAGCTAAGTGTAGCCTTAATTAACCAAGCTAAGTGTAGCCTTAATTAACCAAGCTAAGTGTAGTCTTAATTAACCAAGCTAAGTGTAGCCTTAATTAACCAAGCTAAGTGTAGCCTTAATGACCTTAATTAATCTTTTTCCGAATATTTTGAACATGTCACGATACCGAAACTACTGGAGAAATAAATATTTCTTAATATCTCCATTTCTTAAATCTTGAATCATTCAGTGAACGAAATATATTGAAAAATTTATGAAGGAGCGAGTTGCAGAGTCAGGCCATGAGCCTTGACAAGCCAGGCCCAAAACGGTAATACCAACAGGACTTAAACGGGCGGCTGTTGTATGCCTCTGAAACTGATATTCAGATTATCTCTGTCAGCTGGTGACAGTGCTTGAGTTTGTGACTGTCAGTCTGGCTCTGAGTAATGTGTACAAGTTGAACAGTGGCAACAGCAGACTTCCTCAGCGCAATACTGAAGTTCTCTGTTGTGAAGTTATACCTGCAGTGCAGTGTTGATATTTCAGATTAGAAGGATGTGTGTGTATATATATACATTGTGTGTGTCGTGCCGAACAAGGAAAATCATTCGATTTTGGCTTAAATAGCAACGCTCTTCTTGCCGAATAAGGCAATCGATAATTTGGGTTTGTAATAAATTTGCGAAAATTAATCTGAACGTAAAGAAAAAATGTATTATGCTGTGTTTGCTTATTATTAAATTATTATAAATTTATCTAAAATATATTTAGCTCGATTAGGCTAAATTAAATTGCGCTTGTTGTAATAAGGTTAGGTAAGTTTTCTAAGGTTCTTTTGGTACAAAATTAATTTTACATTAACATAAAAAAAAAATGTATTTTTAAATGCATAAGAGAAAATTTTTAAAATGCCTTAATTTTAGGCGAATTCTTGCTAACTGACCACTTTTATCTATTCGGCACTATATATATACATCGAGAAATGTATATCGAGGAGTGTGTGTATACGCTGAGAGTTCGATCCATACGTTAGGGATTAAAATATTCATGATTAGTGGTGAACAAGTGACATGCAGCCTTAATAATGCTCGTGCATTGATAAGTCTTAAGCCCAATTAACGAACCAATCGTCCGAATGCTCTGGGAGTGTCCAGCAGCTTACCGTGTAGACTTGATGGAAAGTGATAGCAGAATGATAGGTATGGAAGGTTTTTTTCTTCTATATTCTTTGTTCGTACCTCTCTCCTCGTCGTTTCTCTGTTTAGCTGAAGACTAAGTTCCTTTATGTTAACCAAAATCTATCATACCCTCGTTGCATTTTTATACCGTCTTGTCTGTCTGTTTCTGTCTGTATCTCTGTTTCTGTGTTTGTGTGTGTCTGTATCTCTCTGCCTGTAGCTGTGTGTGTGTGTGTGTCAGTGTCTGTATCTGTGTCTGTGTCTGTGCGTCTGTCTGATCTACCAAGCGGTTATAACATAATACACAGCCCATCCCATCTGCACACCGGCAGCTTTCGCATGGAGACGAGGCAAGTCGGAAATAGCTGAATTGTATAGAACCATCACTCCTGTCTCCACCTCAACGCTATTTGAATATCTGTGTGGCGAAGTGAGAAGTGGGAGAGAAGTGAGGGATAGGAGGGGAAAGAGAGGAGGTGGTGGGGAGAGAAGAGTAGAGGAGAGGTAGAAGTGAACAGTGAGGGGAAGGATAGGTGATGGGGGGAAAGGAGTGGTAGGAAATATGTGGAGGTGATGGAGAATAAAACATATGACACTCGTCACTGTGTGTGTGTGTGTGTGTGTGTGTGTGTGTGTGTGTGTGTGTGTGTGTGTGTGTGTTGTACACATTTACACTAACAGTTTTAAGCTCATGTTACGTCTTGATCACGATTTTTTTTTTCCAATATTTGAAGGCTCCCACAGCTTCTGCACTGACCTCATTCCAGTTTGTCAACCCACTATTTATAAACAAATACATGTTAATTAATGTACACCAGTAACCCGCACTCAGATAACACCCTCGTGACAACGATTGAGAACATTGTGGACCATTGTCAAGTCACAACTGGGGCGGGAAAAGTAGAGAAGGCCTGAAGTTAATACCAGAGAGAGCAGAGGTGAATAAAACCGAACAAATGCTCAAGGATGGACCGAAACATCGTGAGGGAAAGGGGTGACCATCCTAGTTCGGGGTTATTGGTGAATTGCTCCGGCCCCAAATCAGTGATATTTTTTAAATCATGTTAACACATATTCAACAATAACATTCTCTCGTTCAGCCTAATGTCGACGCCAAGACATTATCTCGAGTCATTTCTCATCTCCTTTTTACGTTTTCTTAAATGTAGTAATGTCAGCGTTCCATTCCCTGTCTTCCAGTGAGGGTAGGTCCAGAAACACCGCCATTTTTCCTATTGACATTTCGAACTGCTGGAATCCATTATTTTTGGAAAGGATCTGAATCTTTTATATTTTGCATTCCAAGTTGAAAAAGATAATTTTTTATTAAAATAAATGCTAGCGTCATTCATAAGATGAATGTGCATTCACTCGTGTAGAAAGCTGCTCACTCAGGTATGTTGCCACTGGTATACTGCTAGGCTGGTATACTGCTAGGCTGGTATACTGCTAGCCTGGTATAACTGCTAGCCTGGTATAACTGCTAGCCTGGTATAACTGCTACCCTGGTATACTTCTATTCTATTATACAAGTATATATTTATGTGAAGCTTCAAACCCTTGTAGGTCAAGCAGCGCAAGGAGTGGCTGAGGTTTGAGCCTTTTAGGGTTAATTGCTAGAAAGTGGCTCCACCTAGTTGTACTCTCCCCCAAGTTATGAACTCAGGTATGTGAGTACTAACACCTGGTACTGTCCCTCGTGTAAATCACCACCTGTTTCTCAACCAGTTGGGGGGTCGAACCAACCGGCCTCAAGCTTACCAGTAGTTGCCAAGTCAACGATAATCCCATTACCCCATTTCCACCTTCCTCTTCTCTGCTCCTTTGCTTGCCTTTTCTAACCCTTCTTATTGCATCTCTTAACTCGTACCCTCTATCCAACTTTGTACATTATTTCATCTTTATTTCCTTTTCCCTTTTTTCCCCCTCTCCCTTTTCCCTTTACATCCCCCGGATTTACTTCTTTTTTCATTTCTCTCTGGTCCCTTGATGTTCCCTTTCTTCCTCCTCATTCTGATTCACCCTTCCTTGCCACCCTCCTCATCCCGTATCTTTCGTAAATGAAAAATTCTCCTGTGACATCCCTTCCTTGGTAGTAAGAGGGACAGTAGTACCAGTGACAGTAGTACCAGTGACATTAGTACCAAAGTCAATAGTACTAGGGACAGTAGTACCAAAGTCAATAGTACCAGGGTCAGTAGTGCCAGGGGCAGTAGTGCCAGGGGCAGTAGTACTAGGGACATTAGAACCAGGAACAGTAATATCAGGGTCATTAATACCAGGGACAGTAGTAGCAGAGTCAGTAGTACCAGGGTCAGTAGTACCAGGGTCAGTAGTACCAGGGTCAGTAGTACCAGGGACAGTAGTACCAGGGACAGTAGTACCAGGGACAGTAGTACCAGGGACAGTAGTACCAGGGACAGTAGTACCAGGGACAGTAGTACCAGAGACAGTAGTACCAGAGACAGTAGTACCAGAGACAGTAGTAAGAGGGACAGTAGTAAGAGGGACAGTAGTACCAAAATTAGTAGTACCAGGGACTGTAGTACCAAGGTCAGTAGTACCACGGACAGTAGTACCAGGGACAGTAGTACCACGGACAGTAGTACCACGGACAGTAGTACCAGGGACAGTAGTACCAGAGACAGTACCAAGGACAATAGTACCAGTGTCATTAGTACTAAGAACTGTACTACCAGAGTCAGTAGTACCAGGGACTGAACCACTAGGGTCAGTAATACCAGGGACTGTACCACCAGGATCAGTAGTACCAGACAATAGTATCAGGGTCACTAGTACGAGGGACAGTAGTACCAGGGACAGTAGTACTAGTAGGAAGTTGTGGTAATTATTACCTTGTTCCAGGATGTTGGGAATGGCTTTAACTGCTCACATTACACCTACACATGATAATTGTTGCAAGAGTCTCCTAGTCACCGTACACCAGCGATGAAAGTTGGGTACCGATCGAAAGAGGCATTCTCGAATCATGAGCGAAAGGAAAACGAAAGGTTGGACGAAGCTGGAAGACTAAAAGCGAAAAGTTCAGACAATCACTACAAGGCCGTCTAATAATAATTATAATAGTGTATGCAACATCTAACGACTGTATGCAGCACCTGCATGCAGCAGCAGCACCTGCATGCAGCAGCAGCACCTGCATGCAGCAGCAGCACCTGCATGCAGCAGCAGCACCTGCATGCAGCAGCAGCACCTGCATGCAGCAGCAGCACCTGCATGCAGCAGCAGCACCTGCATGCAGCAGCAGCACCTGCATGCAGCAGCAGCACCTGCATGCAGCAGCAGCACCTGCAACGGCAGCTCCTCCTCCAAGCACTGAACATATACTGATGGCCAAGGCGAGCAGCAACAGTCAGGAAGACTGAGAATCTCGTTGTCTGGTTTGTGTTTTTTTTTTGTCCTGGACAGCAAAAGAAAGATGACTAATAAATGTGAAATGAAGACATGATATAAAATCATGTCACTAATGGATCTCTTGGAATATTTCTGAGGATACCTAGAGAGACGTCCTCAAGAGACGTCCTCAAGAGACGTCCTCAAGAGACGTCCTCAAGAGACGTCCTCAAGAGACGTCCTCAAGAGACGTCCTCAAGAGACGTCCTCAAGAGACGTCCTCAAGAGACGTCCTCAAGAGACGTCCTCAAGAGACGTCCTCAAGAGACGTCCTCAAGAGACGTCCTCAAGAGACGTCCTCAAGAGACGTCCTCAAGAGACGTCCTCAAGAGACGTCCTCAAGAGACGTCCTCAAGAGACGTCCTCAAGAGACGTCCTCAAGAGACGTCCTCAAGAGACGTCCTCAAGAGACGTCCTCAAGAGACGTCCTCAAGAGACTTCCTCAAGAGACGTCCTCAAGAGACGTCCTCAAGAGACTCCTCAAGAGACGTCCTAAAGAAGACGTCCTCAAGAGACGTCCTCAAGAGACGTCCCTCAAGAGACGTCCTAAAGAGACGTCCTCAAGAGACGTCCTCAAGAGACGTCCTCAAGAGACGTCCTCAAGAGACGTCCTCAAGAGACGTCCTCAAGAGACGTCCTCAAGAGACGTCCTCAAGAGACGTCCTCAAGAGACGGTTTTCTTGTTTTCTGTGCCATTTTTCTTGTTTTTATTCTCTTTCCTATTCTTTTATTCGCTTTTCTAATCTTATTCTACTTATTTACCTTTTTTCTTTCATTGAGATCCATTACTATGTCTTATAATAATTATCGGTGCTGTTTTATCAACCTCCTCCTACGCGTCTTTCGACGCCTCCTGTCTCCTACTGCCGCCTCCTTCTATGCCTATGTCTCCTACGTCTTCTATGCCTGCCTCTTATACCTACACCTCCTATGCTTCCACCTATGCCTCCTATGCTTCCTCTTACGCCTTCTATGCCTATGTCTCATATGCCGCCTCCTACACCTACGCCTCCTACGCTTCCTCCTATGCCGCCGACGTATCAGAACACGGAGCACCAGAGCAGAACTCACACATGAGCGAGCCCAGAAACTAGAGCCAGTGTAAAGGCAGGCAGTGCGACCAATCCTGCAGCTGAAGGACCTGAAACTGAGTACGAGAAAAATACCTTACACCATTATGAGACCCAGGGGAGACACAGGCACAACGTACATGATACTCAAGGCACTCAACAGAGCGGATATATTGAGGAAAGGGGATATAGAAAAGGGTACGAGTCAAAGGGACGTCAAGATGTATTTCTCCAGCCTAAAGGGGGAGTTGGAGAATGGAACTACCTGGGAAAATTAGTGAAAGACGCAGTTGTAAGGTTAGGCATGAAACGATTCAAGAGGCTATGAAATAGTATAACCGGTTGTAAGGAGTTGACAGGCAGGAAACTAGACTCGACAACAGCAACCACGTGTACACACACACACACACACACACACACACGAGCCAGGAGTTGAGTATCGACCCCTGCAACCACAATTAGGTGAGTACACACACGATAATGACGTATAAAATACTGAGAGGAATTGACAAGGTGGACAAGGCCAGAATGTTTCAGAGATGGGACACAGCAACAAGCGGTCGCAACTGGAGGTTAACAAGTCAGATGAATCATAGGGATGTTAGGAAGTATTTCTTCAGTCTTAGAATTGTCAGAAAGTGGAACTATCTGGAGAGTGAAATAATGGAGGCAGGATCGATACACAGGGATTAAGATAAGGTTGGATAGTGCTCCTGGAGCAAGAGAGTGGACCTAGTAGCGACTAGCAAAGAGGTGGGGTCAAGAGCTATAAATCAACCCCTGAAACCACAAATAGGTATACACACACACAGTACCAGGACCACTGTGGCAAGATATCAAACACTTTACCGCTTCGAACTGCAGCCTGGGGGCGGGGTCGTCCGCTCTTTGACTTACCGGGGAAAAAAAAGGAGAGGAAAAAAGTGTGATTTTGATTTGCTGGCGACCATCAAAGTGAGAATTAGAATCAAATGGTTTTATTGAAAACTATCTCTCTCTCTTTCTCTGTCCCTCTAACAGATATAAAACTATTTTTACCTTTGATCCCCTTAGAAGGAAAATAAAACCTGCGTATAACTTTCAGTAAGATTGAAAATCATTATAATCAGAAAGAAGCGCTAAACCACAAGGGTTATACAGCGTAAGATTGAGAAGAGCGACCAAGAAGTGTTTATACGCAGCTTGATCCAAGTTGATCTTGTCTACTGTAACTACGTTGTGGGAGGAACCTTGTAGCTCTAGATGAGTTAGTGTTTTATTCATGGGGAAACACTAAACCTGTAGGAGAAACACAGTAGATGTATTAGTAATGGGTTAAAAGTCTTTACCATGTGTGAACTACACCTTGTGGTAGTGCCTCCCTTGATGTTAGTGCCACCCTTATTGGTAGTGCCTCCCTTGATGGTAGTGTCACCCTTGATGGTAGTGCCACCCTTATTGGTAGTGCCTCCCTTGATGTTAGTGCCACCCTTATTGGTAGTGCCTCCCTTGATGGTAGTGCCACCCTAGATGGTAGTGCCACCCTTATTGGTAGTGCCTCCCTTAATGGTAGTGCCACCCTTGATAGTGTCACAATGGTAGTGCCACCCTTAATGGTGGTGCCTGTTAATAGTGCCTCCCTTAATGGCAGTGCCTCCCTTAATGGATGTTACCTATCCTACCACCACTGGTTCAACACTTATCCACAATCTCAAAAAAAAAAAAAGCCAAGTGTCTATTGACAAGTGCCTTAGACAACTTCTAACTAATACGTACAACAATGTACCGAATGTTTTTCAAGTAAAAATAAAAAAAATACTATATATAACATTTTGAAAGACCTGGGAAGGGCCCGGGGGGGAAATGGAGGGTGAAATTCCCTAGGCACTGAGCTTCCTTCCCCAGACCAAAGTCCCCCCTCCCCTCCCCTGCCTTCCCCCCCCCCCCCTCAAGAAGGGCCGGGCAAACCTCACGAGGGTAGCAAAGTTCCGCCCACACGACTGCTACTTACGGCATTACTCAGGGGGGGGAGGGGGAGGGGGAAAAATTTCCTGCTGATATCCCTAGGGGCGGCAGCTATCAAAGTTACGCTCGGGAGGAACTTGGTGCAGACGAAGGCGGCAGGGAGCGAGGTGGGGGGGGGGAGATTACAGGGAAGGACGCAGGGGGCTAGCGGGGGTCCTCCTTGGAGTGAAAGGACGCAGGGGGCTGGCGGGCGTCGTCCTGGGAGGAGAGGGAGGACGCAGGGGGCTGGCGGTCCTAAGCGGCAGGGAAGGACGCAGGAGGCTGGCGGTCCTAAGCGGCAGGGAAGGACGCAGGAGGCTGGCGGTCCTAAGCGGCAGGGAAGGACGCAGGAGGCTGGCGGTCCTAAGCGGCAGGGAAGGACGCAGGAGGCTGGCGGTCCTAAGCGGCAGGGAAGGACGCAGGAGGCTGGCGGAGGGCGGTCTGGGCGGCCGAGAATGACCAGTCTGGGGAAAAGTTACAAAGCAAAATGAGGAATGGTGTAATTGGAAGCGAAATTCGAATCTGCCGCAACCCACAGGGAAGAGGGAGGGGGAGAGACAGACAGAGAGAACATAGGGTAGCACAAGACTCTGCAGTTCACACTAAGGCTATTATCTACTTAGAAGAAAAAAACTATGCCCTACTTCCCCCATCCCTAAAAAAAAAAAAAGATATACGATAAACACAGAAGCGGGTGGGAAGAATGGTTTACTACTGGTAATACCTCTACTATAACAGAAATAGTACTACTGTTACTATTTATGAAACAGACAGACAGAAAGAGAGAGAGAGAGAGAGAAGAGAGAGAGAGAGAGAGAGAAGAGAGAGAGAAGAGAGAGAACTCCCCTTTACAACCAGTTTTGGAGGTTACAGTAAATGGGGGTCGTGTGCTGGACGACAAATATCTTCCACATTTTCCCAAAGGTAAAAACAAAAACCAAAAAAAAAAAAAAGTCTACTAACTTTGGTGTTCTTTAAAAGTCGGTGAGGGGGGGGGGGGCAAACTTTCCACTTAAACCACCACCTAACCCTCGCCCCAAAATCTTTCCCCTTGACAATTTCTCTTACCCACCATCCCTCGCTTTCCCCCCCCCCCCCACTCCCTACCTTCCCCATTTTTCTCCTAATATCGTATCGCATTTCTTATTCTCACTCCTTTTTGCTCCCTACATCCCTTCACCCCTCTTTTCCCTTTTCTTCATATCTCCCTCATCTTCTCCAGCTTCTACTTCTATTACTACTACTGTTTCTCCTAGCACACCAGCTGTTGATACTAGCACTGATGCTACCAATATTGCTGTTTAATACTAGTTACTACTGCTGCTCCATCGACCGCTGATCTTAAGCTGATCTTAATGCTGCTACTGGTGCAGATGTTGATACTTTTGCTACTCAGCTTCTGATGCAAGCTCCTTATGTTGTTGTTGCTACTACTGCTCCTATGGCTGCCGTTGCTGCTGCACATATGGCTGCCGTTGCTGCTGCACATATGGCTGCCGTTGCTGCTGCACATATGGCTGCCGTTGCTGCTGCACATATGGCTGCTGTTGCTGCTCGTACTACAACTGGAATCCTTTAATTAAACACGAACTTGCTACAGTGTGTATCCAAGCTGCATCAAGTTGCAGAAGTTGCAGACGGAGCGAGGTTGGTCGGTGTCTGCGACGAATGCCTAAGTAGGTCTTGCCTGATGTGTACCGCACTCCTCTGCCTGGTCCAGCTACTGTGTGGTCCAGCTACTGTGTGGTCCAGCTACTGTGTGGCCCAGCTACTGTGTGGCCCAGCTACTGTGTGGTCCAGCTACCGTGTGGCCCAATTATTCTGCCTCGTCCAGCTATTTTGGGGACCAGTTACTCTCTGTGTTAGTATATTCTGAGTCAGATTGTATTAAATTAGGTTAGCAAATATTAGGTTATATTAGGTTAGTTTCTGTTAGTTATTTTACATTAGGTTTGGTAGTTTGATTAACTTACGCTAGGCTATGTTAGGTGGTATTAAATATAGTCTGGAGCAAAACGATCAGATTGGTCTACGAATATGTTCTATTCTTCCCCGTGATATTCTCCTGTCTTTTACAGATCCTTTCCCCCCCCCCTCGTCGCCTGGCACTTCAGTATCTCCCCTTTACCTGTATGGTATTCCGGGGATCAACGTCCCCGTGGCCTAGTCCTTGACTAGATTCCCTCTCACATATTTAACATTTTTTTAAAGCAACATTAACCTGTGGTGGTGGCGGTGTTTTTCTCGGGAGATGAAAAGTGTCCCCCTGACGGGGCTCTTAATACAACGACCCACTCACTGGAGGTTTTCAGGTCGTCTGAGCGAGGTCTTTCCCTGGCTCACCTGTCCATCAGCAAAGAATATCACATCATGAGATAAAGTTCTCCACCATTCAAAGTAAAGTAAGCGCAGGATACAGCAGCATGCTTTACATTATTATTATTATAATCAAGGGGGAAGCGCTAAACCCGGAGGATTATACAGCGCCTGGGGGGGGGGATGTGGAAGGCATTCAGGCTTAATTCGGGGAACTGGAGCACAGATCCAATTCTCTAAATCAAGAGCCCCTCACCAACATCAAGGAACCTTCCTTGAGGGGAGCATGCTTTACAAGAATAATAAAGAAAAGATTTAAAGAGTCCAGAGCAAGTTCTTATCCTGACATCGTTTCGGTCTGTGTAAAACTCTCCAGAGAGAGGAGTTGCCACAACAAACGCTGCTCTGCACCTGTGTCTAGCCTTCAGGATAACACTGCCTTGCGTCCTCTTTGCTTCTCTCTTATTACACTCAAATCCTGAGCTCCATAAAATTGTTGCGGAAATTTGAAGGGATTTGCATGGCATTTCCTGGACATCTGATCCATTTTGTTTACTTTTACTACGAGTGATGCGATTTTCCGCAAAGCTATTCACAAACTTTCCTTTCTGGGACGCTATAACATTTTTACGATAATTCAGATTAAGTTTTTACGGCAATACTTTATATATTCCACAATTTTTTTTACGATAGTTATTTCTCCGTTCATTTTGACTTGTGATAGGCAATTTCACTGGGCATTTTTTTCATTAGTTTGTGTCATAGTTCTGTTTCTGAGAATTCACAAATACCCAGAAGGACGCTACAGATCATGAAGTCAAAATCTTGGGTATTTTGATGTATACTCAGTCAGGTCTAAGACCCATTGTCTTAGGCTCATCAATAATAATAATGTTGAATTTTGTTATTTTTTGAGAGCCTGTTCTTTCAAAAAATTCACAAGTCATAAATGCAGCAAATTACTCGAAACGGGGGAAAAAAAATCACAAGAAAATTGTTAGGGATTTCTAAGAATCTTTACACACTTACTTGTATACGATACTTCTAGACTGTTTGTTGTCAGACTTTGTTAATGTGATTTGTTGGGATGACACGTGAGGAGGTGTTGTGCTAGGTTGAAAAAAATATAATACAATATATGACTTTTTTCCTATGTTCACTTTTATCCTGTGTCTCCTCCCTCACTCATCCTCCCTCACTCGTCCTCCCTCACTCATCCTCCCTCACTCATCCTCCCTCACTCGTCCCTCCCTCCTCATCCTCCCTCGCTCTCCTCCCTCGCCTCATCCTCCCTCGCCCATCCCCCTCGCTCATCCTCCCTCGCTCATCCTCTCCTCGCTCAATCCTCCCTCACTCATCCTCCCTCACTCATCCTCCTCACTCATCCTCCCTCACGTCATCCTCCCTCACTCATCCTCCCTCACTCATCCCCCTCATCATCCTCCCTCACTCATCCTCCCTCACTCATCCTCCCTCACTCATCCTCCCTCACTCATCCTCCCTCACTCATCCTCCCTCACTCATCCTCCCTCACTCATCCTCCCTCACTCATCCTTCCCTCACTCATCCCTCCCACCCTCTCGCATCCTCCCACCCTCGTCATCCTCCACCCTCGTCATCCTCCCACCCTCGTCATCCTCCCACCCTCGCATCCTCCCACCCTCGTCATCCTCCCACCCTCGTCATCCTCCCACCCTCGTCATCCTCCCACCCTCGTCATCCTCCCACCCTCGTCATCCTCCCACCTCATCCTCCTCCCACCCTCATCCTCCTCCCACCCTCATCCTCCTCCCACCCTCGTCCTCCTTCCCCCTCATCCTCCCACCCTCATCCTACATTCCCCTCATCCTCCTTCCCCTCCATCCTCCCTTCCCCTCATCCTCCCTCTCCCTCATCCTCCTCTCCCTCTCTCCTCTCCTCCACTCTCCACCCTCATCCTCCTCCCACCTCGTCCTCCTCCCACCCTCGTCCTCCTCCCACCCTCGTCCTCCTCCCACCCTCGTCCTCCTCCACCCTCGTCATCCTCCCACCCTCGTCATCCTCCCACTCCCTCATCCTCCTCCCACCCGTGTCCTCCTTCCCCCCCATCCTCCCACCCTCATCCTAATTCCCCCTCACCCTCCTTCCCTCCATCCTCCCTTCCCCTCACCTCCCTCTCCCTCATCCTCCCTCTCCCTCATCCTCCCCCCTCCCTCATCCTCCCTCTCCCTCCCTCTCCCTCATCCTCCCTCTCCCTCATCCTCTCCCTCATCCTCCTCCCACCCTCGCCCTCCTCCCCCACCCTCGTCCTCCTCCCACCCTCGTCCTCCTCCCACCCTCGTCCTCCTCCCACCCTCGTCCTCCCTCTCCCTCATCCTCCCCTCCCTCCCTCTCCCCCCTATCTCCCTCCCCCTCCCACCCTCATCCTCACTCTCACCATCCTCCTCCCACCATCCCCTCCCAACCATCACCCCCACCATCATCCTCCCACCATCATCCTCCCACCATCATCCTCCCACCATCATCCTCCCACCATCATCCTCCCACCATCATCCTCCCACCATCCCTCCTCCCACCATCATCCTCCCACCATCATCCTCCCACCATCATCCCCCCCACCATCATCCTCCCACCATCATCCTCCCCCAACATACTCCCACCATCATCCTCCCACCACATCCTCCCCCACCATCATCCTCCCACCATCCTCCTCCCACCATCATCCTCCCACCATCATCCTCCCCCCAATCATCCTCCCACCATCATCCTCCCACCATCATCATCCTCCCACCATCATCATCCTCCCACCATCATCACCCTCCCACCATCATCATCCTCCCACCATCATCCCCCCACCATCATCCTCCCACCATCATCCTCCCACCAACAAAACCCCACCCTCATCCTCCCACCATCCATCTCCACCATCCTCCTCCCACCATCATCCTCCCCACCATCACCTCCCACCATCATCCCCCCCACCATCATCCTCCCACCATCCTCCTCCCACCATAAATCCTCCCACCACATCCTCCCACCACCATCCCCCACCATCATCCTCCCACCATCATCCTCCCACCAACATACCCCCACCATCATCCTCCCACCATCTTTCCTCCCACCATCCTCCTCCCACCATCATCCTCCCACCATCATCCTCCCACCATCATCCTCCCACCATCATCATCCTCCCACCATCATCCTCCCACCATCATCCTCCCACCATCATCATCCTCCCACCATCATCCTCCCACCATCATCCTCCATCATCCTCCACCATCATCCCCCCCACCATCATCCTCCCACCATCATCCTCCCCCCAAATCATCCCCCCACCATCATCCTCCCACCATCTTTTCCTCCCCACCATCATCCTCCCACCATCATCCTCCACCATCATCCTCCCACCATCATCCTCCCACCATTGGGAGAACTGATTAAAACCGTCGACTTTATAAAAAATTGAATACTTAGCACAGCAGCGGAAAGATGTATATATAGTGTGAGTGTCGTGTGTCACTGTCTGGCACTCTCCCCAGCCCTTCTCTCCTTCCTGGCACCTCCCCAGCTTTCTCCCCCTCTCCTGGCACTCCCCCCAGCCTTCTCTCCCTTCCTGCACTCTTCCCAGCCCTTCTCCCATTCCTGAAACACTCCCAGCCCATTTTTCCCTTTCTGGCACACTCCCCAGCCCTCCTTTTTTACCTGGCACTTTCCCCAACCCTCCCACCTGCCTGGCACTCTCCCTAGCCCTCCTTCCCTGCCTGGCACTCCCCCAGCCATCGTTCCCTGGCTGGCACTCCCCAGCCCGCCTTACCTGCCTGGCACTCCCCCAGCCCTCCTTCCCTGTCTGGCACTCCCCAAACCCTCCTTCCCTGCCTGGCACTCACCCAGCCCTCCTTCCCTGCCTGGCACTCCCCACCCCTTTTTCCCCTACCTGGCACTCCCATCAGCCTTCCTTCCCTACCTGGCACTCCCCCAGCCCTCCTTTCCTGCCTGGCACTCTCACTGCCCTCCTTCCCTGCCTGGCACTCCCCCAACCCTCCTTCCCTGCCTGGCACTCTTTTTACCCCTCCTTCCTTGCCTGGCACTCTACCCAGCCCTCTTTCCCTGTCTCGCACTCTTTCCAGCCCTCTTTTCCTGCCTGGCACTCTTCCCAGCCCTCCTTCCCTGCCTGGCACTCTTTCCAGCCTTCCTTCCCTGCCTGGCACTCCCCAGCCCTCTTTCCCTACCTGGCACTCCCTCTAGCCCTCCTTCCCTACCTGGCACTCCCCCCATCCCTCCTTCCCTGCCTGGCACTCCCACTGCCCTCCTTCCCTGCCTGGCACTCCCCCAGCCCTCCTTCCCTGCCTGGCACTCTTTTCACCCCTCGTTCCTTGCCTGGCACTCTTCCCAGCTCTTTTTCCCTGTCTGGCACTCTCTCAAGCCCTCATTTCCTGCCTGGCACTCTTCCCAGCGCTCCTTCCCTGCCTGGTACTCCTTCCAGCCCTCCTTCCCTGCCTTGCACTCCCCCAGCCTTCCTTCCCTGCCTGGCACTCTCCCCAGCCTTTCTCCCCTGCCTGGCACTCTCCCCAGCCTTTCTCCCCTGCCTGGCACTCTCCCCAGCCTTTCTCTCCTGCCTGGCACTCTCCCCAGCCTTTCTCCCCTGCCTGGCACTCTCCACAGCCTTTCTCCCCTTCCTGGCAGTCCCCAGCCTTTCTCCCCTTCCTGGCACTCCCCCCAGCTTTTTTCTCCTTTCCCTGGCACTCTCCCCAGCTCTTTTCCCCTTCCTGGCACTCTCCCCAGCTCTCCTTTTTTTACCTGGCACTTTCCCCAACCCTCCCCCATGCCTGGCACTCTCCCCAGCCCTCCTTCCTTGCCTGGCACTACCCAGGCCTCTTTCCCTGCCTGGTACACTCCCCAGCCATCCTTCCCTGACTGGCACTCTCCCCAGTCCGCCTTACCTGCCTCGCACTCCCCCCAGCTCTCCTTCCCTGCCTGGCACTCCCCCAACCTTCCTTCCCTGCCGGGCACTTCCCAGCCCTCTTTCCCTACCTGGCACTCCCCCAGCCCTCCTTCCCTGCCTGGCACTCTTCCCAGCCCTCCTTTCCTGCCTGGCACTCCCTCCAGCCCTCCTTTTCTGCCTGGCACTCTTCCTAGCCCTCCTTCCTGCCTGGCACTCTTCTCAGTCCTCCTTCCCTTCCTGGCACTCTCCCCAGCCCTCCTTCTTGCCTGGCACTTTCCCCAACCCTCCCTCTGCCTGGCACTCTCCCCAGCTCTTCTCTCCTTTCTGGCACTCCCCAGGCCTCTTCCCCTGCCTGGCACACTCCCCAGCCCTCCTTCTCTGACTAGCACTTTCCCCAGCCCTCCTTCCCTGCCTGGCACTCTCCCCAGCCCGCCTTCCCTGCCTGGCACTCCCCAACCCTCCTTCCCTGCCTGACACTCACCCAGCCCTCCTTCCCTACCTGGCACTCCCTCCAGCCTCCTTCCCTACCTGGCACTCCCTCCAGCCCTCCTTCTCTACCTGGCACTCCCTTCAGCCCTCCTTCCCTGTCTGGCACTCCCCCAGGCCTCCTTCCCTGCCTGGCACTCCCGCAGCCCTCCTTCCCTGCCTGGCACTCTTTTCACCCCTCCTTTCTTGCCTGGCACTCTTCCAAG
>NC_069447.1:7653729-7708729 GCF_026875155.1 Cherax quadricarinatus | reverse complement strand
TCATTACAAACTATAAGAACAAATCATTATACAATATGGATGGAATTGATCGATCGATCTATATTCATGCACTCTACGGATTCTGAGGAAGAATAATTATATACAAAGAAGTGTTTAACAGAAAGGCAGATTCGGTGCACTCAAATCTAGACTGTTAATTCTCAGAATACGGAGGGAACGTGAACACGAAAATTTC
The DNA here is from genome assembly GCF_026875155.1 of Cherax quadricarinatus. Lineage (NCBI taxonomy): Eukaryota > Metazoa > Arthropoda > Malacostraca > Decapoda > Parastacidae > Cherax > Cherax quadricarinatus. The sequence goes on along the minus strand of NC_069447.1, from coordinate 7,708,533 downwards.
TGACAAACTGATCAGCTAATAACAAAACACAGTTATTAATTTCATTCATCTCGGACATCTAATTATACAGACTATGTACATTTAAACCCAATTCTGCGAGGGTTAGGTTTACATATGCAGAATGGTTATCATCTCTGGGAGGATCGAATTCCTCTGCAATGGCTAACACATGCCTTGACTGAGAGAGATCTGAAGGAATATCTACAAAAGATACTTGCGGGTTTCTCATTACTTGTCGGGTACGCAAGGAGTAACGACATTCAGGTTGAGTATCTGACTGAGTATCTGAGGTAGAGAGTACAGGATCAGGAGGATTGTCAGAATCTGTCACATTAGTCTGGTAGCAATATCCTCAACATCGCATACTAATTTCATATGATCTAAATGCGATTCTTTGTATTTGCCAGTACTAATTTCTCTAACCTTATACTTATTTCCAGTGACATGTTCAACTACTCGATAAGGTCCGACAAACTTTTGATCAAGCTTTGGCATTGCAGACGTTTTGTTAAAGTTAATCAGCATAACTCTCGAACCTACTTTGATTTTAGATGGCTTTGCTCGAGTGTTTGCGACTCTTGTAAATTCTGCTGTTGATTTATGAAGTGTTTCACGGATTCTTCTAAAAACACTGAGCTAAGCTGGTACGAGTTGCTACGAAATCATCAGGGTTGTAATTAGGTTTCGGAGTAGAATATAACAACTCATAGGGTAAACGCTTGTCTACACCATACAATGCATAATGTGGAGTATCACTTCACTCAGTACATATGAGAAACCATACACACAGGAGATATAATAATACTCATGAATGGAGATATCGTAGGTTGAAAGTAGACACACTTGTAGGATGGTAAATGTATTGTCAGACTGAGATGAGGGATGGAGCCCCAGCTGCCTTGCCTGTCTACGCCTGGAGTGTCTGCCGCCGAGTGAGGCCGGGACAGAGGAATGGGCTTCCTCATGTGCATCCCGTGACATCACACAAAGCCACAGGCCTACAAGGGATCTCGTGTCTAAAGCACATGGATGATGCTAATATGCTATGCTATATAATACTGGGAATACAGGGATCAGCAACTATGCTGACATGTGTGTATGTGTATGTGTATATGTGTGTGTATATATATGTTGTGTGTATATATATATATATATTATAGTATATATATATATATATATATATATATATATATATATATATATATTATAATTGTGTGTGTGAATGTGTGTATATATTGTGTGTGTGTATAGTGTGTGTGTATGTGTATATATGTGTGTATATATGTGTGTATATATGTGTGTGTGTGTGTGTGTGTGTGTGTGTGTGTGTGTGTGTGTGTGTGTGTGTGTGTGTGTGTGTGTGCGCGCGCGCGCGCGTATGTGTACTCACCTAGTTGTGGTTGCGGGGGCCTATTCACAGCTCTTGGCCCCTCCTCTTCAACTGGCCGCTACCCGGTCACACTTCCCGCCCCGTGAGCTTTATCATACCTCTCGTTAAAGCTATGTATGGATCCTGCCTCCACTACATCACTACCCAGACTATTCCACTTCCTGACAACTCTGTGACTGAAGAAATACTTCCTAACATCCCTGTGATTCATCTGTGTCTTCAACTTCCAACTGTGACACCTTGTTGCTGTGTCCCATCTCTGGAACATCCTATCTCTGTCCACCTTGTCTGTTCCCCGCAGTATCTTGTATGTCGTTATCATGTCTCCCCTGATCCTTCTGTTCTCCAGTGTCGTCAGTCCGATTTCCCTGGAGGACAGAAGGGTCAGGGGAGACATGATAACAACATACAGATACTGCGGGGAATAGACAAGGTGGACAGAGATAGGGTGTTCCAGAGAGGGGACACAGAAACAAGGGGTCACAACTTGAAGCTGAAGACTCAGACGAGTCACAGGGACGTTAGGAAGTATTTCTTCAGTCAGAGTCGTCAGGAAGTGGAATAGCCTAGTAAGTGAAGTAGTGGAGGCAGGAACCATACATAGTTTTAAGAAGAGGTATGACAAAGCTCAGGAAGCAGAGAGGGAGAGGACCTAGTGTGTGTGTGTGTGTGTGTGTGTGTGTGTGTGTGTGTGTGTGTGTGTGTGTGTGTGTGTGTGTTTGAGTGTCCGTACTAGCAACTGTTTTAGATTGCAGATACCAAGGCATCTGTCTGACAGATGCATAGATTCCATCAGATCATCTTCACGGGGCACCTTGACCGAGGACCAGGTATCAGCGGAAACTCCAGTAGAATCCCAGGACCCGTCACAAGGTGGTAAACTCCCAGGACCCGTCACAAGGTGGTAAACTCCCAGGACCCGTCACAAGGTGGTAAACTCCCAGGACCCGTCACAAGGTGGTAAACTCCCAGGACCCGTCACAAGGTGGTAAACTCCCAGGACCCGTCACAAGGTGGTAAACTCCCAGGACCCGTCACAAGGTGGTAAACTTCCAGGACGCGTCACAAGGTGGTAAACTCCCAGGACGCGTCACAAGGTGGTAAACTCCCAGGACCCGTCACAAGGTGGTAAACTCCCAGGACCCGTCACAAAGTGGTAAACTCCCAGACGCGTCACAAGGTGGTAAACTCCCAGGACCCGTCACAAGGTGGTAAACTCCCAGAACGCGTCACAAGGTGGTAAACTCCCAGGACGCGTCACAAGGTGGTAAACTCCCAGGACGCGTCACAAGGTGGTAAACTCCCAGGACGCGTCACAAGGTGGTAAACTCCCAGGACGCGTCACAAAGGTGGTAAACTCCCAGGACCCGTCACAAGGTGGTAAACTCCCAGGACGCGTCACAAGGTGGAAAACTCCCAGGACCCGTCACAAGGTGGTAAACTCCCAGGACGCGTCACAAGGTGGTAAACTCCCAGGATGCGTCACAAGTTGGTAAACTCCCAGGACCCGTCACAAGGTGGTAAACTCCCAGGATGCGTCACAAGGTGGAAAACTCCCAGGACCCGTCACAAGGTGGTAAACTCCCAGGACGCGTCACAAGGTGGTAAACTCCAGGACCCGTCACAAGGTGGTAACTCCAGGACGCGTCACAAGGTGGTAAACTCCCAGGACCGTGTCACAAGGTGGTAAACTCCCAGGACCCGTCACAAGGTGGTAAACTCCCAGGACGCGTCACAAGGTGGTAAACTCCCAGGACGCGTCACAAGGTGGTAAACTCCCAGGACCCGTCACAAGGTGGTAAACTCCCAGGACCCGTCACAAGGTGGTAAACTCCCAGGACCCGTCACAAGGTGGTAAACTCCCAGGACGCGTCACAAGGTGGTAAACTCCCAGGACGCGTCACAAGGTGGTAAAACTCCCAGGACCCGTCACAAGGTGGTAAACTCCCAGGACCCGTCACAAGGTGGTAAACTCCCAGGACGCGTCACAAGGTGGTAAACTCCGGAACCCGTCACAAGGTGGTAAACTCCCAGGACGCGTCACAAGGTGGTAAACTCCCAGGACCCGTCACAAGGTGGTAAACTCCCAGGATGCGTCATAAGGTGGTAAACTCCCAGGACCCGTCACAAGGTGGTAAACTCCCAGGACCCGTCACAAGGTGGTAAACTCCCAGGACCCGTCACAAGGTGGTAAACTCCCAGGACCCGTCACAAGGTGGTAAACTCCCAGGAACCCGTCACAAGGTGGTAAACTCCCAGGACCCGTCACAAGGTGGTAAACTCCCAGGACCCGTCACAAGGTGGTAAACTTCCAGGACGCGTCACAAGGTGGTAAACTCCCAGGACGCGTCACAAGGTGGTAAACTCCCAGGACCCGTCACAAGGTGGTAAACTCCCAGGACCCGTCACAAGGTGGGTAAACTCCAGGACGCGTCACAAGGTGGTAAACTCCCAGGACGCGTCACAAGGTGGTAAACTCCCAGGACGCGTCACAAGGTGGTAAACTCCCAGGACCCGTCACAAGGTGGTAAACTCCCAGAACGCGTCACAAGGTGGTAAACTCCCAGGACGCGTCACAAGGTGGTAAACTCCCAGGACGCGTCACAAGGTGGTAAACTCCCAGGACGCGTCACAAGGTGGTAAACTCCCAGGACGCGTCACAAGGTGGTAAACTCCCAGGACCCGTCACAAGGTGGTAAACTCCCAGGATGCGTCACAAGGTGGAAAACTCCCAGGACCCGTCACAAGGTGGTAAACTCCCAGGACGCGTCACAAGGTGGTAAACTCCCAGGATGCGTCACAAGTTGGTAAACTCCCAGGACCCTCACAAGGTGGTAAACTCCCAGGACTGCGTCAAAAGGTGGAAAACTCCCAGGACCCGTCACAAGGTTGGTAAACTCCCAGGACGCGTCACAAGGTGGTAAACTCCCAGGACCCGTCACAAGGTGGTAAACTCCCAGGACGCGTCACAAGGTGGTAAACTCCCAGGACGTGTCACAAGGTGGTAAACTCCCAGGACCCGTCACAAGGTGGTAAACTCCCAGGACGCGTCACAAGGTGGTAAACTCCCAGGATGCGTCACAAGGTGGTAAACTCCCAGGACCCGTCACAAGGTGGTAAACTCCCAGGACCCGTCACAAGGTGGTAAACTCCCAGGACCCGTCACAAGGTGGTAAACTCCCAGGACCCGTCACAAGGTGGTAAACTCCCAGGACGCGTCACAAGGTGGTAAACTCCCAGGACGCGTCACAAGGTGGTAAACTCCCAGGACCCGTCACAAGGTGTAAACTCCCAGGACCCGTCACAAGGTGGTAAACTCCCAGGGACCCGTCACAAGGTGGTAAACTCCCAGGACCCGTCACAAGGTGGTAAACTCCCAGGACGCGTCACAAGGTGGTAAACTCCCAGGATCCCGTCACAGGTGGTAAACTCCCAGGATGCGTCATAAGGTGGTAAACTCCCAGGACGCGTCACAAGGTGGTAAACTCCCAGGATGCGTCACAAGGTGGTCAACTCCCAGGATGGCGTCACAAGGTGGTCAACTCCCAGGACCCGTCACAAGTGGTCAACTCCCAGGACGCGTCACAAGGTGGTAAACTCCCAGGACGCGTCACAAAGGTGGTAAACTCCCAGGACGCGTCACAAGGTGGTAAACTCCCAGGACCCGTCACAAGGTGGAAAACTCCCAGGACCCGTCACAAGGTGGTAAACTCCCAGGACGCGTCACAAGGTGGTAAACTCCCAGGACGCGTCACAAGGTGGTAAACTCCCAGGACCCGTCACAAGGTGGTAAACTCCCAGGACCCGTCACAAGGTGGTCAACTCCCAGGACCCGTCACAAGGTGGAAAACTCCCAGGACCCGTCACAAGGTGGAAAACTCCCAGGACCCGTCACAAGGTGGTCAACTCCCAGGACGCGTCACAAGGTGGTAAACTCCCAGGACCCGTCACAAGGTGGTCAACTCCCAGGACCCGTCACAGGTGGAAAAACTCCCAGGACCCGTCACAAGGTGGTCAACTCCCAGGACGCGTCACAAGGTGGTAAACTCCCAGGACCCGTCACAAGCTGGTCAACTCCCAGGACGCGTCACAAGGTGGAAAACTCCCAGGACCCGTCACAAGGTGGTAAACTCCCAGGACGCGTCACAAGGTGGTAAACTCCCAGGACCCGTCACAAGGTGGTAAACTCCCAGGACCCGTCACAAGGTGGTCAACTCCCAGGACCCGTCACAAGGTGGTCAACTCCCAGGACCCGTCACAAGGTGGTAAACTCCCAGGACCCGTCACAAGGTGGTAAACTCCCAGGACCCGTCGCAAGGTGGTAAACTCCCAGGACCCTTCACAAGGTGGTAAACTCCCAGGACGCGTCACAAGGTGGTAAAACTCCCAGGACCGTCACAAGGTGGTAAACTCCCAGGACCCGTCGCAAGGTGGTAAACTCCCAGGACCCGTCACAAGGTGGTAAACTCCCAGGACGCGTCACAAGGTGGTAAACTCCCAGGACCCGTCACAAGGTGGTAAACTCCCAGGACGCGTCACAAGGTGGTAAACTCCCAGGACCCGTCACAAGGTGGTAAACTCCCAGGATGCGTCATAAGGTGGTAAACTCCCAGGACGCGTCACAAGGTGGTAAACTCCCAGGATGCGTCACAAGGTGGTCAACTCCCAGGATGCGTCACAAGGTGGTCAACTCCCAGGACCCGTCACAAGGTGGTCAACTCCCAGGACGCGTCACAAGGTGGTAAACTCCCAGGACGCGTCACAAGGTGGTAAACTCCCAGGACGCGTCACAAGGTGGTAAACTCCCAGGACCCGTCACAAGGTGGAAAACTCCCAGGACCCGTCACAAGGTGGTAAACTCCCAGGACGCGTCACAAGGTGGTAAACTCCCAGGACGCGTCACAAGGTGGTAAACTCCCAGGACCCGTCACAAGGTGGTAAACTCCCAGGACCCGTCACAAGGTGGTCAACTCCCAGGACCCGTCACAAGGTGGAAAACTCCCAGGACCCGTCACAAGGTGGAAAACTCCCAGGACCCGTCACAAGGTGGTCAACTCCCAGGACGCGTCACAAGGTGGTAAACTCCCAGGACCCGTCACAAGGTGGTCAACTCCCAGGACGCGTCACAAGGTGGAAAACTCCCAGGACCCGTCACAAGGTGGTAAACTCCCAGGACGCGTCACAAGGTGGTAAACTCCCAGACCCGTCACAAGGTGGGTAAACTCCCAGGACCCGTCACAAGGTGGTCAACTCCCAGGACCCGTCACAAGGTGGTAAACTCCCAGGACCCGTCACAAGGTGGTAAACTCCCAGGACCCGTCACAAGGTGGTAAACTCCCAGGACCCGTCGCAAGGTGGTAAACTCCCAGGACCCTTCACAAGGTGGTAAACTCCCAGGACGCGTCACAAGGTGGTAAACTCCCAGGACCCGTCACAAGGTGGTAAACTCCCAGGACCCGTCGCAAGGTGGTAAACTCCCAGGACCCGTCACAAGGTGGTAAACTCCCAGGACGCGTCACAAGGTGGTCAACTCCCAGGAGGAGTAACTTGCGGGTCTTGCGCGAATCTTGACTCTACATTATTACGTTTCGTCTCTCAACTTTTACCATCCTCATATGATCCATTACCCCCAAACAATATACATTTAAACGAGCAACACACTCCCGTAGCTTGATTGCTAAGACACTCGGCTCACACTGAGGTCCGGGGGGTCGATCCCCGGTACGGCTGGAAATATTAGGACGTGTTTCCTTAAGACACCTGCTGTCCATATTCACCCATCAGTAAAACAGGCACCTGGATGTTAGTCAACTGGTGTGGGTCGCATCCTGGGACAAAACTGACCTAATTTGCCAGAAATGCTCTCCAAAGGAAACGGCTTTCAATATAGTATGTCATTGATGTCATCTAGGCTTGTATACCTCGTACATATCCTTGTAGAAATAAATAAAATTTATTTTTGAAAACGAGCCTTAGAAAGCCCAACTGTTACAAAAATTACTTCTATCAAACTCACAATATTCGCCAAGTCAAATCTCACAAATTCTACTCTCACATAAACTCGCAATTTTTCCCACGGCCCAATCAACCCCATCAGAAACCACTCGCATCAATCAGACATTTTTCCAGAGGCCCCAGACAGTCTGATAGTCACTAAGGGAACACACATCTTCCCACGAATGATTCCAGAGAAAATTGTCTACTAGCCTAACAAATATTACCAAAAAATAATTTCTTTAATATTCGTTAATATTTTTCATTCTTTGCAATTACCGAGAAATATTTACTAGCTAATACTGGTTAGTAATAGAGGTCAGTGTTCAGTAACAGGGGTCAGTGTTCAGTAACAGGGGTCAGTGTTCAGTAACAGGGGTCAGTGTTCCGTAACAGGGTCAGTGTTCAGTAACAGGTGTCAGTGTTCAGTAACAGGTGTCAGTGTTCAGTAACAGGGGTCAGTGTTCAGTAACAGGGGTCAGTGTTCAGTAACAGGGGTCAGTGTTCCGTAACAGGGGTCAGTGTTCAGTAACAGGGGTCAGTGTTCAGTAACAGGGGTCAGTGTTCAGTAACAGGGGTCAGTGTTCAGTAACAGGGGTCAGTGTTCAGTAACAGGGGTCAGTGTTCAGTAACAGGTGTCAGTGTTCAGTAACAGGTGTCAGTGTTCAGTAACAGGGGTCAGTGTTCAGTAACAGGGGTCAGTGTTCAGTAACAGGTGTCAGTGTTCAGTAACAGGGGTCAGTATTCCGTAACAGGGGTCAGTGTTCAGTAACAGGGGTCAGTGTTCAGTAACAGGGGTCAGTGTTCAGTAACAGGGGTCAGTGTTCAGTAACAGGGGTCAGTGTTCAGTAACAGGGGTCAGTGTTCAGTAACAGGGGTCAGTGTTCAGTAACAGGTGTCAGTGTTCCGTAACAGGGGTCAGTGTTCCGTAACAGGGGTCAGTGTTCAGTAACAGGGGTCAGTGTTCCGTAACAGGGGTCAGTGTTCCGTAACAGGGGTCAGTGTTCAGTAACAGGGGTCAGTGTTCAGTAACAGGGGTCAGTGTTCAGTAACAGGTGTCAGTGTTCCGTAACAGGGGTCAGTGTTCAGTAACAGGGGTCAGTGTTCAGTAACAGGTGTCAGTGTTCAGTAACAGGGGTCAGTGTTCAGTAACAGGTGTCAGTGTTCAGTAACAGGGGTCAGTGTTCAGTAACAGGGGTCAGTGTTCAGTAACAGGGGTCAGTGTTCAGTAACAGGGGTCAGTGTTCAGTAACAGGGGTCAGTGTTCAGTAACAGGTGTCAGTGTTCAGTAACAGGTGTCAGTGTTCAGTAACAGGGGTCAGTGTTCAGTAACAGGTGTCAGTGTTCAGTAACAGGGGTCACTATTCCGTAACAGGGGTCAGTGTTCAGTAACAGGGGTCAGTGTTCAGTAACAGGGGTCAGTGTTTCAGTAACAGGGGTCAGTGTTCAGTAACAGGGGTCAGTGTTCAGTAACAGGGTCAGTGTTTCAGTAACAGGTGTCAATGTTCAGTAACAGGGGTCAGTATTCCGTAACAGGGGTCAGTGTTCCGTAACAGGGGTCAGTGTTCAGTAACAGGGGTCAGTGTTCAGTAACAGGTGTCAGTGTTCAGTAACAGGGGTCAGTGTTCAGTAACAGGGGTCAGTGTTCAGTAACAGGGGTCAGTGTTCAGTAACAGGGGTCAGTGTTCAGTAACAGGGGTCAGTGTTCCGTAACAGGGGTCAGTGTTCCGTAACAGGGGTCAGTGTTCAGCGATTCCTCCTCCCCGCCCCCCACCTCCCGCGTCTCGCATGCACACCCCATGTCTTCCACAAAAACACATTTCCCCTCCCACGACAAAACCGTACCCCTCCTGACCCCACCGCTCCCTGTCTGACCCATAAGCAAACTTCTCACCTACTCCTAAAACAAGGATACTCCTCTCCCCAACACTCCCCCACCCCCTGCATGCACCCCACCTAGAACGAACACGACACCTAGAACGAACACGACACCTAGAACGAACACGACACACTAATAATGATAATAAATCTGTTTCTATAAGTACATAACATACACAAATAACCCGCACACAGAAAGAAACACATGACAACGTTCCGGTCCTACTTAATAATTATAATAATAAAAAGTAATAATCATTACTTCAACGAGTACATGTACAAGGTATACACACCATAACTGGCATCAGTGACATACTACTATATAGAAAGCCACTTGTTATGCTGAGCATTTCGGGAAAATTAGGTAAATTTTATCCCAGGATGCGACCCACACCGGTTGACTAACACCCAGGTGCATATTTTACTGATAAATTTGTTTCCACCTGTACCAGGAATCGAACCACGGACCTTAGTGTATGAGCTGAGTGCGCTACCGAGCTACGGGACACCCAGGGGTTAGGAATGCGTAACATGGGAAATCACCAACCCCTTAACTATTTTATGTAGTAGTTGACTAGTTAGTAGAGCAGGACCTGTTAACGTTAGAAACTAAGAGTTAATGGACAGCTGCTGTGTCGCACCCTGGGGAAGGACTCAAGATCCCAGTGCAACAAAGTCACTTTACTTTCTTAGGTTAATAAAACATTTTTTCTCTAACACCACTGCTTCAATGGTGTCAGTTTACACCAGGAAAAGTGACAAATATACACAAGACGGAGAATGTAGTAACATATAATTGGCAGAATAATCCGAAGTAAAAACATAACGACGGCTAAATTCTTGTGGTATATGAGTTTCTTCCTACCTGCCATCTTCTGCTGCTTCTCTCTCTCTCCTACTCTACAAATATCTTAATAAATGCATTTAAATAACAAATGTATAAATTATAATTATACATTTCTCATTTGCCTCCCAGTCCATAGTACCTTCACACTTTCATTGACAAACCTCAGCAGCTGTAAGAGTCTCATTCAACACAGCTTCCCAAAGTTGGCAGAACTCAATATTGAAGACATTTATATAAAAGTACATCACTGTACATATTGTAAGTAGTGTACGTGTTGTAAAAACTACCTTGTTTATTTGCTGAAGGAAATACAAGTCCTATACTTTTGACCTCCAGGTAGACCTCCAAGTTTACTGCTATTGAGTTCTGCTTGCTCCACTATTTATTCAATTACAACGAGGTGTGCAGGCTATTTTACACCTCTGTTCGTAATAAGTACCAGGCAACGATTGCTGGTTCTTTCCCAGAAGCTCTTGATCCAGAGTTCCAGCCTCTGGTCATTATGAAGAAAATTACAAAAAAGCAGCTGGAACAAAGTTTAAAGATTATGATGAGAATTTTGATGCTGACCTTGATAATGATGATATGAATTTTGGAAGACACCTTGGAAAACATCATGAAAGGAAGAAGGAAGTCCAGCAGGCACATATCACTCAGCAAGAATACAAATCTTTGATTTTCTACTGATCACACATATACAAAATTGTTTCCACAAATTTTGTGTCAGACAACTGTCAGTGATAACAAATTTGATTAACAGAAAAGAAGTTGAAGAGCAGAAATCGTTTCTGCAAGGAGAAAAACATTTTTGTGAAAAGAACTTTGATATTAAAAACACCAAACCCAACATTAAAGATGCTTTCAAATTTTCATTGGAAGACAAGGTGGTGATTGTGTAGGAGAGGAAAGACAATCAGCAAGTGGGAAAGATAATGCAGTTAAGAAAGCTAAGCTGTGTTCCTTTCAACCTTTTCCTAAGAGCGTTCTCGGAAGATAGGAAGAATTAATCAGTTTAGTAAAGGAGAATCCAAGTCTGCAGCAACAGTCTTGATGAAAGGCTACAGTATTATATTGTGGCAGAGCTATGACAAGACTTCATTTCAGATTATCCAGCAGGAATGTAAAGCTGCTTCACGTCGCAAGAAAGCCTTGAAGAATGTTAGGAAGACTTATTCAAGATTAAAGTGCGAGAGTGATACGTTTGTGAGGCTCTCTTACTGCCAACCATGTGATGTTACTCTCGGCTCTGACAAAGCACTACGGACACATACAGCCTCCAGGAAGCATGTCTGTTTCCAGAGCTCATAAGGAAAACATCTTTTTTTGTTCAAGTATATTAGGTGTTTCCATGCCAGTGGATGAAGGTGAGACGACAGCTGGAGTTGGTCGAAATTTTAGAAGAAATTTTGGAATATGATGGAGAAATGGACATGGCAGACAGTGGTGAGATGTAAAGTAAAAGGACACAAGTGCAACTAATGTGACATTTTATTGTGGCAACGTTTCGCTCTCCAGGAGCTTTATCAAGCTAATAGCTTGATAAAGCTCCTGGAGAGCGAAACGTTGCCACAATAAAATGTCACAGTAGTTGCACTTGTATCCTTTTACTTTACATATTGTCGGTAATTCTACCAACTTTATTACAATCAGTGGTGAGATGTCTGCCTCACAATCTCACTCCATTAACAAGGAAACAAAAATGATAAAAACTTACATATTCTAGATTCCTGTCATGGCCCTGCTTAAAAAGGTATGGGAGCAGCACAAGGAAGAGGAAAATGTGAACTCATGCATACCATTTCAATAAATTTTAGATGAACGTTATGAAGTAATGTCTTCACAAGAGAGTCAGGAATGATGCACCTTCAAATGCTGCTCTAGAAGTGTTAAAAGGCTGTTTATGTCCAAATCTCAGAGAAATTAAATCGAGATGATTTCCTTCCGCTGAACACTAGTTGTACACTTAGGGCTGATGATAGTTTTTCATCAAGTAATATGCAGGGCTTTTAAGGTAGTGACAAATTTCAAGGTAATAATATTCCTTCTTTAAATCCAGGTAATAATAATATAATAAATAAGAAGTGCTAAATCTACAAGGGTTATACAGCACAACAGAGCAGAGCAGGAAACGGTGTAGGGGTATTGGGTAGTAAGAGGGGGAGGGATTATGATTAGGTTATGGAGTGCAGCGGGGCAGTGGATAGTGCAGGGATAGAGGGGTAGCAAAAAGGAGAGGTAGAAGGGGGCTGTGAGGAGTGCTAGAGGCATCATCAAAGTTTGTGCAGTAAATCAGTTGCTGTCAAAAAGCTGATGAGTGTGTCTAGGTTAAAGAAGGGTCCATCAGCAAGAAGGGAAAAAGTAAGAGTATTAGAATGGTGATGACATCAGAGGTAAATTCTGTGTGCTCGTTGATAGAGTGGGCAGCCCAACAGAATATGGCCAAGAAAAACTGGAACCTGACAATTCTCAGAGTGGAACAGGGCGCCTCTCCATGAGACCTGCGAGTAAGACGAGTGTGGCCGATGTGAAGATGGGAGAGAGTAGTCTCCCAACCTTGACAGTGATGACAAGACGACAGCCAGAAACCCATACATGTACTTGGTTTAATATTATTATAATAAAAAAGAAGCGCCAAGCCACAAGGGCTATACAGTGCTGCAGGGTAGGAAAGGAAGCGAGGGTATGGGGCAGCAGAAGGGGGGAGGGATGATTAGTAGGTTACAGAAAACAGCGGGGCAGGGGATAGTGCGGGGATAGAGGGTAGCAAGAAATTGAGGTAGAAAGGGCTGAAGGTATTATCAGAATTTGTGGAATAAGTCAGTTGTTGTCAAAAAGTCAATGAGAGAGTCCGGATGAAAGGTGGGTCCATCAACGAGAAGGGAAGGTAAAGAGAGAAAAGCGGGGCAAAGACGACGTTGGAGGTAAATTCTGTGTGCTCGTTGATAAAGTGGGCAGTCTAACAGAATGTGACTGACCGATAATGGAACCTGACAATTCTCACGGAGAGGAGCAGGGCACCTCTCCATGAGATTTCCATGAGTAAGACGAGTATGGCCAATGCTAAGGCGGGAGAGAGTAGTCTCCCAACCTTGACGCTGGTGACAAGAAGACGGCCAGTAACCTATACTCGGTTTAATAGACTTGGTTTAATAGAATGCAATTTATGTAGTAGATCAGACCAGTGTTGTTGCCAACGGTTGCGAAGGTGGGTAGAAATCATAGAAAAATAGTTCGTGAATGGAATACCTCTATATGAAACTGGGAGGTCATGTACAACTGACCACATAGCAGTGTCTGCCTGTTCATTGCCCTGTACATCAACATGACTGGGGACCCAGCAGAAAAAAAAAACTATCTTTCTGCTTGCAAGAGATACGGCATAACCAAAGTTGGATATGAAGAATCAGGGGATGAGACGAATCAAATTTTTGTATAGCCTGCAAAGCACTAAGGGAGTCAAACTACCACAAATGGCGACACAGGCATAGATACAATACAGATAATTGCTACGAGAATTGCATACAATTCAGCTGTAAAAATGCTAGCCGAGGCTGATAAGTGCCCTCGTAAGATGCTGTCTGGAAACACTGTTGCAAGTCAGACACATCAGAAGACTTTGAACCATCGATGTACACTGTGATGGCATAGAATGAGACGAAGCTATTAAGAAAAAAAGAAAGAAGCAACAGTAAGTATTTGGGCTTTTGCACATGGCAGTGGGGAAGAACAGACATAAACCCTCGGAACTTCCCAAGGGAAAAGGTAGATGCTACATGAACAGACAGGTGGCAACTGAAGAGAAGACAACTGCGAATGTAGATGAAGAGAAAAGGGATAGAGTAAACAAATCCATTACCATCTTATATATGGAAGGACTGCAGAGGTCATGAGAGCAAACAAAACAGCGGAGGCAATGAGCATCACGGCGATCGGTCAAGGATGGAATATTCGCCTCTGCATAGAGACTCTTAACAGGTGAAGAGCAAAAAGCACCGAGGCATAAACGTAATCTTTGGTGATGGATGGTATCAAGGCTAGAACGTTACAGGAGAGGCTGCTGAGTATATCTGGTTGCCATAATCTAGTTTTGATAAAATTAGGGCAGAGTGCAGTCAAAGGAGAGTTCTATGATCTGCCCCCCATGAAAGATGAGAGAGGATTTTAAGGAGGTTCAGCCGACTATGGCACATTGCCTTCAAGGAGGTAATGTGAGGTTTTCAGGATAAGCAATGGTCAAACAGAAGGTCGAGAAACCTAACAGTATCACGTTCTGGGATTTGCAAACCATGCAGATACAATGGATTATCAGGGACGATAGAACGTCTAGTGAAAGTAATTTGGTGTGATTTAGTACTAGAAAATTTAAACCTGTGAGCAGTGGAAACACAGTTGACTGCATGCTGGAGAAAAACTGCAATGAGGCGACAGTCAGCACCTGTACAAGCAAAGGATTGGAATGCTTCGAAGAAAGTAGTTGTGCAGATGAAAAGTGAAGAGGAGTAACAGGAGGTGGATCAGGAGGTGGCACTGTGGATGCTGTATGTGGGACAATATTGGAGATAGAAGGAGGAAGGTGAGTAAAGATCAGGGCGACGATGGAATTTACCAACTTGGGGAGGGGGACGAGAGGTTAGAGGTAACTTGAGAAGAAGCTTGGGAGGGGACAGGAGAAGGTGGTTCTGTACAATGGGGTGGGGGGATGGACCTCCACACACTCAACAAAATGAGTAAGAGGTAAAGATCCAGGTACTGAGACCAGAAATGAAATATTTGTCCTTAGATGATTTGTTCGACTTTGTAGAAGTAGAGAGGTGAGGGGGAGGAGCTGTTATGCGAGGTCTTGTAGACATAGAAGCTTGGTGTGAGATGAAGACTGGAGAACAGTAGGTGGTGACGAAGTAGGGACCTTGGAGTCTAGGACTCCAAAGGAGTTAGATACAGAGGTGACTATGAAAGGTGCGATTGCAGGGGAGACCTCAGGAATTGGGACCCCAGAGGTTGGGAGTCTCTTAGTAATGCAAGAATAAGGCATACAGGGAAGTCTTCCCTGGAGGCGTAGACGAGACTGCCATGGCGTAAGTAAAGCCTTCCCTCCCTTTGAGACAATGGTCATGGTCACATTTGTTCAAGTAAACCTGAAAACGACAGAATAAGATGGATAAGCTTCATGACAATTAAGGCCACAGGTAGGCCACAAGATGTATTGGTATGGTCATCGGCACCACAGACTGGGCATTCAGCCATGGACCTGCAATATTTTGCTGGATAGCCAAACCACCAGCAATTTGTACACTGTTGTGGTGTAGGGGTGACCTGTCAGACTTGTAAATGGTGTCCCACAATATAAAACGATGATGGAAGCTCACGGCAGTCAAAAGTTAACTGAGGTACATTGCAGGGGTAGCATCTCCTCCTGCCGGCAGGCAGCATATACAACGCGTCAGACACCACACGTCTGGAAATTACATTGAACAACGTAATGTAGTAGAATGACAGTGCCACTGCAAGAATTGAGAGAATGAAGTTTTTCAATTGTTACAGGAATGCCATCTATGGTTGTAAGGAGAGAAAGATCGTGAGCTTGGCAAGCATTCTGTACTGTGACAATGCGTGCACCACTCTTGAGAGCATGAAACTGACTATTATGACCAACATGGCATAGGAGCGCCTTGCTGATACTATGATCAGAAAGATATTCTGAAGATGTCGGTTGTAGAGTGAAAAACTTCGTCCAATGTGTATTATGATGAGTATTTAAAGGAAGTGATAGGCAGGCAAAATAGTGTCATCAGAAGAAGGTCGTAGTCGTTTAGATACAGGACTAGATGTGGTCCGTTTTAAAGTGGGTACGTGATCCGAAAACCGTCGCACCATATGGGGAGAAGCCAGAAGCATAGTCAAAGACATGCGAAGGACAGAGGAGTCAAAGGAGTCAGGCCGAGCCTCTGTATCCAGAGCGTGGGACAAAATGTCACCCGCAGAAGATACAGGGGCAGTAGGAAGATACAAGAATGGTCTGGTAACAAGGCAGGGTCGTCAGGGGGTGCGCAATTTAGCCTAATCCAACTAAATAAATTTTAGACAGGTTTACAATAATTTAATAAAAAACACAATGAAATATATTTTTTTCGTTAGGTTGAGAATGATTCTTGCAAAATTATTGCATACCAAAATTTTCGCTCGCCTTATTCGGCAAGAAGAGCGTTGCTATTTAAGCCAAAGTCACAAGTTTTACCTATTCGGCACGACATTACATATTTACTCTTCCACCTAGTCACATTAGCACCGTAGAGATGTGGATATAGTTACTTCAGGTGGCTGGACTGGTCAGTTATATCACACTGAAGAACAACACTTCTCTTTCTCACTCAGATAAATGAGAATGACCAGTAAACCAGCAGCTGTTACACGAACCAAAATAAGGCCAATAACTACCACTGACTGGGTCATTATGTGTTATAAGCGGTAGAAGTAGCGGCAGAAGAGGTTCTTCATAGAGCGGATAGGTTTCAACACTAAGAAACCGTTAATCTTATGCCGGCTGTATGAATTTTAAAGGAGGCTGCATCAACGTTGAAGTCAGGACAGACAGGAGGGTAGGAAGGGCAGACAGGAGGGCAGGAAGAGCAGACATAAGACAGACAGGAGGACAGGAAGAGTGACTGTTGGCCGGGCGTGCTTGCTTGCTTGGTATGCGACCTGGGAGGCAACTTGTTAATTAAGTCGAGGAGTTGTCAGAAGGCACGAAACAAATTCAGTGAACGTTGTCCGTGCGTGTCTCTCCCTGGACTGGTTGGTGGACAAGTGTAGGTGGAGGTGGTAACTGGTGGTGCTAGTAGTTGGTGGTGGTAACTGGTTTTGCAATAGCTAGTGGTTGGTAGTGCAGGTGATGTTAGTACGTAAGGAAGTTGTTGAAATCTGGATGGATTTATACTCTCCTGTTTGTATACCTTTACCTTTGATGAGTTCCGCGAGTTTTTCTACTCCTGGAGCCCGACCACGGGCCAGGCTGCAGGGGTTATCTCGGTTTTCGGCCCTACAATTAATTAATTCACGAACGGTCGCCCTTAGTTTTTTCTTTGTCTCATAGGCCCTGCCATACCTAATCTTGCGTGCGCGAACGGAATGTGCTTCAACCCATTCCTATAACTATACTTTTTGATCACAGTTGGACTAAGGTACTTTACGACCTCGGCTTACCTTGATTATTTGGCTTGCGTGCGCCTCCTTGTTACGTGTCTGGGGCTAGGTTTATTCCCTAATTCCTTCTGGCCTGAAGTTTAAAGCATCTGAACTCCCAACCTGTGTTCAGTGTCTGGTCCAATGTTCCTTATCCAGATTTCCATACATTGGGCTTGCAGGTAAATAATCATTTGACTAACCATTACTGATGTCTCTCTAGGTTCTCTTGTACCCTTCCTCTCCTTCAGTTTTTATTAAGACATCGTTTACGTATATTAGGAATGCTGGTGGTCCCGATACAGCACCTTGCAAGACCTCGCTTGTCACATTCATCCATCCAGACACCACCAACACCTAGATCGTAACTTTTCCCGTTTTCAGCTCTGATATTTCTTTATCCAGCAGATATTTACCGGTATTCCTGCCTGCTGTTTGTGTGTGTGAAACTGCATCGTGTAGGGAACAATGCCAAATGCCTTCTTACAATCCAGAAATACGCATCTAATCTATTCCTCTTTTTTTTCATACTTGGTGCTTATTCCGTTGTAGAACATAATTTTTGTCTTACGGAACTCTGTTAGGGATGATGTTCCCCAGACCCGTGTTGGCTGCCATTGAGGACAACAAACCTCTCGCAAAGTGTTAAGCCACTTACCTCTTATTTTATTTTCCTTTATCTTAATACTGGGAAAAACCTGGCTGGCAGAATAATTTTTCTGTATTAGAGGACTGAGGATCGAGCCTCCATCACCCCATGCTCTAAATGACCCACAAGGGTTTAATGTAATAATATTTAAGGAAGGGGTGACTTGAGTGCCAAAGGCCCGTATAACCCTGACACTTCCTGTCTAGCCCTAAGGAACCCTCAGAATATTTTGAAAACCTCTGAGTTTTAAATACTCAGTTTAACCGTAATTTACATTCATGATTGGCTTCAACCAGTGTTTAAAAAAAGAAGTTGGCAGACACAGAATTTAAGGAACTGGAATATCTCTAGAACATTTATTACGTTGTAGCAATGTATATTTTTTATGGAAATGTTTGTAGATGGTTATACTAATTAGAGGCTTCCTATCCTCAGTGCTGTTTAGAGACCTCCGCTGAATGTGTCCGGTCGTCAGGATTCGTTCTGTCGTTTCTGTTTACAATGATTTTATTACTTGTTACTTTTTCTTAGCTGCTGGTCCGGTGCTCTAGAGGAAGGGGCCTTGATGCTGTTAGATTCTTGATCTATGTGATTAGATAACTTTTCCCCTTCCCGTCACTTCTTTTCTTTTCCTGACGGCCTCCCATACTCGAAGCTCTGCATGACCTCACAGCTTCAGAGCTTCTCCATGTAAATAACGGTCTAGAAGCCTTTTAATGCCGCTTCATTTTCCGTTTCTAGCGAGATCTTTTGTTCTCCCGGTTCATCTTGGTCAGGAATCGTCTCTGTTAAGCCGTATTCTTTTACAATCATTTTGTATGTGATTAACTACTTTCTTCCTCCTGTCAACCAACGAGGATATTTTTCATTACTTTTAATGACTGCAACGTCCTAGCTATTCCATTCGTCTATTTCGAACATTACATTGCACTTTTTTTTTTCTTAAAACAGCCGCTTCATGAAACCGGCTGTTGCAGTTTCCTGGAAAACTGCTGCTGCTACTTCCTAGAAACTTGCTGCCGCTCCCTTGAAAGCTTCTGCTGCTTCTGCTTCTTCCTGGAAAGTTGTTGCTACCTGGAAAGTTGTGGCTGCTTCTGGAAAGTTTGCATACCCTTGAACGCAGCTCCTGCTTTATGGAAAACTTATTTTGTAGACATCTTTTTGTTGCATCGTTGAACGTTGCTAAACCTACGTACATGTTGCTAATAATTTTCTTCCTTTCCAGTCACCTGCTAGCTAGCCTCTCGTAATATAGCAGCAGCAGCTAGAAACATTTGCAGCGGGCATATGGGACTGGAGAGAGTTAGTGGAGTATTAGAGACAGAACCCACTCAGCGTTTAGAGCCACCTTGCCTCCGCTAGGCGAAAAAGATGAACCGTAAATTGGAGGCAGCGGAGCCATGTGGGTAGACTTGTGCCTGGGTGATCAGGTTATGTGTGTCCCGCGGGGGTACTTCCAAGACCCGACCTCCACATCAACTCCAACACAGACTGTCACACAGCCACCGCCACCACTACATTAGCCCCCTTCCCTTCCCAACACTCGTGTCCCCCATCCACTGACACTCTTAACTCCTGTTACGCTGGAGCGAAACCTTTGCAGCTGCGGTAGCTGATGATCCCTTACTGGAATACTTGACGATATCCTCATCGTCTTACTGGAATCTCCCAGCTCAGACTGGCAGATCTGAACACTGTACGAGCCCTATCATCCTCCTCCATATCAATCCAGGACTTGTTCCACCACCACGTCAATCTCATCACCTCTCTCTTATCAAGCTCCGTATTCATGATACTCAGGGGTTTGTTGGAGATTCCCGTAATGCACGAAGTGTGTCGAGAAGTCTTGGAAAGTGGACTTCCACTAAGACAAGTTCAGCAAACTGGTTTGTCCGAATCCCTTCAAAGTCATTAAAACTCTCCCACTAGTAGGTTCAGACCGGAGAACACTCACTATACTCAGTATCACTCACGTGCCTGCAGGGTGCTCAAGCCCTTCCCCCCAACTCCTCTAGGACGTTCCACATCAACAAACTAGCGCGTTCTATTTTGCTCTATGCTTTCTACATGACCAAACAATCTCATCCTAAGATCTGTAAATTCCTCACCCACACACCAAATTAAGCTACTTAATCTCTGCTCAGTTATATTAATGGGGAAGGGCTAAACCCGTAGTGGTCATAAAGCGCCTGTGGGATGGGTGTCAATCAGGTTTAATCCAAGGAAGGGGAGGGTAGCTCCAATTCCGTGCATCAAGAGCTCCCTCCCTAAAGGGTGTCTGCAACAATGTTCACTATTGATCTTCAACTTGACATTTACACTGTCGTCGTCTCCTACTCCTCCAGCCACCTACTCGTTGCAACATTAAATTTAAGATCGTGCGCCCTATATCCATCCTGTGGAGAATGAATACGCAAAAGGCCTAGGAAGGAGGCCCCAAAAGGGGTTTAACAAGAGCACATCAAGATCTATATGTAAAATGGTTTTGCCGGTTGTCAGCAAACTTATTTGCAGAAGATATTTGGTATCTCATTTTCATTGGTAAGATACGTTGTTATTCGTTATTCGTTGAAGGGCTTCCCATGTGGTACCTTCCCTCCTTTCCACAGGTACCACCACCTCTCCAACAACCAAAAGGTGCCAGAACCTCTCCAACAACCAAATGGTGCCAACACTCACACCAAAGGTGTAAGCACTTCGCCAAAGGTACGAAACGCCTCTCCAACGCCACCAAAGGTGCAAAATACCTCTCCAACACCACCAAAGGTACATTATCATCAGTCATCTTTATAACCTCGCTAAGAGAGCGAGAGCTGGTGGTTTATATCCAATTTCCTATCAAATATACCATGATTCACAATCCAATTTCTTAGTTTTGTGAGGCGACAAGAGTGGTGCTGGGTAGTGATAGGTAGGTCGTTTGAGTGGTGCTGGGTAGTGATAGGTAGGTCGTTTGAGTGGTGCTGGATAGTGATAGGTAGGTCGTTTGAGTGGTGCTGGGTAGTGATAGGTAGGTCGTTTGAGTGGTGCTGGGTAGTGATAGGTCGTGTGGTCAGTTACCTGGAGAGGGTTTCGGGGGTCAACGCCCCCGCGGCCCAGTCTGAGACCAGGGCTCATGGTGGATCAGGGTCTGATCAGCCAGGCTGTTACTGCTGGCCACACGCAAGCTGACGTACGAACCACAGCCCGGTTGGTCAGGTACTAACTTTAGGTGCCTGTCCAGTGCCTTCTTGAAGACAGCCAGGGATCTATTGGTAATCTCCCTTATGTATGCTGGGAGGCAATTGAACAGTCTTGGGCCCCGGACACTTATGTGTTGTCTCTCGGTGTACTCGTGGCGCCCCTGCTTTTCATCAGAAAAATGTTGCATCTCCTGCCGAGTGGTGCTGGGTAGTGATAGCCAGGTCGTGTGGTGAGTGGTGCTGGGTAGCGATAGCCAGGTCGTGCGGTGAGTGGTGCTGGGTAGCGATAGCCAGGTCGTGTGGTGAGTGGTGCTGGGTAGCGATAGCCAGGTCGTGTGGTGAGTGGTGCTGGGTAGTGATAGCCAGGTCGTGTGGTGAGTGGTGCTGGGTAGTGATAGCCAGGTCGTGTGGTGAGTGGTGCTGGGTAGTGATAGCCAGGTCGTGTGGCGAGTGGTGCTGGGCAGTGATAGCCAGGTCGTGTGGCGAGTGGTGCTGGGCAGTGATAGCCAGGTCGTGTGGCGAGTGGTGCTGGGCAGTGATAGCCAGGTCGTGTGGTGAGTGGTGCTGGGTAGTGATAGCCAGGTCGTGTGGTGAGTGGTGCTGGGTAGTGATAGCCAGGTCGTGTGGTGAGTGGTGCTGGGTAGTGATAGCCAGGTCGTGTGGTGAGTGGTGCTGGGTATGATAGCAGTCGTGTGGTGAGTGGTGCTGGGTAGTGATAGCCAGGTCGTGTGGTGAGTGGTGCTGGGTAGTGATAGCAGGTCGTGTGGTGAGTGGTGCTGGGTATGATAGCCAGTCGTGTGGGAGTGGTGCTGGGTAGTGATAGCAGGTCGTGTGGCGAGTGGTGCTGGGTATGATAGCAGTCGTGTGCAGTGGTGCTGGGTAGTGATAGCCGTCGTGTGGTGAGTGGTGCTGGGTATGATAGGTCGTAGCTGACGTGTGGCGGTGGTGCTGGTATGATAGGTCGTGTGGAGTGGTGCTGGGTATGATAGGGTCGTGTGAGTGGTGCTGGGTAGTGATGCAGGTCGTGTGGTGAGTGGTGCTGGTGTATGATAGGTCGTGTGGTGAGTGGCTGTGGTAGTGATGAGGTCGTGTGGTGAGTGGTGCTGGGTAGTGTACAGGTCGTGTGGTGGTCGGTGTGGGTAGTGATGCAGTCGTGTGGTGAGTGGTGTGGGTACTGATAGGGTCGTGTGGTGAGTGGTGTGGGTACTGATAGGTCGTGTGAGTGGTGCGTGGGTACTGAAGGTCGTGTGGGAGTGGTGCTGGGTACTGAGGTCGTGTGGTGAGTGGTGCTGGTGGTGGTGAGTGCTGGTATGATAGGTCGGTGAGTGGTGTGGGTACTGATAGGTCTGTGAGTGGTGCTGGGTACTGATAGGTCGTGTGAGTGGTGCTGGGTACGTGAAGGTCGTGTGAGTGGTGGTTGGGTACTGATAGGTCGTGTGAGTGGTGCTGGGTACTGATGGTCGTGTGAGTGGTGCTGGGTACTGATGGTCTGTGAGTGGTGCTGGGTACTGATAGGTCGTGTGAGTGGTGCTGGGTACTGATAGGTCGTGTGAGTGGTGCTGGGTACTGATAGGTCGTGTGAGTGGTGCTGGGTACTGATGGGTCGTGTGAGTGGTGTTGGGTACTGATGGGTCGTGTGAGTGGTGTTGGGTACTGATGGGTCGTGTGAGTGGTGTTGGGTACTGATAGGTCGTGTGAGTGGTGCTGGGTACTGATGGGTCGTGTGAGTGGTGCTGGGTACTGATGGGTCGTGTGAGTGGTGCTGGGTACTGATGGGTCGTGAGAGTGGTGTTGGGTACTGATAGGTCGTGTGAGTGGTGCTGGGTACTGATAGGTCGTGTGAGTGGTGCTGGGTACTGATGGGTCGTGTGAGTGGTGTTGGGTACTGATGGGTCGTGTGGTGAGTGGTGTTGGGTAGCTATAGGTCGTCACTCGCACAACACAACCAAACACAGGACACGGAGGGTCGAGCCTTCTCTCCTAGCACTGGATTACCCACGCGGGTTTCACGCTTTATAATGACAAAGTACTAGTTATTTCGCAATGTGGGGGACGTTGGCTGGTTTACCTAGTTTAAATCCTATCGACTACACGAGTGTCATCAAGGCTGCACATCACCAGTACACCACCAGCCAAGAATAACTTAATTCCCAATACAGTATATATACACTGGGAAACATTTGGATCACCACCTTGTTAGGGGTGACTGAGGATAAGGGGGAAGAAAGGGTAGGGGAAGAAAGGAAGAAGAGGGATGGGTGGTGGCTGGGATGATGTGAAAGGCCTTCAACCCTCATCAGTAACCCACGAGGAACATTACAGTAAAATAATGTTTAAATCGCCGAGCGATCTCAGGAGATTCTAGTATCCCACAACCCCAGCCCCCTCTACCTCAATTGACTCAAAAGAAATAGTTTAGTGTGGTACAGTTAAATATCAGCGGTGAAGATTAGCAAACCACGAGAAACATCCATAAATTATCACAAAAATATTACCTTTTCAATAAAATGGGTAATTAATACCAATGTATTTCAGAATTAACCTAAATCTTCCTCTTATGTTAAATACATCAGGGTTTCAAGCTTAACAGAAAAACCATTCTCCATTTATTGCAATGTATATACACAAATGGTTATGACTATAAATTTTAAAAAGGGTGGACCGGTAAGCCAGTGGAAGGCCTCTGTCAGATCAAAAGCTCCAACGGCAGGTCATCTGACTACGACCCGCGTCAGGAAACACTTGTCCTGTTTCCTGACAAACATTACCTAACCTATTGCATGGTGGCGAATTACTTTTCAATAAAAAGGCACTTTTGTAGCCCAGTAACTACGTGAACTTCTCTAACTTAACGATGTTAGTGGCAATAGTTTGAAGGCGACCGGAAGAGGAATTATCCGGTTAACCAACTAAATCCAACAATTAAATTTGTTTTTGCCTTGGTAAGTGAAATGGTAAGTGTGAGCCTACTCAGCCTAAATTTAAAGTGTCATCTTTCACATAAGTTGCATCAGCCACTTGCTGAGGTTAAGCTCCAGGAGCCATTTGTCGGACCAGGTTTGCAGCCTGTCCAGATCTTGTAGGTTTACCTAATCTTCGTCCACTTGTATTCCTCGTGAGTTTCACATCGTCTGCAAATATGACACTTCTGTATCTATCACTTCTGTTATTTACATACTAGAAACAGCACGACCTAGGAATGACCCTCGTAGAACCTCACTTGATACACGCACCCACCGACACCTCGTCACGTACCAACACACGTTGTTTCCTTCCTGTCAGGTATTTCCTGATCCGTTATAGTCCTCTCCCTGCTGTTTCTACCTGCTCCTCTAGCTTTTCAACTAGTCTTGTGTGGTACTGTATCTAAAGCCTTCTTACAGTCCAGGAAGATGCAGTCTACCCATCCCTCTATCTCCTGTCTTACTTCTGTTACTTTATCGCAGAACTCCAGTAGGTTCGTGATGTAGGATTTCCCCTTACCTGAAGTCATGTATAAGCCCGTTCCTTTCTAGGTGCTCCACCACTCGTTTGATAATCTTCTCCCTAACTTTATATATTATACATGTCAGTGACACTGGTCTGTAGCTCACTGCTATCTGCCTGTCTCCTTTCTTAAAAAGTGAAACTACGCTTGCCGTCTTCCATACCTCAGGCAGTTGCTCGAGGGTGGACTGTACTGAAACTGATGATTGCATATTTATATACATCCATGTAGTGATCTTCCTGGCGCATTGTCTTACCTTCCCTCTCTCCCTCCCTGTCATGCCATAACCTCTCTAAGGTTTAGAGCTTTATTTTGATTATAATACTCTCCCTCCCTGTCAACTGTAATTCTTTTAAGAATTACACTGTTGACAATGTATTTTTTATGTAATAGGTAAAACTTGAGAGTTTGCCTTAAATAGCAACGCTCTTCTTGCCGAATAATGCAAGCGAAAATTTGTGTATGCAATAATATCGCAAAAATCATTCTGAACCTAACGAAAAAAAATATTTCATTGTGTTTATTAAATTGTTGTAAACTTACCTAAAATATATTTAGTTGGATTAGGTTAGGTTACGTTAAATTTCGCTTGTTATAATAAGGTTAGTTAAGTTTTCTAAGGTTCTTTTGGTACAAAATTTTTACATTAACAAATGAAAAATATACATCTTTAAACGTACAAGAGAAAATTTTAGAATTTAATTTTCAACGAGTTCTCGCCAATTGGCACAGTTTTACCTTTTCGGCACGACATATATTTTCTAACAACATTATAGGCAGGCTCCTTGCTAGCCTGAAGTTGCACAACTCCCCCGCACATAGGCCTCCCCGCGGAGGCCCCTTTCTCAGAAGTCTACGAAGGATAACTGCAGGCAGACGTGCCCGAATATACCGCCTCAGTACAGTCTACAGTCGTTTCCTTACATCACTCCATCTACGAACCCCTTCCCCTCCTCCCTGCACGACCCCTATGGGTCTAAAGCTAACCCTTCAATTCTACACCCACTCCCATTTTCCTGTGTTTTGGTTCACGAAGTCACCAGAACAGCTAGAAACATCAGACACCTCAAATTATAAATTCCAGCACAAAAGAATTTAGTTTTTCAATCACAAGAAAATTCTACCAGCCAAATCGAGCAATATGTATTTATAATGCTCCAGATTTTTTTTTACACGTACACACACGTACACATACACGTACACACACACACGTACACACACACACACGTACACACACACAACACGTACACACATACACGTACACACATACACGTACACACATACACGTACACATACACGTACACACATACACGTACACACATACACGTACACACATACACGTACACACATACACGTACACACATACACGTACACATACACGTACACACATACACGTACACACAGGTATAAAATTTTTTCTCTAATAGCTGACGAGGGAGACTCCTTCAGGTTCAGGAAGTTGCTAGACACACTGCGCTACTCAGCGCCATCTGTGACGCAGCGACCACAACTATTTTATACACCAGAATCAAAGTGAAAATAAATACGTGAACACTTGTGTGAACAAAATACAATAGTTTCGAACTACCATATAAAACAAGGTAGTCAAACTGCGGTTGTTCCAGTAATATAAACTACCATACAAAGCGTGGCATCATACTGCTGGCGTTCATAAAACAGTAGGGATTCTAGTTCTAGTAGGGATTAAAAAACACTAGAATCTAGGGCCTAGATCCTGTCCTAATGATTAAATACCCTGAGTCGAGGGGGCAATGACCCCCCGCCACGAGGTAAGCTCAAGAGCTCCGAAGGCGTCAATTAATAGATGTCACCTATTCATTATTGGATAAAGGCAATACATGACTGAAGGAATCAATAAGGTGCAATTAACATTTTTATTAATTAGCCGTGAAAACTGTTTTACAAGAGATAAGAAGCAAGGAACCATGTTTCCAAGACTTGATAATGGTGTAACTCATCCTGAGAAAGGAGACGAAAGAAGAACGGAGAGAAAAGAATTAGGATTAAGATCGAGAGGGAAGAATGAAGAGGGCATAAAATAATACGTATGTATGAAATTAAAGAAAAACGAGAAAGGAACGAAAGGATGAGAATGGATAGGAGACCTGTGATCCCGGTGTAGGTCTAAGTCGAGGCTCCGAGCACAGTGTCTGGAGTGAGTACTTCTCCGAGCATGCCAGGGAGGACACCCAGGTCAATGATGTGCAGGCGGCCCTCTCTGCTCTTCCACTGCGCCTCGGCGGAATACTGGCCGTAGCGCGTGTGACAGATCACGAATGCTGACTGCTGGGCGAGGGCAGACACCACCGGGAGACCACGACGCCACCAAGAAGCCATCGAAAGAAAGAAAAAACATCGACAGAATTATTAAAACTAAAAATAGGGCCGTTTACACAACTGCTGTCACAAGAATAACACAGGGCAAAGTTAAGAAAGAACTGCACACAGGTATTAAACACAGGAAAAAAAACCTTTGGAGTGATTGTGGAAATGGGAGAGGTTAAGAATAAGGTGGTTAGAGGGTCCCGAGGGGAAGAAAAAGTGATAAGGTTTTTGACCCAGCTGTCGGGCGGCTGTAAAACTTGTGTTAGGTTTTAATACAGCGTGTCATAACACTGGACGGGCAACAATAGTCGAAGAAGGAACGACACATTCTCGGAAACATGCAGCGTGGAATCTGGGGGCTAAGAAAATGTCCAGTTTATAATAAGGGAATAATAGTAATTTAAAGACCCAGGCCTGTTAACACGTGCCTGTTGGGGTAACTAACTCTCCGCTAACAAATTATAGTATTAGTAGTAGTAATAGCTTTCGAGTGAGTACAGTAATTATCACATCGTCGGAGGAGCACATAACCAAGCAGACATGGCCAGAATTTACACAGTTAGCTAACATTAACAATGGCCTTCAAAAACATTAACAAGGAGTCATTCAATATTATATACATTTCAGACTCTTCAGTATGTAGCACCAGTCTGAAGCCCACATCTCATTAACCATTTAAAGGGACTAAAACTTAATAGGCTTGTAAGAAGACTAGTTTAAGTCTAGCAGCAGTAACAGTAGTAACATTGACAAGGTTGTCCACGCAGATCACTCATCGTTATGGCGATCAAAAAGTATATACAAAAAACATGAGAAAATTAATACTAGTTAGCATTAATAAATGCTCAACACAAATTAATATTAAGTTAAAATAGTCACCATTAGTTAACCCAGCCATTAATTAATATCAAAACTCCCACTCTTAAAGCTCACGCAGGTCCCTACAGGCACCCCGGTTATTATAAACACCAACTAAGGCGGAAGGGCCTGAACCATGGGCAAATGGTTAGAATTTGTTCAACAGTCAACAGCCCATTAAAAACTACACCGAGAGGGAGGGGGAATAAGGACGAGAGACAGGAACACCTGTGAACCGGTGGCTGTGGATGAGGTGTGCGCTAGATCCTCAGTCGACATATTAGCCTCATTGTAACTATTCCTACTGAAGGAGGGCTAAACACCCACTTCCTGTCGAACCCTGTAGGGCCCACTGGGTCCACCACTTTCCATGGACATATCTGCATATAGCCCATTAATTCATCAAGTAAAACATTGCTGCAGTAATAGTTCGCTACAGCAGCCTTTGCCTCGTCATCTGCCTGTTCATTTTCAGGGACACCAACATGGCCCAGGCATCAAGAGAACTTCATACTCTTGTGTTGCTCTTTCAGACGAACTAACCACTCCTGGATCTCGAAGTTCAAGTGAGCTGACCTACAGAAGACTATTGAAACTATGCCTAATGACCTTGCATAAAGAAGAAACAGTAACGTACAAGAGAACTTCAGAAGGTAGACAAACAGGCTTCATGGGAGGGGATGGGCTACCTTTACAGTTGATAATGCAACTAATCCAAAAGAACATTAGGAAACAACTTCAGCCTCAAGGTAGTAAGGCAACGTAATGATCTAGATGAGGCAGAGGTAGACGTGAACTCCATGTACACCTTAATTAAAGGATAGGAACAAAATCCGAGATACTGTAGTGAAACCGGTTAGTGTCCTGCAGACACAGTAGTGTCTGGAGGATCTTATCAATCTCGAGTGTACACCTGTATTAAAGTACTTATATATAATCTCATTGCGGTAAAGGTGTCAATTTACTGGAGCCTCACCGTGAAATACTGCTAGTCTGTTAACAGTACCTACACTCAACACTTCAACTGCTGTCTTGTATAATTCGTTTCCTGATCCACTTGATCCAGTGATGTTACTTTATAATCCACATTCAAACAATCACAACTTCCATGAACTTTTGTTTTACTAAGTGCAACTTTTGTTTGACTCCTGCCCCGGAAAACTTTTTCTGTTTCTACTAGATGTTTAATACACGCACGTTTTGACCGTATAAGAAAAATATCAAGGCATAAACCAAATCATAATTGGGGTACCCCCCTCTTCACCCAGTTCCTCTACAATCTCCCACAAACACATTACTACCACCACTACACCCATGGAACACTCACGTAACGCGTGTCTTCCAGGATCCTAAGGAGGTCGAACGAATGGTCGTTGGTGCCGAAGGGATTAAGAAGGATCTCTGCTACCTTGAGCCAGCCCATGTAGAAAACGAGCTCAAGAAGGGCGAAGGCAGGCACCACCAGGTCCACCTCATAGCTGGGATATTTGAGGCTCTCGTCCAGGTACTGCTCGCTCAGCAGTGATATTACGAAGTACGTGTACGCTGCGATAGTCACCACCTGTTGAATACAGTGTTCTGTTGGCACAAGTGTTATTTTCATATTTGATTCTTTTGCCTGTGAGATGGGAATGTTTATTTTTTAATAATAATAATAATAATAATAATAATAAATAATAATCTGTTTCTGCAAGTACAAATACGACGTACACAGACCTAGTTGACATCAGTGATATAACTATATAGAAAGCCCCTCTTTATGCAGATCATTTCGGGCAAATTAAGTCAATTTCTTCCCCAGGATGCGACCCACACCAATCTACTAACACCCAGGTGCCCATTTTACTGCTAAATGAACAGGGACGGGTGTTTTAAGGAAATGTGTCCTAATTTTCCACCCGTACCGGGGGTCGAACCACGGACCTTAATGTGTGAGTCAAGTGCGGTACCAACCTAGGTATGGTAGACATCATATTTTGTTATACAATGGCGTAATTTCGACGAAATAGTAAATATCCTCTCAAAATGCTGTGTCCATTGTCTGCATGTTCGAGTTCCGAGTTAAGTGGAAATGAATGAAATGCCTACCTGGAGTGGGTTTCAGGGATCGACGCCCCCCGCGGCCCGGTCTGAGACCAGGCCTCATGGTGGATCAAGGTGTGATCAACTAGGCTGTTGCTGCTGGCCTCAAATATAGTAGGAAATAATTTACTAGGGATATCGCTGGTTGAAGGTCAGCCTCTCCTCCAGCCCTCTGACTTCCTATAAGCTGGAGTAAACACTAAAACTGTAGGGGCAATTCAGCGCCTGGAGAAATAGGAGGCATATATGTTTCACATATATTCCTCCAGTTCCTTGGATCAAGAACCCCCCTCAGAAGCATGAAGTCTCTCTTGAAGTCTCCCAGTACCCGAGTTTTTTTTTTTATCAACACATCGGCCGTCTCCCACCATGGCAAGGCGACTCGAAAAAGAAGAAACTCTATCATCATCACTCACTCCATCACTGTCTTGCCAGAGACACGCCTAACAGTTCAAAAACTGCAACATATATCCACCCATCCTTCGCAGCGCAGGTCCTGTACTTCCCACTTTCTTACGTTAAATACCTTAAAAATTTGGATCTGTGGGATACATCACGAGAAATTCCCAATCAACAGTAATTCTCACTTTCCTCGCCGCTCCTCAGAAGTCTTCCAGCTCAGGATGACACACAAATAACCCGCACATAAAAGAGAGAAGCTTACGACGACGTTCCGGTCCGACTTGGACCATTTACAAAGTCACTTTGTAAATGGTCCAAGTCGGACCGAAACGTCGTCGTAAGCTTCTCTCTTATGTTCGGGTTATTTGTGTATCGTTCCAGTCACGGTATTGTGCCTCTTTTTGTTATTCAGGACGACACGTTTCATTACCTCAGGTATATGAAGTAGACATCATAAACAAAGGGGAGCGTTAAACCCGTAGGATTATGCAGCGTCTTTTGGGGGGGGGATGTGGAAGGTATTCAGGCTTAATTCAGGGAACTGGAGCACGGATCCAATTCCCTAGATCAAGAGCCCCTCACCAACGTCATGGAACCTTCCTTGATAGGGGAAGTAGACTTGGAATTTGTAATGGAATATACCAGGGAAGAGAGCGTTAGTTCTCACAATCTAAAAATTCCAGAATTAGATAGCTAGACACTGCTGGTGTTCTCGCACTGTAATGGTAATTGGACCATGTCTAAGACTTACTGAACCTCGGGTCCTGACCTGTGTGTAGAGCAGCGGTACATTGTGCTCGTGCCACTGCTGTAGGCGGCTACACTGACGACGCAGACGAAGCAGCTCCGTCACTAGCAGCACCTTGCCAGAGTCCGTCTGCAGGAAACCCTCCTCCCTAGCACACTGCACCAGCTGGCAGCACCAGGTCAACGGCAGCCACTTGCTGCCAGCACACCCTTGTTTCGCCGCCTCCGTCAACACCTGACCCTCTAGCTCCGTCGCCAGGTCTGAAGGAGAGAGTAATGAAGTCAGGGCGGAAGTCTGGATCACACTCATCCTCCTCTGCTCTTTTTTGTGTTTTCATTCGTCTCTAACCTTTTCCCTTTGTGTTGAAAGGCGCTTTATCCAAGGAACTGGACCCTCTCCTCTGATGAAACTCGATACCTGACATCTCTCATTCCCCCAGAGTTGTGCTGTTTGCTGGTTTAGTGCGGCCTCGTGAATATTAATTATTTCCGGTTCCTACCCTCCCCCCTATTGCCATTCCTCTTACTAGTTCCTCTCCTTCCTTCTCTTACTAGTCCTTCGTCCTATTACTAGTTCTCTTCCTCTTACTAGTCTTCTTCCTCTTTACTACTTCTCTTCCTCCTCTCTTACCTATTCAACCCTTCCCCCCCCCCCATTCCTAGTTTTCGTTAATTGCCACTTGAGAAACAAAGATTACATGTCATGCTCGGCAGATACCTGCTGCTCCACTACATCCTCACACAATTGACTGGGGGTAGGCAGCTCTGTATCTCGAGACCATCATTAGGAAACACTATACTTGGATCTTGTGATTTACAGAGATGAAGATTTAAAAGTCTGTCTTGTGAAAAATATTCAATCGCTTATGAACGCTAACCACTACACACCCGGTGATACACACACACACACACCAGGAAATAGAATGACCTGGACAAGTAAATGGTTGAGGCTTCAATCATTTCTTAAAACTATAAATAAATAAAATAAATAAATTATAATATATAATATATATATATATATATATATATATATATATATATATGCAAAACAACCACTCTGAAAGAATAGAGAAATTCCAAGCGCTTTCGTGACTACTCACATTAATGTGAGTAGTCACGAAAGCGCTTGGAATTTCTCTATTCTTTCAGAGTGGTTGTTTTGCATATTCTGAAATCACCTGTTTACTGTGATCTTATTGCATATATATATATATATAATATATATATTATATATATATATATATATATATTATATATATATATATATATATATATATATATATATATATATATATATATATATATACACACACACACACACACACGTTTTAAGAATAGGCGTGCTAGGGAGGGGGGCTTACGAGGTTAGTAATTAGTGCATCCAGTAATGGTCAGTCAAGAGCCAGGAGCCAAGAATCGACCCCTGCATCAAGAAAAGGGTACATACACAATTTGTGCGCGCGAGTGAGTACACATCAAGACAAGCTTCCATCATGCCTCTCTCACTACCCAAACCCACAACCTGTATGTCAACCTACAGTGCCGCATACCCCAGAGCAAACCCTGGAATCCCCGACTCTCGCATCCCATTCCCAAAGCTCAACCCCCGTCTCTCCAATCCCTCCCCCCGCAAGTCAACAACCCCAAATAACCTTTCATCAGGACTTACATTCTTGTACAAGATGCTGTGAATCAGGATACTTGCTATGGACGGTGCCCGAGATCTGCGCGAACACCATGGCACAAGTGAGGCTGATGTAGCGCACGATCCTGGAACGTATCTCGAACGCCCGGGAGTCCTGCAGGAGGGAGAGGTGCAAGCCTCGTGTAAGTCACGTGTAAACACACGCACACAGATGCTTGTACACATGTACTCTGTCACAGATTCAAGATTTCGGCTAAATTATTTTCCCTTAATTAGAAAATCAAGACATCATAAGTATCACAAGTGAATGAAAACAAGACTCACGAAATCGTAATGACACGACTGCAAACAAACCATACCCCGGCCGGGATTGAACCCGCGGTCAGAGAGTCTCAAAACTCCAGCCCGTCGCGTTAGCCACTAGACCAGCTAGCCACAATAAGATTCGTCCAACTAGGAATATTTCTACACCATGTTGACGGCAGTGAAGGGACTTGAGCTAGAGTTCGTCACGGCCACGCTAGCTGGAGAATCGTCTGTAAGAACTTGCATTTGTGGTCACAGAGGTGCCTGTGCTGACCTTCCTATGGTGTAGAAATATACCTAGTTGGACGAATCTTATTGTGACTAGCTGGTCTAGTGGCTAACGCGACGGGCTGGAGTTTTGAGACTCTCTGACCGCGGGTTCAATCTCGGCCGGGGTATGGTTTGGAATGAAAACAAGTAATATATTCCCAGCAAGGTATCAAGTACAAAGGAAAAAAATGGGAGAGTATGGGAGTCGACTGTTAGTCAAAAAATACAGTGCTAAAAGAGGATCAAGATTATAGATTGATTGGATAATCACACATCACTCTGGGCAACAACAAAAAACCATACATCCCACAAAAACATTAATGAGCAAGACAAAGTGAATACTGATATGCTAAAATTACCAACAAAAATTAAAAATCCCAGTAAACTATCAATGTTAAAATACTTTCCTAAAAGTTTTCCCCAGAGATGGCTACAGACACCCCGGAATTATAAAAATAAGAGCTAAAGGGAGTAACTCGTGGGCAAATATTTGTGTTAGACGACTGCAACCACAGCTACACAGATGGGAGCACCTGCACACAGCTCAGAAGGATGTGCCCGATCCTCAATCTACACATCTCAAAGATGATTTCTGTTGAAAGAAGAGCCAAAACACCCACATCCTGCCGAACCTGTATAACTTTTTACTCTTCTGTAGGACCTACTAGAGTGACCACTTACAAACGGACCTATATACATGGCCCATGAAGTCAGAGGCAAAAAGAGTCTGCCAGAGAGATCTCAAAGAGAGTTGCCCTTACCTCAGCGTGTCTACTCGCTTGCAGGGAGACTAACATGGCCTGAGCACCAACGGAAGGCCACATCCTTGGGCTGCACATGGAGATGGTCTAGTCACTCCTGGATGGCTTTGACCACAGGGTGGTTAGAAGCATACTGAGCCAGGGCAGAGAACATTAAGGAATTTGTATACGTTGAAGAGTTCCAGCAAACCTATCAGGAAGAGATCAGCGAGAATGGTGTAGAGATCCACAGTAAGCAGAGGATACTCTGGGCAATTGTGCACAATAAGACATCAGCGTCCACCACACATCCAACAGTAAATATCTTTTTCTCCTGCTGAGGCCCTCAACAGGAAAAAAAGACGGAATGCACCCATACAAGGCCATATTCCTAAATGACAGACTATTTAGCAAACGCAAAGAGGAAAAATTGGCCCAGTAATAGATCTGGCAGCCGTACTCCAACCTGGACCCCTCTCAAGGCCGCATATAGATAGATCATTGTGCCCCGATCTGTCCATAAAATAGTAAGAGAGCACTTTAATGTGCAACACTTGCAGAGTATCCACTGGGAGCTTCTTTATAAGAGGCTCACGTCAGCTCTCGATCGAAGAGCTTCCCCAAAAATATCACCTGCTACTCATTGGGAAGAACCACACCATGGAGCAGCACATGGGAAATAGGTTATCTGATACGGTACAATGTAAAATAATCAGCGTCATAGTAGAAAGCCTGTAGCCCTTAGAAGCAGCTTACGCCATGGTGTCCACTAATAATCTAAGCTGGCCTCATCCACCTTAAACGACCTAGTTTTGAGAAACCGGTACAGCCTGCCCCCATAGTTCCAGCCTGGAGATGAAGGACAAACCTCCACGCTGTGTCAGGCTGTCTCCATGAGGGGCATCATAAAAAGCTATCAGCATCAATGTATTCTCCTTGAAGGGTGCATTGTTACCAAAAGATAACAAATATAGATAGCCAACATGAATTATGAGATGGGTTTCAATAGCTGGAAGCTTAAAATATTTCAATTCAACCAGACAATCACACTAAAGCTGCGTGGAAGACATTAATTCCCTCTAAGTGATTGCCAGCTGGAATGGCAAAAAAAGTGTCAGCCATAGGAAAGTTGACACGTCTACAAGACGAATGTATTATAGTTGGGACACCGAGTCAGAGGCTACAACTGCAGTTACACTAGTTAAGAATTAAAAAAGTGACTATTAACTCACGGTGCCAGGGATGTGTGTGGCCAATAGCATGGCAATATTCGTGTTGTCTGGGAGTGCCAAACAGATGCTCCACCAGCGAATCATCACCAGCATCACGTACATCCCCAGCATGAAGGACACGGGCACCAGGCTCTTGTACTTGCTACTGTACATCACCAGTTCCTCGAACATCCTGACTCGCCAGGAAGATTGTGGCACCGAGCAAAATTATACAGATTCGTGTTAAATATTCGAGTCCCAAACTTTTGTAATCTTCCAGTATCCATAAAAAATATACAATTGATATGCAATATATAATTAACATTTAAGGAATAAAAAGAGTCAATACCGTGTAGTGCAGCATCTGGTTTATAATTTACTGGTCAAGACTGTATTAAGGTTGCATTGGTCAAATTTAACGTGACGATATCTATAGAACTGTTGTTCACGTCCATTTTTTCCACATTATCACTAGCTTAAAATGTAGCCAAAAGTCGCGTGTGAGCAAGCCCAGAGCCCAGCCTGGCCTGTGAGCAAGCCCAGAGCCCAGCCTGGCCTGTGAGCAAGCCCAGAGCCCAGCCTGGCCTGTGAGCAAGCCCAGAGCCCAGCCTGGCCTGTGAGCAAGCCCAGAGCCCAGCCTGGCCTGTGAGCAAGCCCAGAGCCCAGCCTGGCCTGTGAGCAAGCCCAGAGCCCAGCCTGGCCTGTGAGCAAGCCCAGAGCCCAGCCTGGCCTGTGAGCAAGCCCAGAGCCCAGCCTGGCCTGTGAGCAAGCCAGAGCCCAGCCTGGCCTGTGAGCAAGCCCAGAGCCCAGCCTGGCCTGTGAGCAAGCCCAGAGCCCAGCCTGGCCGTATTTACACTCATCTCAGAGCTAGGTTCCGAGGAACGTTCTCGGGAGCTAAAAGTTGCAGCGCTATTGTTGGTATTAGAAGTGTTTTGGAAGAGCAACAAAAGATATTGTTTGTGTTCAGTTTCCTTGTGTCGGTAGCACAATGAAAGCTCGCCTCACCCCTTCTCCCCCTCCCCACTCTTCCAAGACGATATCACTAAAAATTAAACTGAAACGCAAGTATTTTCGGATTGTATGTTGGGGAAGGGAAGGAGATGCTATCACTTGGGATGCGCTAAAGTCGTAAGGAACCGCAAAGCTCTTGGAGAGTGGTACGCGATCAGGTCTGATTCAGAGAAAAGGAAGGTGGGTGGGGGTGGTTCCAGTTCCTTGGAACAAGAGTAATCCACAAGCACGTCCATTTGTTGCAGCGTATTGTGTATATATCAAGAATGAATTGAGTGTGTGCAAGTTACGAGGACATATGTCCCCCCACCAGTAGGGGTGCACGTGCGCTCCTCACTCCCCCACCATACAGTGGTGACCAAAAGTGGGGTTTTACATGGCAGTCCTCACCTATTAGGGTTTTCCCTAACCCCCTCCCCCCACCAAGGTAGGGTGACCCACCCCCACCCCCCCTCAGTCCCCCACCAAAGGTGGGGTGACCCCCACCCTCCCCTCAGTCCCCCACCAAGGTAGGGGTGACCCCCACCCTCCCTCAGTCCCCACCAAGGTAGGGGTGACCCCCCCCTCCCCTCAGTCCCCCACCAAGGTAGGGGTGACCCCCACCCTCCCCTCAGTCCCCCACCTAGGTAGGGGTGACCCCCACCCCTCCCCTCAGTCCCCCACCTAGGTAGGGGTGACCCCCACCCTCCCCTCAGTCCCCACCAGGTAGGGGTGACCCCCACCCTCCCCTCAGTCCCCCACCTAGGTAGGGGTGACCCCCACCTCCCCTCGTCCCCCACCTAGGTAGGGGTGACCCCCACCCTCCCCTCAGTCCCCCACCTAGGTAGGGGTGACCCCCACCCTCCCCTCAGTCCCCCCCCAAGGTAGGGGTGACCCCCACCCTCCCCTCAGTCCCCCGCCAAGGTAGGGGTGACCCCACCCTCCCCTCAGTCCCCCACCAAGGTAGGGGTGACCCCCACCTTCCCCTCAGTCCCCCACCAAGGTAGGGGTGACCCCCACCCTCCCCATCCCAAAACTTGAGGCTAGGTGGTCACTAAGGGTCAGAACTGAACGGGGAACACCCAACACTACCTTTTGTAAGGTTCCTGGAGATAGAAGCGGTAAACACAGGAGAGCGTCGAGTACAACGCTGTGTACGCCAGCAGGTCCCGCCACAGCAGCTTGTACATACTTCCCCGCCACCTTGCAACACGAAATAGAACTAAATAATTTTTATTAACACATCTGCCGTTTCCCCACCGTGGAAGAATGATCTCCGAAAATGAGGAAACTTGCATCACTCACTCCATCACCGTCTTACCAGAGTCGTGCCTGTGTACACCTCACACCTCCAGGACTCGAGTCCGACTAACCGGTTTCCTCGAGTCTCTTCATAAAATGTTTGGCTAAATGTATGTAATTTTAATTAGGAATTATCCTTTCAGGGAGGATGCAGTGACGCAGAAGGGCTCGTAATATAAGGAGTTATTATACCCCTCCCCTTCCTTGGATCAAACCTGGCTACCTCCCATACGCTTTATGGCTCCTAGAATTTTAGCATCCACACAAACAATATCGAATTCTCAAACTAAACTTTTCGATAGTCATCACAGTGATGAATGACATCAATGGCTCTTTCCCTGATATTTATTCATTTTTTTTTATCGGGGATAAGCGGCAGTACCGTGGTTTATACAGTGCCTAGAGAACAGGAGGTAATCAGGTTCCATTCGCAGAGATGGAAGACAAGTACAGGTCCTTGAATCACGAACCCATCACTGGCATCAAGGCTACTTCCCCGGGGGATCCATTTATTTTAGAGGATGAATTTAGTGAATGTCTCAGCTCAAGATACAAATTCAAATTTGTATAAATTAATACGTACAGTAAAACTCACTGTTTACCACGAGTCACACTAGTCAATATATTACTGCCTGAAATACTGAGGAAACAGTGGCAGGCAACACGAAGCAAAAATAAACAAATTACCATACTGAGAAAGGATAACTTTACTGAAAATATTGCACAATTAATCATTGCAGAAGACAAACAACAATTGGGAACCAAGGTTAACAATAACAGCTCGTGTGTACCACCTACAACCTGCAGTATTTACATGCTGTTATAAAAATTCTTTCGGTATCATTTTTTCCCATAGTTCAGAAAAAGTAATCATTTTAGTTAATAGTACATGGCTGGACTTTATTGTCAGAAATTATATGCATCAAATACTCTAATATTTTTATGACTGATAACTGACAATATCACAGGAATACCTCGTCTAACTACGATTACATAATGACATACATCCACACATGCACCTATACATGCACACACACCTATTCATGCACACACACCTATACATGCACACACACCTACACATGCACGCACACCTACACATGCACGCACACCTACACATGCACGCACACACGCACGCACTGACAACAGCCTTTGACAGTAGTTAACAAACCTGAATAGTAGCTTGACGTATATGCAGCAGCAGGTGTTGACCATCGTCTTCGTGTACTCTACAGTCATGTCAGCGTTACTTAGGCAATGACTATTTAAGAACCACTAGCTCAAGAATCTTCTCTGGTATTCCCAAGCAGTTCTTAATAGCAACTAGGTAAAAAAAAAATTCTTTCTCAGATCCCAACACCATTAATTAAGAGCCCCAAGGTTAGAAGTCACTTAGATACCCAAGCTCGTTTTCTTAAGGAACTAGTCAAAGATCACACCGCCAGCTCTCAGCTCAGTGAGGAATTCAACATCTCTCTCTCTCTGTATAATAAATATCAGCTCATGTAACCAAGAGATTAACTTGTCGAGCGGTACAGCGTCCAAATCCTCAAACTGCCTATGATCTGGGTGTCCCAGGAGAGCGTAACTCATGCCGCTGTGAATCCAAACAATGGCGTCCCTTAAGAAAGTATTCTTAGCTTCATACAAGAACCCAGAGGCTAGGTCATCCAGGGCAAACCAACTCGATTCACCAATGATGTAGGCAGTCACCACACGATAACCAAGAGGGACACACCAGTTTAGCAACCAGGAGAGCGAGATTAAAAGAAGCCTAGAAGCAAAATATACAAGGAAGCCACGGAGTCTCTGGTCATCTAAAGTCAAAAGATATCTTTGAATTCTTTCCTCTTCAAGACCCGTGGGGACTTCATTTCCAGAGTCAAAGATCATCAAGGAGCAGAGAACCCCAGGTCTTCAAGGTAGCTCGAGACCAGGTCACCAGGAAGCCTCAACGAGTTCGCAAAGGTCAAGTATCTTCAAGGTAAACAGAAGATGTCAAGCCACCTGATCTGAAAAGAAATAGTTGTCAAGGAAAAGATACAGCTGTCAGGGTAAAGAGAGACGGTTGTTGGGATATGATATGGAATGCATAGAGGGTAGTAATAGGTCATTAAAAGCTATATATAATACCAGGCTTACATCCACTCGTCATGCAATACGGTGACCACTCCCTACCCCCCGCCTCCAGGATGCCACCCACAGTGGTGAATTAGCACCCACGTACTTAACCGCCATCAGCGTTAACCCTGTCAAAATCAATTTAGTAAGTAACCAAGTGTCTAAATTGTATCACTGAAGCGTCAGTATTATAGCACAAGAGGAATACGTTGGTGTTAGATCTAAGGCCTATAACTTGGGAGCAAATAATCGAAATCATCTCACCTGTGCATCGCTAGTCTCTTATCCTTTAATCGCTAAAATAAGGATTAACGTAAATTCAGTGTACATGAACATTCGTACCTGTGTATACGTATATGCTGTGATACGGAATTAATATCTATATATATACAAAGGTATATCAGTGTGTGTGCAAGAGTAATTTAAACATGTAACTGAAGAATTGAAGCACACATTGCACGTATTAGTGATTATTTAATTTATGATAAGACCAGAGCAAACTACAGGATGGGTTATAAGTACCAGGAGGGTGAGAAAGTACGGAGGTACAGCTTCTAACACTCGCACCGGCTCTCTAGCTACGGTATTCTGGACTCAATGAACACTTAATACTTTTGAGATAGTTATTGAATAACTTCTAAATCCCTGTCGTGTAATAATGAGAACATTACCGTTTCACGTGTTGTTGTAAATGGGATGGAAATAATGCCATCACATCTTTTTGTGTTTTTTTACGGGGTGGACCGGAAAGGTAGCAGTAGGCCTCCGTCATATGACGAAAAGCTTCAGTGAGAGTTTCATTTTAAGATCCAGACCGGAGTCAGGAGCTACTTCCTAGATTTCCTAACAAATAAAACACCACAATACTCACCTTTCCTTGTACATAAACACCTTGAAAAAAACTGGTCTTCAGCATTAAGATTTGACATAAAAGTGTGACCGTTGACTCGAAACATTATTCAGCAGCGATGGGCACGGCTTTTAAAAAAAAAAAAAAAAAAAAACTCCGCTAACTGCCGACTGGGAGAGACAAAATAATACTGACACAGGTGCTGACTACCCAACACCACTGACCTGCTGAGATTGTAGGTCTGAGGTGTTGTGAAGCTCGCTCAGCCACCAGTGAAATCCCCGAAGCACTGTACTCGTCTATAGAGTATCTTCAACATACATTTCCACGACACAGAAACAGCACCGTCCATACGACGACTGTTAATTATTATCATTTTCCAGCGCCTGGAGTGAGGGGCAATCTTCACGATACATGCGATTTAATTTAGTTAGAAGATTCTCTTCCTCCCGCTGAGTGCATGAGGTAACCTATTTGATCTAAGAGGAGGACTGATCGCACTTCTTAGACCAAGAACTCTTCCCAGAAATCAAGATGTTCTTCTTGAACTGATGGCAGCTAAGCGCAATAAGCATTCTCGGCATTTATTTATATCTAAATGGAGATCCATTGTAAAGCCGTGACTCTGTTCGACTGACTGAATCTGTGACTCTCTGTTCGACTGACTGAGTCTGTGACTATCAGTTGGACTCACGACTAAAGCTGGTCGACCTCACTGTATCCCGCGCCACAACCGCTGCAAACATGATCGCTGCTACAGGAAAAACTGAATTCAATCACACATGACAATGCATGACAGTCTACCTGTTAAACTGATATCAGTTAACCATTACACTCATTTAATTTTTCAATTTCAGCCGAAAAATTCTGGCGTCACGAGCGTGTTCACTTCTATGACTTTAATACTATGGTTAAACGTACTTATAAAGTAGAATATACCACGAGACTAATGTATATGTTTATGAGGTAATATGCAGTGACATACACAGACTCACACACACACACACACACACACACACACACACACACACAACACACACACACACACACACACACACACACACACACACTGGCAACTGAACAATCCAAACCAACCATCACACACCGATCCCTCTGTTCCCACCCCCCGCACCACAGTTACAGTATTAGAACAGAAGTTGAAGGTTTGGTACACAAATGCAGATGGATTAACGAATAAACATGAGGAATGGCAAGAAAGAATCAATGAGAAGTCCCCAGATATCATAGCAGTTACAGAAACAAAACTCACGGAGACAATAACAGATGCAATCTTCCCACCAGGATACCAGATCATGAGGAAAGATAGAAGGGGCAGAGGGGGAGGTGGGGTTGCTCTGCTCGTAAAAAACAGATGGAAATTCGAGAAAATGGAAGGCATAGATGAGACGGGAGAAAGAGACTACATAG
Source organism: Cherax quadricarinatus (assembly GCF_026875155.1). Lineage (NCBI taxonomy): Eukaryota > Metazoa > Arthropoda > Malacostraca > Decapoda > Parastacidae > Cherax > Cherax quadricarinatus. Next base: position 7,666,632 of record NC_069447.1, on the reverse strand, counting down.
TAGGTACACTTCAGTCTGGGGAACACAAAGTGGTCATTGCAGTGATGTATAAGCCACCACAGAACTGCAGGAGGCCAAGAGAGGAATATGAAGAGAGCAACAGAGCAATGGTGGACACACTTGCTGAGGTGGCAAGAAGAGCTCACTCCAGCAGAGCAAAGTTGCTGGTTATGGGGGATTTCAACCACAGGGAGATTGACTGGGAAAACCTGGAGCCACATGGGGGTCCCGAAACATGGAGAGCCAGGATGTTGGACGTGGTGCTGGAAAACCTCATGCACCAACATGTTAAGGACACTACCAGAGTGAGAGGGGAGGATGAACCAGCAAGATTGGACCTTGTGTTCACCCTGGGCAGCTCAGACATTGAGGACATCAAGTATGAGAGTCGCCTAGGAGCTAGCGACCACGTGGTTCTGTGCTATGAATGCATAGTAGAGCTGCAAGTGGAGAGAATAACAGGAGTTGAATGGGAAAAGCCTGACTATAAAAGAGGGGACTACATAGGATTGAAGAACTTCCTACGGGAGGTCCAGTGGGACAGAGAACTGGCAGGAAAACCAGTAAATGAAATGATGGAATATGTAACAACAAAATGCAAGGAGGCAGTGGAAAGGTTTATTCCCAAGGGCAGCAGAAAAAACGGGAAGACCAGAACGAGCCCCTGGTTTACCCGACAGTGTAAGGAGGCAAAAACAAAGTGCAATAGAGAATGGAAAAAGTACAGAAGGCAGAGAACACACGAAAATAGGGAGATCAGTCGCAGAGCCAGGAATGAGTATGCACAGGTAAGGAGGGAGGCCCAGCGACAATATGAAAATGACATAGCATCGAGAATCAAGACTGACCCGAAACTGTTGTATAGCCACATCAGGAGGAAGACAACAGTCAAAGACCAGGTGATCAGATTAAGGACAGAAGGTGGAGAACTCACAAGAAATGATCAGGAGGTATGTGAGGAGCTGAACAGGAGATTTAAGGAAGTTTTTACAGTAGAGACAGGAAGGGCTGTGGGAAGACAGCACAGAAGGGAACATCAAGAGGGAACATACCAACAAGTGTTGAATGACATACGAACAACCGAGGAGGAGGTGAAGAAGCTCCTAAGTGACCTTGACACCTCAAAGGAGATGGGACCGGACAACATCTCCCCATGGATCCTTAGAGAAGGAGCAGAGATGCTGTGCGTGCCTCTAACCACAATCTTCAACACATCCCTTGAAACTGGGCAACTACCTGAGAAATGGAAGACAGCTAATGTAGTCCCCATACTTAAGAAAGGAAACAGAAACGAAGCGCTAAACTACAGACCTGTGTCTCTGACATGTATTGTGTGCAAAGTCATGGAGAAGATTATCATGAGGAGAGTGGTCGAACACCTGGAAAGGAACAAGATTATAAATGAAAACCAGCATGGGTTCATGGAAGGCAAATCGTGTATCACAAACCTCCTGGAGTTTTATGACAAGGTAACAGAAGTAAGACACGAGAGAGAGGGGTGGGTAGATTGCGTTTTCCTAGACTGCAGGAAGGCCTTTGACACAGTTCCCCACAAGAGATTAGTGCAGAAGCTGGAGGATCAGGAGCATGTAACAGGGAGGGTATTGCAATGGATCAGGGAATACCTGACAGGGAGGCAGCAACGAGTCATGGTACGTGAAGAGGTATCACAGTGGGCGCCTGTGACGAGCGGGGTCCCACAGGGGTCAGTTCTAGGACCAGTGCTATTTTTGATATATGTGAACGACATGACGAAAGGAATAGACTCTGAAGTGTCCCTGTTCGCAGATGATGTGAAGTTGATGAGAAGAATTAAATTGGATGAGGATTAGGCAGGACTGCAAAGAGACCTGGACAGGCTGAACATGTGGTCCAGTAACTGGTTTCTCGAATTCAATCCAGCCAAATGCAAAGTCATGAAGATTGGGGAGGGGCAAAGAAAACCGCAGACAGAGTATAGGCTAGGTGGACAAAGACTACAGACCTCACTCAGGGAGAAAGACCTTGGGGTGACCATAACACCGAGCACATCACCGGAGGCACACATCAACCAAACAACTGCTGCAGCATACAGGCGCCTGGCAAACCTGAGAATAGCGTTCCGATACCTTAATAAGGAATCGTTCAAGACACTGTACACTGTGTATGTTAGGCCCATACTGGAGTATGCAGCACCAGTCTGGAACCCACACCTGGTCAAGCACGTCAAGAAGTTAGAGAAAGTACAAAGGTTTGCAACAAGGCTAGTCCCAGAGCTCAGGGGAATGTCGTACGAGGAAAGGTTGAGGGAAATCGGACTGACGACACTGGAGGACAGAAGGGTCAGGGGAGACATGATAACGACATACAAGATTCTGCGGGGAATAGACAAGGTGGACAGAGATAGGATGTTCCAGAGAGGGGACACAGGGACAAGGGGTCACAACTGGAAGCTGAAGACTCAGACGAGTCACAGGGACGTTAGGAAGTATTTCTTAGTCATAGAGTTGTCAGGAAGTGGAATAGCCTAGCAAGTTAAGTCGTGGAGGCAGGAACCATACATAGTTTTAAGAAGAGGTATGATACAGCTCAGGAAGCAGAGAGAGAGAGGACCTAGTAGCGATCAGTGAAGAGGCGGGGCCAGGAGCTGAGTCTCGACCCCTGCAACCACAATTAGGTGAGTACACACACACACACACACACACACACACACACACACACACCACACCCACACACACACACACACACACACACACACACACACACACACAGGACCAAATGGTAACTAACACCACACACACACACATATATATATATATATATATATATATATATATATATATATTATATATATATATATATATATATATATATATATATATTTATTTTTAGCAAGTCGGCTGTCTCCCACCGAGGCAGGGTGACCCAAAAAGAAAATACTTTCCTCATTCAATATCTTCACCTCACTCACACATAATCACTGTTTTTGCAGAGGCGCCCAGATACAACAGTTTAGAAGCATATATAGAGATACACAACATATCCTTCCAAACTGTCAATATCTCAAACCCCTCCTTCAAAGTGCAGGCATTGTACTTCCCATCTCCAGGACTCAAGTCCCGCTACATAAAAATAACCGGTTTCCCTGAATCCCTTCACTAAATATTTCCCTGTTCACACTCCATACAGGGTGGATAAGTGTACTGCTACTAAGATTATGTGGGACCCAGTCATATGACACTTCTCAGCATACATATTTAACTGTACTTGAGTAAGGACCAAACCACAAACACTTCCTAACGAACAGCGAACCTTCCTTGGGTTAGAAGCGTAATTACGACAAACACTTCCCAGCGAACAGAGAACCGGACTTGGGAACCAGCTATATGACAAACGTTTCCCAGCGAACAGTGAACCGTGTTTGTGTGTGTGTGTCTGTGTGTGGGAGAGAGAGAGAGAGAGAGAGAGAGAGAGAGAGAGAGAGAGAGAGAGAGAGAGAGAGAGAGAGAGAGAAGCAACTCCCAATAATGAGTTGAGGCAGTGGGTGGGTGGCACTGTTCACTGACGGTACACAAAGCTACAGCAAGCTTCTTGATGTTGCTAATTGGCACTGTGCCACCCACCCTCCCGCTAACATTACGACTCTGTCACAGCTGAGATAATCACCTTACTATTATTAATTAATCGAGTTATATTTGGTTTAGAGTATAACTATGCCTTTTTTATGAGAGAGAGGTTGTACAAGGAAAGGGAAGAGAATTTGAGTGTAATTTAGAGATGTTTTTTAATAGATACAGACACAGGTAGGCCAGATACAGATACAGACACAAACACGCCAGATACAGACATAAACACGCCAGATATAGACACAGGAAGGCCAGACAGAGACACAAGCAGGCCAGATACAGACACAGACAGGCCAGATATAGACAAGCAGGCCAGATACAGACACAAGCAGGCCAAATATAGACAAAAGCAGGCCATATACAGACACAAGCAGGCCATATACAGACACAAGCAGGCCAGATACAGACACAAGCAGGCCAGATACAGACACAAGCAGGCCATATACAGACACAAGCAGGCCAGATACAGACACAAGCAGGCCAGATACAGACACAGGCAGGCCAGATACAGACACAGGCAGACAAGATACAGACACCAGCAGGCCAGATACAGACACAGGCAGGCCAGATACAGACACAAGCAGGCCAGATACAGACACAAGCAGGCCAGACACAGACACAGGCAGGCCAGATACAGACACAAGCAGGCCAGATACAGACACAAGCAGGCCAGATACAGACACAGGCAGGCCAGATACAGACACAGGCAGGCCAGATACAGACACAGGCAGACCAGATACACACACAAGCAGGCCAGATACAGACACAGGCAGGCCAGATACAGACACAAGCAGGCCAGATACAGACACAGGCAGACCAGATACAGACACAGGCAGGCCAGATACAGACACAAGCAGGCCAGATACAGAAACAAGCAAGCCAGATACAGACACAGGCAGGCCAGATACAGACACAAGCAGGCCAGATACAGACGCAAGCAGGCCAGATACAGACACAGGCAGGCCAGATACAGACACAGGCAGGCCAGATACAGACACATGCAGGCCAGATACAGACACAAGCAGGCCAGCTACAGACACAAACAGGTCAGATACAGACACAAGCAGGCCAGATACATACACAGGCAGGCCAGATACAGACACAGGCAGGCCAGATACAGACACAAGCAGGCCAGATACAGACACAAGCAGGCCAGATACAGACACAAGCAGGCCAGATACAGGCACAAGCAGGCCAGCTACAGACACAAACAGGCCAGATACAGACACAAGCAGGCCAGATACAGACACAAGCAGGGCAGATACAGACACAGGCAGGCCAGATATAGACACAAGCCCGGGCAGATACAGACATAAGCAGGGCAGATACAGACACAAGCAGGCCAGATACAGACACAAGCAGGGCAGATACAGACACAGGCAGGCCAGATATAGACACAAACAGGACAGATACAGACACAAACAGGCCAGGTACAGACAAAAGCAGGCCAGATACAGACACAAGCAGGTCAGATACAGACACAGGCAGGCCAGATATAGACACAAACAGGCCAGATACAGACACAAGCAGGTCAGATACAGACACAAGCAGGCCAGATACAGACACAAGCAGGGCAGATACAGACACAGGCAGACAAGATACAGACACCAGCAGGCCAGATACAGACACAGGCAGGCCAGATACAGACACAAGCAGGCCAGATACAGACACAAGCAGGCCAGACACAGACACAGGCAGGCCAGATACAGACACAAGCAGGCCAGATACAGACACAAGCAGGCCAGATACAGACACAGGCAGGCCAGATACAGACACAGGCAGGCCAGATACAGACACAGGCAGACCAGATACACACACAAGCAGGCCAGATACAGACACAGGCAGGCCAGATACAGACACAAGCAGGCCAGATACAGACACAGGCAGACCAGATACAGACACAGGCAGGCCAGATACAGACACAAGCAGGCCAGATACAGAAACAAGCAAGCCAGATACAGACACAGGCAGGCCAGATACAGACACAAGCAGGCCAGATACAGACGCAAGCAGGCCAGATACAGACACAGGCAGGCCAGATACAGACACAGGCAGGCCAGATACAGACACATGCAGGCCAGATACAGACACAAGCAGGCCAGCTACAGACACAAACAGGTCAGATACAGACACAAGCAGGCCAGATACATACACAGGCAGGCCAGATACAGACACAGGCAGGCCAGATACAGACACAAGCAGGCCAGATACAGACACAAGCAGGCCAGATACAGACACAAGCAGGCCAGATACAGGCACAAGCAGGCCAGCTACAGACACAAACAGGCCAGATACAGACACAAGCAGGCCAGATACAGACACAAGCAGGGCAGATACAGACACAGGCAGGCCAGATATAGACACAAGCAGGGCAGATACAGACATAAGCAGGGCAGATACAGACACAAGCAGGCCAGATACAGACACAAGCAGGGCAGATACAGACACAGGCAGGCCAGATATAGACACAAACAGGACAGATACAGACACAAACAGGCCAGGTACAGACAAAAGCAGGCCAGATACAGACACAAGCAGGTCAGATACAGACACAGGCAGGCCAGATATAGACACAAACAGGCCAGATACAGACACAAGCAGGTCAGATACAGACACAAGCAGGCCAGATACAGACACAAGCAGGGCAGATACAGACACAAGCAGGGCAGATACAGATACAAGCAGGGCAGATACAGACACAAGCAGGGCAGATATAAACACAAGCAGGCCAGATACAGACACAGCCAGGTACAGACACAAGCAGGGGAGATACAGACACAAGCAGGTCAGATACAGACACAGCCAGGTACAGACACAAGCAGGGCAGATACAGACACAAGCAGGCCAGATACAGACACAGCCAGGTACAGACACAAGCAGGGCAGATACAGACACAAGCAGGCTAGATATAGACACAAGCAGGCCAGATACAGACACAGCCAGGTACAGACACAAGCAGGCCAGTTACAGACACAAGCAGGCTAGATATAGACACAAGCAGGCCAGATACAGACACAGCCAGGTACAGACACAAGCAGGCCAGATACAGACACAGTCAGGTACAGACACAAGCAGGCTAGATATAGATACAAGCAGGCCAGATACAGACACAGCCAGGTACAGACACAAGCAACTGGGACCTCTTCTATGGCAGAAATGACATGTATGCTAGGGATGGGTTTCACTTATCTAGGTGTGGGGTGGGAGCACTGGCAACTGCAGTGGAGGGAGCAGTTAGGACTTTAAACTAGGAATAGTTAGTGGTATGGGTTTTGGCAGGAAAACAGTGAAGTCCCAGTGTAGTAATATTAGGAGTTCTAGGGGAACTAGTAATAATAAGAACGAGATAGATATTGAAAAGCCAGGGACCTTGGGTGATAAGGACGGTAATAGGTTTAGTAGAAAAATAGAAATGAGCAGGAAGGGTAAAGAGAAAGGAGAGTCTTTCAATGTTTATTATGCTAATTGCCGTAGTGCTAGGAATAAGATGGACGAGTTGAGATTAGTTGCTAGTGTAGGTAACATTGATGTATTTGCCTTAACTGAGACGTGGTTTAATTCAAAAAGTGGGACATGCCTGCGGAATGTCATATTCAGGGTTTTAAAATTGTTCCAAGAAGATAGAAGTATTGGGAGGGGGGGTGGGGTGGCATTGTTGTCCGAGATCGCTTGAACTGTTGCATTAAAAACGGGTATTAAGTCTGAAGAAAACACATACAGAGTCTGTTTGGATAGAATTTTAGAGGGGCATGAAAACTGATTTTAGGAGTGATATACCGTCCCCCTAACTTAGATAGGGACCAAGGGAAACAACTATGGGAGGAAATGTTAAGGCCACAAGGCACGATAATGTATTTAATTCTAGGAGATTTTAAACTTTAGTCATTTTGATTGGAATTCTTGACTGGGAATTTAGATCGTAGACTTCTTAGAAGTATTTCAGGATTGTTTTTGAAGCAGTTTGTGACAGAACCTAAAAGGGGGAATAACCTGCTTGACTTAGTTATGGCAAACAAGGGAATCCCTTGTTAATAATTTAGAAATTTCAAGGAACTGGGTGCTAGCGACCAAAATCAATTACATTTAGCATTGAATGGAAGTACGATAGTAGCGATAACTCAGAAAACAGTCCAGATTTTCGCTTAGCAGATTTACGATGGGCTTAGAGAAACTTATAATCTTTGACTGGGGTAACGAAGAGAGCTATCAATATGACGTTTTCTGAACACTATACATGCTGCTCAAAGAGCGTTTATCCCATATTTAAAGAAATTAGATCCCAAAAAGAAATGACCCAAAATGGATGATAATAGGCTCAAATATCTACTAGGGCATAAGAAAGGAATTTATAGGCGTATCAAAAGAGGTGAGGGTCATCTTAGGGAAACAGTATATTGACATTAAGAGGGACATTAAAAGGGGTAGAAAAGCTAAAAGGGACTATGAAATTAAAATTGCTAGGGATTCTAAAACTAACCCAAAAAGTTTTTTCCAGGTCTATAGAACAAAAATTTTGAGATAAGATAGGTCCCCTTAAAAATAACTATGGGCACCTTACTGACAATGAGAATGAAATGTGCTTGATTTTAATAATTATTTTCCTCAGTTTTTACACAGGAAGACACTAACAATATTCCAGTAATTAATTTTTACAGTGGGCTAGAAGAAAATAAATTATGTAACATCACAGCACTAGTGAGATGGTTGTGAGGCAGATAGACAGACTGAAGCAAAATTAAGTCGCCGGGTCCTGATGAGGTTTTTTCAAGGGTTCTTAAGGAATGCAAAATGGGAAAATCTGTGAACCCATTAACTAATATTTTTAATTTATCTCTTCAAACAGGTGTAGTGTCTGATATGTGGAAGATGGCTAATGTAACTCCTATTTTTAAAAAAAAGGGACAAGTCGTTACCGTCAAATTACCGCCCAATAAGCCTGACCTCAATTGTAGGCAAAAATTATAGAGTCAATTTTTAGCTGAGATTATAAGAAGCCATTCGATAAAGCATAGCTTGATTAATGATACTCAGCATGGATTCACAAGAGGCCGGGCTTGTCTAACTAATTTATTAACTTTCTTCAGTAAAGCTTTTGAGGCTGTTGACCACAATAAAAGAATTTGATATTATTTACTTAGATTTTAGTAAGGCTTTTGATAGAGTTCCGCGCAGGACTGTTAAAGAAAGTGGCAGCTCTTGGTTATTGGGGGGGGAAAAAAGTGCTCGCGTGGTGGATTCGACGTCTGGCTAACTGAACAGTAAGCAGAGAGTGTCATAAATGGGGTTATAATCCGTGTGGGGAGCTGTATCAAGTGGGCGTTCCACAGGGAATCAGTCTTGGGACCGATTGTTGTTTATATTATTATTCAATGGAATCTTGTGAGGGAATTACTAGTGATATGAAGCTAATTCAGCGATGACACAAAGTTTAGGTAGAGATAATTGATTCAAACGTAGATGTTAGGGAACTTCAGGAGGATTTAAAACAAACTTATTCTTGGTTCAGAAAAGTGGCAGATGCAGTTCAAATGAGATAAATGCAAAGGTCTGAAGCTTGGGAGTGTCCATAACCCTAGTACTTATTAGTTAAATGATGTAGAACTTAGCCATACAGATTGCGAAGAGGGACTTGGGGGTTATGACGTGAGCAGCAACCTTAAACAAGACAGAAATGCCTAATGCGTTCGTAATAAGGCAAATAGATTTCTGGGATTTATTAAAGAAGTGTATGGCAACAGAAGTCCTAGAAGTCATACTGCAGCTATATATACATCATTAGTAAGGCCTCAACTTGATTATGCAGCTCAGTTTATGGTTCCGTATTACAAATGGGACATTAAATTCGTTAGAAAACATTCAGCGTAGGATGACTAAATTAATACAATAGCATCTGAAATCTTCCTTATGAAGAAAGATTGAAGACTCTTAAGTTCATTCATAGTTAGACGTAAGAATGAGGGGAGACCATGATCGAAGTGTATAAGTGGAAGATAGGTATTAATAAAGGGGATATTATTAAGGTTCTTGAGGATGTCTTCCCAGAGAGAAAACCCGCAGAAATGGATTTAAATTAGATAAGTTAGATTTAGAAAGGACATAGGAAAGTATTGGTTTGGAAAAAGGGGGTAGGTGATGAGTGGAACAGTCTACCTAGTTGGGTTATTGAGGCTAGGACTTTGTTTAGTTTCAAATCTAGGTTGGATAAGTACATGAGTGGGAAGGGTTGGATTTGAGTGGGACTTTCACATCAGAGCTTATTTCTTGGGTAGCATTGAAAATTGGGTTGGGTAAATGTTTTGTTAGTGGGATGAATTGTAAAGGACCTGCCTAGTATGGGCCAGCAGGCCTCCTGCAGTGTTCCTCCTTTCTTATGTTCTTATGTTCTTATGTAGGCCAGATACAGATACAGCCAGGTACAGACACAAGCAGGGCAGATACAGACACAAGCAGGCTAGATATAGACACAAGCAGACCAGATACAGACACACCGAGGTACAGACACAAGCAGGGCAGATACAGACACAAGCAGGCCAGATATAGACACAAGCATGCCAGATACAGACACAGCCAGGTACAGACACAAGCAGGCTAGATATAGACACAAGCAGGCCAGATACAGACACAGCCAGGTACAGACACAAGCAGGCCAGATACAGGCACAAGCAGGCCAGCTACAGACACAAACAGGCCAGATGCAGACACAAGCAGGCCAGATACAGACACAAGCAGGGCAGATACAGACACAGGCAGGCCAGATATAGACACAAGCAGGGCAGATACAGACATAAGCAGGGCAGATACAGACACAAGCAGGCCAGATACAGACACAAGCTGGGCAGATAAGACACAGGCAGGCAAGATATAGGACAAAAAAACAGGACAGATACGACACAAAAGGCCAGGTAACAGACAAAAGAAGGCCAGATACCAGACACAAGCAGGTCAGATACAGACAAGGCAGGCCAGAATAGACACAAACAGGCCAAGGATACAGACAAGCAGGGTAAGATTACAGACACAAGCAGGCCTGAGTACAGAACACAAGCAGGGCAGATACAGACACAGCAGGGCAGATACAGACACAAGCAGGGCAGAGATACAGACACAAGCAGGGAGTATAAGCACAAGCAGGGCCAGATACAGACACAGCCAGGTACAGACACAAGCAGGGGAGTACAGACACAAGGCAGGCCAGATACAGACCACAGCCAGTACAGTCACCAAGCCAGGGCAGATAAAGACACAAGCAGGCCAGATACAGACACAGCCAGGTACAGACACAAGCAGGGCAGATACAGACACAAAGCAGGCTAGATATAGGGACACAAGCAGGCCAGATACAGACAAACCAGGTACAGGGACACAAGCAGGCCAGATACAGACACAAGCAGGCTAGATATAGGACACAAGGCAGGCCAGATACAGGACAACAGCCAGGTACAGACACAAGCAGGCCAGATACTGACACAGCAGGTACCAGACACAAGCAGGCTAGATATAGACACATGCAGGCTGATACAGACACAGCCAGTACTGACACAAGCAGGCCAGCTACAGATTACAGCCAGGTACAGACCCAAGCAGGGCAGATACAGACACAAAGCAGGACTAGATATAGACCAAGCAGACCAAGGATACAGACACACCAGGTTCGAACAAGCAGGCGCTGATACAGACACAAGAGGCCAGATATAGACACAAGCATGCCAGATACAGACACAGCCAGGTACAGACACAAGCAGGCTAGATATAGACACAAGCAGGCCTGATCCAGACACAGCAGGTAACAGAAGACACAAGCAGGCATATACAGGACACAAGCAGGCTAGAATATAGACACAAGCAGGCCAGATACAGACACAGCCAGGTACAGACACAAGCAGACCAGATACAGACACAGCCAGGTACAGACACAAGCAGGGCAGATACAGACACAAGCAGGCCATATAGACACAAGCAGGTCAGATACAGACACAGCCAGGTACAAACACAAGCAGGGCAGATACAGACACAAGCAGGTGGCTAGTAGATATAGACACAAGCAGGCCCAGATTTACAGGACACAGCAGGTACAGACACAAGCAGGGCAGATACAGACACAAGCAGGCCAGATACAGACACAGGCAGGTACAGACACAAGCAGGGCAGATACAGACACAAGCAGGCCAGATATAGACACAAGCAGGCCAGATACAGACAAAGCCAGGTACAGACACAAGCCGGGCAGATACAGACACGGCCAGGTACAGACACAAGCAGGCCAGATACAGACACAAGTAGGCTAGTTATTAGACATAAGCAGACCAGATCGACACGGCCAGGTACAGACACAAGCAGACCAGATACAGACACAGCCAAGTACAGACACAAGCAGGCCAGATATAGACACAAGCAGGCCAGATGCAGACACAGGCAGGCCAGATACAGACACAGGCAGGCCAGATACAGACACATTGCAGGCCAGATACAGACACAAGCAGGCAAGAAAGCTACAGACACAAACAGGTAAGATCACAGACACAAGCAGGCAGATACGTTACACAGGCAGGCCAGTACAGACACAGGCAGGGCCAGATAACAGGACACAAGCAGAGCCAGAGACAGACACAAGCAGGCCAGATAAGACACAAGCAGGACTGATACAGGCACAGCAGGCCAGCTACAGACCCATACAGGCCATAGATACAGCACAAAGCAGGCAGATACAGACACAAGCAGGGCAGATTCAGACACAGGCAGGCAGATATAGACACAAGCAGGGCAGATACAGACATTAAGCAGGGCAGATACAGACACAAGCAGGACATAATAACAGGACACAGCAGAGGCCGATACAGCACCCAGGCCAGGCCTGATAGTAGACCACAAACAGGACAGATACAGACAAAAACGGCAGGTACAGGACAAAAAAGCAGGCCAGAATACAGACACAAGCAGGTCAGATACAGACAACAGGGCAGGCCATGATATAGACACAAACGGCCAGATACAGACACAAGCAGGTCGATACAGGACACAAGCAGGCCACGTACAGACACAAGCAGGGAAGAGATACAGACACAAGCAGGGCAGATACAGATACAAGCCAGGGCAGATACAGACACATGCAGGGCAGATATAAACACAAGCAGGCCAGATTACAACACAGCCAGGTACAGACAAAGCAGGGGATTACTGACACAAGCAGGCCAGAATACAGACACAGCCAGGTACAGACACAAGCTGCGTGCAGTACAGACACAGCAGGCCCAGATACAGACAGCCCCAGGTACAGACACTAAGACAGGGCAGATACAGC
>NC_069447.1:7633729-7648729 GCF_026875155.1 Cherax quadricarinatus | reverse complement strand
ATGCCAGGATAATCAGGAAGCCAGGGGAAAACCGGATCCCGGGGAAAACCCGGAATAGTCAGGATAGCCAGGAAAATTCAGGTTTAATTTCAGGATACCCGGGGTAACCAGGATCCCAGTACAGCCAAGAAAACCAGGATAGTCGGGAAACCCCACTTGAATGCTAATAGTAATGGGGAAAGGGGGTTGGAAAAAGGGGGAGGAAAGAGAGAGAGAGAGAGAGAGAGAAAAGAGAGAGAGAGGAGAGAGAGAGAAAAGGGAAGAGAGAAAAGAGAGAGAGAGAGAGAGAGAGAAGAGAGAGAGTTTTTCCCCTGTTCCCCAAAAAGAAGAGCAAGCAAAATCAGAAATTTACAGACCAGTGTAAATCCTGTCAACACGGTAAGACCTTGGAAAATAATCCAAGACAAATGACAGTTTTTTTTTTTTTTTTTTTTTTTTTTTTGACTACCACTCACTACTTTGTGATCGTCAAAAATGGCTTCGGGAAAGGGTTACTCTGCTGCTAAATCTGTTGTTAAACCTCCCCACTAAGTGGAAAACCAGTCCCCGGGATGAATCCAAAGTCAGCTGTGTGGTAGCACGGGACATTGTTTGGCCCTTTTTTGGGCCCGGGGTGGGGCCCCAGGCCTCTTAGCAAAACTTCAAGCACTGGGTTTTTGCAGTCTCTAGGGCTATGTCTCCTCAGTGACTACCTTCATGGTAGAATCCCCTAAGTGTAGTCCTAAAGGGAAGGGAATCAGCAAGGATCCTTTTGGGGCAAGCGTTCCAAAAAGGAAGCGTCTGGGTCCTTTTGGTTAGGGGAATGCCTATTTCAACGACCTTCTTAAATTCTCATCCCAGAATCCCCAATGCACATGTAGACGACTGTACACTGACTTTCCCACTTACCCAAAGAGAAAAAATCCCAGCTGCTCTAAGCAAACATCAATCCCCAAGCTGAGAGCTATATCAGCGGGGGAAAATAGAGGGCAAGTAAATTTGAAACCTGAGAAAACGAAAAATGATGTGTCTCTAGGCCCCAAAGATGGAAAAGCGGGTGCGTGGGTTAAGGGATAAAAGGGAGGTTTGTTGGGCCCCTTTGGAGAAAATTTGATATCCTTGGGGTGAAATTTGACTCCAAACTAACCATGAAAAACCAGGGTTTAAATCTTGCAAACAAGGCAGCCAGGAACTTACGGGCACTTCGCCCGTATCTGGGAAATTTGAAAGATCCCTGTCCCAGGCAAAAGTACCTCACCCCTTTAAAGGGGCTCCATTTTCCCTTGGGTTTTTGGCCTCCCCCCCTCTCCTCTGCGACTGTTTGCCCGGGGAGAGAACAAGCAAGACGTCTCTCTCCGCCGGGCCCCAAACCGGGATGGGATCTGTCATTTCAGCAGGGGCCCTTCAAAAATAGGAGGGATGTGGGTGGCCTTACTTTTTATGTAGGGGGCCAATATTGTCAAAATACCACATTTGGGTTTCCACTTCGAGACAGCGTAAAACAAGCTTTTTTTCCCACAAAAACGGGCAAAAAAGAAAGCAACACACTCGGCTGTAACCCTTCTCCAGAAATCACTCCATCTGAGACAAAACAAACCCAGGATAAACCGAGTAGGGAACACATTCTTTACAGCATAAGGGATGTCAACGAATAAAAGTCAGTTGATCAAATAAAAATTTCGGCCCACAGAGGGCTCCAACTTCATCCTTTCCCTTACTTGTATTTCTCAAAAAAACAATAAAAATGCTTTCAAATGAGCGATTGGGAAAACAGCTCTTAGCTTGCCAATAAAGTTGGGAAATTCCCTTAACCTGTAATTTTTCTGTCAAAAAAGTTTAAGGGACCCCTTAAACCCCTTGTCAAACCCTGTGTAAAAAAAAATAAAAAAAAAAAAAAAAGGGAGAGAGAGAGAGAAAAAGAGAGAAAGAAAAGAGAGAGAGAGAGAGAGAGAGAAGAGGGGAGAGAGAGAAAGAAGAGAAAGAGAGAGAAAAAGAGAAAGGGGAGAAAAGAGAGAGAGAGAGAAAAGAGAGAGAGAGAGAGAGGGAGAAAAGAGAGAGGAGGGTGGAGAAGGGGGGGGAGAGGGGGAGAGGAGAGGGAAGAGAGTGAGGGAGGAGAGTGAGGGGGGAAAGGGGAGGGAGGAAATAAAGGGGGAGAGAGAGGGAGGAGAGAGAAGGAGGAAGGGGAAAAAAGGGGGGGGAGAGAGGGGGGGGAGGGGGGGAAAAATAAGGAGGGAAAGGGGGAGGAAGTGAGGGTGGGGAGAAAAGAGAAGTTGGCAGAAGGAAGAAAGGGGAAAAGGGAGAGATGGGGGAAGAAAACGGAAAGGGTGGACGGGGGGAAGAATGAAAAGAGGGAAAGAAGAGAAAAAGGGCAAGAACTACAAGGGGAAGCGAAAAACGTTGAGAGGTGGGAAATAAAAAGGCAGGGAGGGAGGGAGGCAGAGAAGGAGGTAAAAAAGGGATGGGGGGGAGGTAAAGAAGGAAGAACAAGGGAGGGAGGTAAAAAAGGGGGGAAATCAGGGGGGGAAGGAGTGTTTTCTCTCTCTCTCTCTCTCCCCTTCACCTTTCCCAAAAGAAAATCTTCAACATGTTTAAGGGTTCAGAAGCTTTTTCCAAGTCTCTCTCTCTCTCTCTCTCTCTCTCCAGAATAATATAAAATAATTAATTTTGCCAAACCAAATTAGTGTCTTTAATTTTTTTCTTTCACACTGGGGGGGGACGACCATAGTGATTATAACATTTCCTGTTTTTATAATGTCAGCCCTTGGCACCCCTTTCTCTCCTCTCTTCTTTTTTTCTTTCTAAATTTTTCATTCCTTCCTCTCCCTCTGTGAAATTTAAATCATATAGATTTTTTGGAACACCCTAAAGGATTCCCCAGTGTGTTTGCCCTCATATAGAATTTGTGGGAGCACACTGAGGAACCTCGAAAACACATAAGTTGAAAAAAACGGCCTGTTTTTACAACACCGGAACCCCCCCAATCACCTCAGGAAATTCAAGGGACCCCGACTAGAAAATCAGAGAACCAAATTTTCCGGGGCAGACGTAAATGCCTTGAATCATCATTAATCCCCTGTTTTCAACACAATCAAAATAAAGGCACTTAAACCTTTTTCTGAAGTATAAGCAAAGACCCCCGAAAAAAATAAACCCCCCATCACATAGTCCCTGATTTTAAATATCAAAACAAAAACATAACAAAAGGGGGAAAAACTAAAACAGTTTTTCCCTTAAAATTAACCAATAAAAAGATATACCCTGTCTAACTTTTTTTTTATTCTCCCCAAAGGGTAATAACTTGGGTAGCACATGGGGTAAAATTTTAACACTTTTATAACTTATTACCATGTGAAGTTAAAAATTGTTTTCAAACCAAAATTGTATTACTGCAAAAAACTAATATTACTACTACTACTACTACTACTACTACACTACTATTTACCACCACTGGAAATAAACCTAAACTCAAACCCCAAATTTTATACCTTCTTTTTCCATGTATTTTTTTGTAATGGTTTAAACCCAAACCCCTGAGGGGCGAAACTTTCCCCACCAAAAAATGCACATTAGTTTGTATTTTGTGCCCTTTTACTTAACATTTTTGTGGGAAAAAAGTCCCAAACCCTTAAACATACAGTGAGGCGGCTCCAACTCTGTAACTTCAACAGAACATTGAAACACACACTGTTGAAAATTTTTCCCAATTTTTGGTAAAAAAAAACTTATGACTCGTTTTCGAAATTCATAGGAATGAGAAAAAAAAAAATCTATGAAAACCGGTGCAATACATTTTCTCCCACAACAAAGTCAGGAAAACAAACTTTTCGTCCCAAATCAAAAGGGAAAACGATAAAACCTGGAGAATTTAAAGGTGGTCATCCCTCATTTCTGGTGTGTCTTGTGAAACTCCCAAATTTTTGGTTGCAGAGGTCGTTTCCTACTCGGGCCCCGCCTTTTTAAAACGGCCCGCTACGGGTCCCCCCTCTCTCCCGCCCCCCTGGCTTTATCAAAACCTTTATTGTGTGTGTTTTGTTTTGTGTGTTGTGTGGGTTGTGTTTGTGGGTGTGTGGTTTTGTGTGTTTTGTGTTTTGTGTGTGTGCGTGGGGTGTGTGTGTGTGTGTGGTTGTTGTGTTTTTGTGTAGGTTCATCCTTCTGGGGGAAATGTAAACTGAAGCTTTGAGAAAGCAGGTGCATAAAGCCCTGGAAATCCCCTGAACAACCAAAAGTGCGAAGTTGGATTTCCCTCAAAGGGAGTAAATGAAACTTAAAGGCAGAAGATGCAAAAACCAAACGTATGTATTTTGTAAGCAAAAAAAAAAAAAAAGTTAAAGCCTACGGAGAAATTTAAACCTGTGGGGGCTGTGAGCTCCGGGAAAACCAAAAGTCATTTAAGAACAGCTGGAGACAACTTTGCCAAAAAAATTTTAATAAACCCTTAAAAACAAATCAGGGTATATTATGGCACGTTGATCAAAACCCTGATACCCCGAGGGCCGGGTTTCGAAGCCCGGGGCCTTTGGGAGGGCGTTATCCCACAAAACGACCTCCAGGTAGTTTCCCAGGTAACAGTTTCCCTGATTTTAAATTACAAGTAGATGTAGCAGTGGTGGTTTTGCAAGCCTGAAAAAGGGGCCCCCGGTGTCCTCAGGGTTGAATCTGAAGCTGCTCAGGGTATCTGGAAATTTACGCTTTTTTTTCCCATACCTCCCAGAAACCTACCACACCACAGTGTCCTCAATAAAACTAGTAGCGCCTAGACAACAACCACCAAACAGTATTCTGGGGCTGGTAATGGAGAAAGAAAAAAAAGTAACTGCTGTGGAAACAGCGCTAACAAAAAAAGGGGGTAATTTGGGGTCCAGGGCCTTCAAACCCAAATTTTCCATCTCTCCCTAAATTTTATACTATTTTCGATGTATTAAGGAAATTTTTTTCCCCCCCTTTTTCTTTTTTTTTGTCGCGGGGGGGGTGGAGGGAGGGGAAAAGGGGGGGAAAACAGCCGTCTTTTTTGGCCCTCCTTATTTTCAAACATCAACCAGGACAGGTTGGCCCCTTATCTAGAGAGAAGCTAAATTTTTCCCCCGGGCCAAAAACAGCCGGGGGGGTGCCCTTCAAAAACCCACTTCTATCTGCCCTTTCCCCCAAAACCCACTCCCAATTAACTCTCATGTTCCCCCCACGGGGGCTTATTTTTTCCCCTTTTTCCCCCCCGTCCTCCTCTTTCCTCCCCCTTTTTTCCCCTTTTTTTTCTTCCCCAACCTCCTTTCCATCACACAAACTTTCCTTCCTTTTGCACCTTAAAACATCCCCCCCCCTTTTCCTTTTCCTCATCTCCCCTCTCCCCCCCCAACCCCCCTTTAAACCTTCCCCTTTTTTCCCCCTCACCGCCTCATTTCACCCCGAAGACAAATTATAGGACAGTAATGACCACGTAAAATTTTGAATTTGGGGGGAAATTTCCCACCTTTTTTATTGATAATAAGTATTAGGGAGAACAATAAAACCCTTTATTGATGCTATGAAAGGGGGAAAAAGGAGGAGAGAGAAAGAGAGAAAAGAGGGGAGAGAGAGAAAAGGGGAGAGAGGAGGAGAGAGAAAAGAGAAGAGAGAGGGAGAGAGAAGAGAGAGAGAGAGAGAAAAGAGAGAGAGAAGAGAGGAAGAGAAGAATGTGCAGGTAAACTCATGAACAAACAAAATTTCCCAATTACCTCCAAAATTTCCTGGGGGAAAAAATATATCCAAAAAAAAAAACCCCAGGAATATACCTGGACAAATATAATGGGATATATAAAAGGGGGAAAAAACAATGCAGGAGGGGGGGAAAGGGGGGAGAGGAGAGAGGGGGGGGAAAAAATGGAGGTAGGAAGGGAGGGATTTGGTATGTAAAAATGGCTTCCTTTGCTGAAGAGTGAGGGATTCTTTTCTCTCTCTCTCTCCCCCTCTTTTTTTTTTTTTTTTTTACACGGGGTTTGCAAGGTTAAGGACCCCAAGCTTTATTGAGGGGGCTATTTACATGTTAAGGTTTTCCTAACTTTATTGGCGGGGCTAAGAGCTGTTGCCTACATCAGCTCATTTGAAAGCTTTTTTAATTTTTAAAGGAACATACAAGAAGGGAACAGGATAAAGTTGGAGCCAAACTTTTGGGCCGCATTTTCATTTGATAAACTGACTTTACCCTCGTTGACATCATTAGGCTGTACGAATGTTTTTCCATACCCCGAGTCACCCCTTGGGTAAAATAGGATCTCAAAAGGGAGTAAAGTTCTGGAGAAGGGTACCCCCAGATGAATTTTGCTGCTTTCTACCCGTCTTGGGGGCATAAAAGCTTGTTTTCCGCTGTCCTCAAAGGGGATCCAAGGTGGTACTTTGAAAATTTTGGGCCTTTACAAAACCCGTAAGGCCACCCACATCCCTCCATTTTGTAGGCTCTGCTGAAATGACAGATCTATTTCCCGGATGGGTCCAGGCGAAAAGATGAACGTCCCTTTCTCTGTTTCCCAAATTTTTCAAGCAGTCGCAATGAAAGGGGGGGGGGGGAGGCAAACCCAAGAAAATGGAAACATACTCAAGGGGCGAGCGTACTTTTGCCTCCCTAAAAGAACTTGGGAACCCCTACTGCAAATAAAAAGCCATACGGCGGGAAGGGGCCCGTAAGCTTCCTGGCTGCCCCTTTTTTGCCAAAAATTTTCAACATTTTTCTTTAAGGTTTGTTTTGGGGTCAAATTTTTACCCCAAGGATTTCAAATTTTCTCCCCGGTTTCCAACACCCTCCCCCTTCAAACCCTTACTTGCACCAGCATTAAACCCTCTTGGTGCCTAGAGGGCGATCATCTTTTCACCATAACCCCCCGGCCCCGGGGTGGAACCCCCTTCCCTAGAGTCCCCAAAACTCCACCCGCGCGCTAGCCACCCAGACCAGCTAGCCACAAAAAGATTCATCCAAAATAGGTATATTTCTACACCAAGGAAAGTTACACAGGCACCTCTGTGACCAGAAATCAAGTTTTTACAGAGAATCTCCAGCCCAGCGTGGGCCCTGTCGAACTCTAGCTCAAGTTTCCCCTTAAAGCCGTAAAAAAATGAAATTCACGGCCAAGGGTAGCTGGAGGGTTCGTCGTAAAAACTTGCATTTTTGGTCACAGAAATTTCCTGTGGGTAACTTCCCAAAGGGTAGAAAAAAACCTAGTTTTGGGTGAATCTTAAATTTTGGGAGCTGGTCTAGTGGCTAGCGCGACGGGGTGGAAATTTTGAACTCTATACCGCGGGGTTTAATCCCGGCCGGGGGATGGTTTTTTTTCAATCGTGTCATTACGATTTCTTAAGTCAAATCATCATTTTCGTTTTCTCAGGTGCAAATTTTACTTTCCATCTATTTCCCCCCAAACTGATATAGCCTTTACTGGTGAATTTAAATTAAACTTAAAGCACTGGGATTTCTTCTCTTGGATAAGTTTAAAGTCAGTGTGCAATTTATCTGGGATATGCATGTGAAACCCGGAGAGATGAAAAAAGGTCCCCTTTAAAATAGACATTTTTCCCTAACAAAGGTCCCCGCACGCTTTCCTTGTGGGAAAACTTTTCCCCAGGAAAGGGCCCGGTCACCCGACCGGGCCGCGGGGGGTTTTACCCCGGGGAAATCTCCCCCCGTAAAATCCAGGTTTTAAAAAGGGGTTCCTTTCTGATTCCCCTTCCATTGAGAACTACACTTAAGATCTACCCTGAAGGTAATCCTGAGGGAAAACTAGCGTAGAGCCTGCAATTCCCAGTGCTTGAAGTTTTGCTAAGAGGGGCCAAAACCCGGGCGAAAGCACCAGCAATGGCCAGTGCTACCCCACAGCTTACTTTTGGGTTCATCCATTACGGTGCCCCTTAGTGGGGAGGTTTAACAACAGATCAAAGGGAGAGTAACCTTTCCCCGAACCAATTATGGGGGGCGAAACAAAGTATTTAGTGGGGTTTGTCAAAAAACTCGTCATTTTTCTTTAATTATTGTCTCAAGGATCTTACCATGATTGACAGAAGTTACACTGGGCTGTATTGCGATTTCTGCTCTGGGTCTTCTTTTTGTGAACAGGGGCTTTCCCTTTTTTTCCTCTTTTCCCTAGAGAGGGCCATTTACACTGTACAGGGAGTGCTGAAAAAAAGCCCAGTTTGAGGTACTGCAAACTTTGGGCTGCACATCTTTCCCCAATCTTGGGGTAACTTTCCCAAAGGGGGCCCCCAAAACCTTTTTCCCTTGGGGCAAGCGATTTTTAAAAAGGAAAACAAACCCCCTCCTGCCTTTTTTGTCCCCCAACTGAAAAGTTTTTTACACAGTTCTTGCAGTACCAAGGAGGGGCCCCTTTCTGGGGCAGGAACTTTGATTTTGGGAGCAAAATGTTTTAGCAAAGAGGGCCCCCTTCTCTTACTACTAGTAAAAGGTTGGGCCCCTCCGGTTTGATTTAGAGGTGGAATGAGTTTATCAGGCAGATAAAACCCTTTTCGTCCTTGACCAGGGGCCACCAGGTTTTGAAACCCACCATACCTGGCTACTTTCTTTTAGTGCCACCTCCCCTTTAGCAAAAGGCCCACTTTTTAACGTCCCCCCATATTCTAAAAGGTTGCCTGTGCAAGTTCCTGTTTTTAGGTGGTAGGAGTCTCTTAAAACCTTCGCCATGCTTTGTACTTAGCGTAGCAGCCCCCTCTGCAACGAAAAACCAAACCAACTCTCTCTCTCTTTCCCTCTCTCTCTCTCCTCTTCTCTCTCTCCTTTCCCCCCCTCTTTTCTCCTCTCCCCCTTCCCCTTCTCTCTCTCTCTCTCTCCTCCTCCTCTCTCTCTCCTTTCCTCTCTCTTTTCTCTCTCTCTCCCCCTTTTTACACAGGTTTTTACCCAAAGTTAGGTTTAAAAGGGTCGCTACTTTTTTTTTACAAGCAAATTTTCTAGTTTGGATTCCCAACTTTATTGACAAGCAAGAGCTTTTTTACCTGGGATTTATGTTTTGAAACAACAGGTGGGAACAGGGTGAAGTTGGAGGCCCTCCTTTTGGGCCAGCATTTTCATTTGATCAAAATTTACTTTTTTTTTTCGTTTACAACATAATGCTGTACGAATGATTTTCCCTATTCGAATCATTCTCTCTCTCTCTCCCCTCTCTCTTCTCTCTCCCCCCTCTCTTCCCCCTCTCTCTCTTTTCTCCCCTCCTCTCTCTCATCTCCCCTCTCTTTCTTTTCCCCTCTCTCTCTCTCTCTCATGCAGCTTACATGCGCCAGTGCAGTTTTTAAAGTAGCAAGTTGGACAAAAACAAGAAATACCCCAACGGGGGGGTAAAACAGAGGAAAAAAGGGGGGGGAGTGGGCGGGGGGAAGGTGAGTGGGGGGGTTGGGGGAAAGGAATGGGCCGTGGTGGGAAAAGGGGAGAGGGCGGGGTGGGAAGGTGAGTGGGCGTGGGGGAAGGGAATTGGGGGTGTGGAAAAGGGGAGTGGGCGGGGTGGGGAAAGGGGGAGTGGGGGGTGGGGGAAAGGGAAGGGCGGGGTGGGGAAGGGGATGGGCGGGGGGGGAAGGTGAGTGGGCGTTGGTGGGGAAAGGGGGAGTGGGCGTGGTTTGGGGGGGTGGTTTGGGGGGGTGGGAAAGTGATGGCCGGGGGGGGAAGGTGAATGGGGGGGTGGGAAAAAGAAAGGGGGGGGTGGGAAAGGGGATTGGGGGGGGTGGGGGGGGATTGGGGAGGGTGGGGAAAGGGGAAAGGGGGGGTGGGGAAGGGGAGTGGCTGGGGTGGGAAGGTTTATGGGCGGGGGAGAAGGTGAATTTGGGGGGGGTGGGAAGGTGAGTGGGGGGGGTGAGAAAAGGGGAAAGGCCGGAAAATAAAATCAACCAAGGGGGCGTGTAGTTCTTAAAAAGGTTTGGGTTTGATACAAAACAAAAACAAAACAACCCCGTTTACCAGCGGGGGTTTCCCCAAGGGGCATCCCCAGGAAATTTTGCTGTTCCCGGGATAAATGAACGACCCTGACTGAAGGAATAGACTCATTTGTGTCCCCTGTTTTTCCCGATGAAATTTTAAGCCCTCAGAAAAATTTAATCGGGCAGGACCAGGGAGAACTACAAAGGGATCTGGACAGGCTCCCTGCCTGGTCCCCGGGAAAAGGCCCCCTGGGGTTCCAAACCCCCCCCAGGTGCAAATTTATGAAGATTTGGGGAAAGGGGAAAGAAACCGCAGACGGAGTTAAAAGTTTTAGGGGGCCCGAACTTAAACCCAAAATCAAAGCAAAAAAAAAAAAGAAAAGTTGGGGGGAGTATAACCCCCAGGGGGCATCTCCCCGAACGCAAAATCAACCAAATAAAATGGTGCAGCAAATGGGGGGCCCCAGCAAACCCCAAACAGCTTTTCCCACATCTTAATAAGGGAAACGGGTTCCGGGCCCCGTACAAAACCCTGGGATGTCAGGTTTATAAATTTGGGGTAAAGCAGCCCAATTTGGAACCCAAAACCTAGTAATGAAATTAGAGAAAGTGCAAAGGTTTGTAAAAAAAAACTAGCAAACCCGCCGAAACTGGGATAGGAAGATAGGGGAGACATGATAAAAGATATATAAAATACGAGAGGAAAATTTACAAGGAGGAAAAGAGACAGGGTGTTCCAGGATGGACACAGCAACAATGGGGGGAAAAACAAAAAATTTTGGGAAAATTTTAAGACTCAATTTAACCAAGGGGGTTTTTAAAGAAGTATTTCTTCATCACAGAGTAGTCAGGGAAATGGAATAGTTTTTTTGGGGAAGGGATGTAGTGGAGGCAGGATCCATAAAAATAGCTTTAAGCAGAGGTAGATAAAGCTTTATGGTTCAGGGAGAGTGACCTAGTAGCGACCAGTGAAAAGGCGGGGCCAGGAGCTTGGGGAAACGACCCCTGCAAAACCCAACTAGGTTTTATAAAAATAGGTGGGGTACAAAAAACACCACACAAAACACACACACACCCTTTTTTGAGGTTTTCATTTTTTCAAGATTGGGGGGCTGGCCCCCGCCCTCACTGTTAGATACTGGGCCATCCACTCCTGCAAGCCATTACCAGAATTAGAGTTTAAAATAGCATAGGGGGAGAGTGCAAGGAGAAAAGCGGTAATGAGGGATAACGCCCGACACTTAAGCTGAAAACAAGCTAAATTTTACAACCTACTACTTTCGAAATTTTAAAAATAAACGATGTGTTCCCAAATATTTTTAACTTAGAATTACGGGATCAAAACCCGGGATTATTACAGTATGAATTTCTTAGAATTGGGGGGACAAAACACACACAAAAACACACACACACACACACACACACACACACAACACACCAAAACCCCACACACCCCACACACACACATATATACACACAAAAACAAAACTCAGAACCCCTGTTACTGACATGTATTAAGGGAAAAACATGGAGAAAATTATCAGGAGAAAAGTGGGGAACACCTAAAAGGAACGATTTTCATCAACCCGCAGCCCAAAAAGGTTTCAGGGGCGGGAAAAACCTTTGTCACAAAACCCCTGGGGTTTTTATGACATGGGACAGCATAAGACAAGAGAGGAGGGGGGGGTGGATTGCATTTTCTTGGACTGCAAAGAAGGGGGTTTTTACACAGTTTCCCCACAAGAGATTGGTGCAAAAACTGGAGGACCCCAACAGGGATAAAAAGGGAAGGGACTACAATGGATTTTAGGGAATACCTGTCCCGGGGACAGCAGCGAGTCATTTGGGACGTGGCCCAGGTGTCAGAGTGGGCACCTGGGGACCCGCGGGGGCCCAAGGGTCAGTCCTAGGACCAGGGTGGAGTTTTCTGGTATTTGTGAACGACAACGGAAGGGAAAAACTCTGAGGGGTCCCCCGTTTGCAGATGACTGAATTTTATGAAAAATTCACCGATCGAAGACCAGGGGAGAAAATAAAAAAGGGGTCGGACAGGCGCCGACCTTTGGGCCAGCAATTGGCTCCGGAGTTCAATCCCCCAAAATGCAAAGTCATGAAAATTGGGGAAGGGCAAAGAAGACCCAGACGGGGTACAGTCTAGGGGGCCAGAGACTACAAAAATTTTCCTCAAGAAAAAGATCCTTTGGGGGGAGTTAACACCAGGCACATTTTCCTGAAGCGCACATCAACCAAATAACTGCGCAGCTATGGGGCCCCCCTACAAACCTCAGAACAGCATTCCGACATCTCAATGAAGGAAAACATTCAGGGCCCCTGTACACCGTGTATGTTAGGCCCATATTGGGGGTATGCGGCACCAGTTTTGGAAACCCCTACTAGCCAAGCACGTAAGAAATTTTTTTTTAAAAAAAGTGCAAAAGGTTTTCAACAAGACCCATTCCCGAGCTAAGAGGGAAGTCCACGAGGAAGGTTAAGGGAAAACAACCTGAAAGACACTGGGGGACAGGGGAGATAGGGGGGGAAAATATAACGATAAACAAAATACTGAGAGGGAAATTTACAAGGGGGACAAAGACAGGATTTCCAAGATTGGACACAGTAACAAGGGTACCCCAAATTGGAAAAAAGAAAAACAAGTGAATCACAGGGGTGTTAGGGAAAATAAATTTTTTCCCCCACAAGTAGTCCGAAATTTGGAAAAGTTTGGGAAACGTTAGTGGAGGCAAGACCTTTCATACTTTAAGCAGAGGGAGATAAAACTCAAAGGGCCCGGGGGAAATGGGCCTAGTAGCGATCATGAAGAGGGGGGGCCAGGAGCTCGGGCTTTGACCCTCGCAACCTCAAATGGTGAGAACTAGGTGAGTACACCAACCCCACATACACACACACAAAATACACACACACACACACACACACACACACACATACACATACACAACAAAATACACACACCACACACACACAATAAAAAACACACACACACAAACACACACACACACCACACACACACACACACAACACACACACACACAACACACACACACATAAAAACACACACAACACTACACACACTCACACACTTTCCCCACTGTTACAAAAAACGCGTTCTAAAAGCTTAGAGATCTCCAGTGAATACTAGAAAGGACTGCCCACTAGCATCCAGCCCCGTTACGGGGTTTTTGTTTAAAAAGTAAATCAGTATCCTTGGCCCCAATTTTTCCCTAAAATCAAATTTTATTCCCAAAAGTCTTTTAGGATTTTCAACTGGGAGGGTACTAAAATAAGAAATTAAAATTTTTAAAAAAATTTATTAATCATTAAGTTTTTTCTAGAGGTATATCAAATTAAATTTAAACACAGTTTAAACAAAATTTAAAATCCTTTTCTCGATACAAAATTATTGTTTCTTTAAAGCAAATATACATTTATAATTCTTAAGTACCGTCTGGTACATTAACATTTAATAAGATTTTACAAATATGTACAAGTAAGTGTGTATGTGTGTAAGTGCTCTAAGTAGTTCGCTATGTCTCACGACTCAACTAGACTTAAACAAGTGACTGACAAAGTCCTCAAATAAACTAACTTCTTGACCGACTGGCAACCAGAACAGTCTGCTTGAACACAAAAGAATGCTAAGCCCAATAGCAATACAAAAAGGGAAACTGCGACACAGAATCAGGAACAAGGAGTTTAATATAACGACACTAAGTAGGACCATCTGCAGATCCTCCACAAAAGTTCAAAAACTCCATACAAACTGAATCTAAGTTCAGCATAAGAAAATACCCGACTGTGACAATACACAGAAACCAGTACAAGTTAAGTCATAAGCTATAGTTCAGGACCTGAGTTCTCAGAGTATCTATGCGACACACAACCTCAGTACAACGTCGAAAATCACTAAGTCTATACAAGGTTCTGTGAACAGAGTTCTACAGAACTAACAAGAATAATGAGACAATCTGTCCAACCTCCAAGAGAGTCTAGAGCAGACTGAATACTTCAAGCGAGGTGAGGACACCCCCCCCCCTCGATCACGTGATAGCCCCGTGGACAGCAGTCGCCCAGCGAGAAGCCGGCAATATAATGAGCAAGGAGCGATAATTACAGTAATTTGACAATCAAGACTTGAACTGAGCACTTAATATGTAACATCCTACCTAACCAAAGGAAGCTACGTCAAATAACAATATAAAGCAAAGCATTTACGATTTAGCTAATATTGCAAATATAAGCAGTATAAAATTATATGAAAAGGTAATATACATTATATATATACATAATAATCATTGTAACCCATTCAGGGGTTGCAACACCCCCCCCCCCAACACGACAGACGGTCGCACTAGGAGTTGCATTAATGTCTTTCACATTATTGATTACTCAGGTAACATTACTAACAATATAATATAAATATTAATCAAAGTCTCTCTTGTGCCAGGCACTTCTACAATTTAACAGCGTCCGTCACTAGGATATGCCCCTAGTACTAGGGCAGTACACAGTATCGTATCTCTGCATACTCGTGGTTATGTACATCAGTGTAGAGACAGGATAGCGCAGATGAGTAGGGCACATTGAGGCTCGAATATAGAGGAGACTGCATTCCACTCTTAAGTAGTGGTTGTGGAATGCTATGTAGTATGGACATCTGAGTATGAAACGCTTAAGGGGTGTAGTAAGGGGGGGGGTCTGCGCAGGACAGTGTTGCGTCACACAGTACCATCCCCACACGACACTACCCACTCAACACTCAGCTTATGTCTCCTTACACAACAATACTGTGAATATATAAATATAATAATTAGACATGAGTATATATAGTTAATATTGGCTGGAGGGATTAAGTTACTTTACTGAATTTGACATAGCAGTAACAAAAGGTATTTGGCATAAAATTACGTAAATTTTAAAATGGGAAGTGCCAAATACTCGTCAAAATGTTTCAAAGGACACCCCAAGAGCTAGAGCATAATTTTCTGGTGTCGTTTGAGCTTAGATGAATAGTAACTATGGATGGAGAATATCAGTGGATGTTGACTGTTGGGAAAAAGCCCAATAAAAAGATTTTAAGTAAAAAAAAAGGGAAAAAATTGAAAAGCCCCCTAAAGGAAAAAGGGGGGG
>NC_069447.1:7575492-7633229 GCF_026875155.1 Cherax quadricarinatus | reverse complement strand
AATGCTTGCATAACAAGGGCTTTTATATAGGTGTAAATGATGTTGTAAAAGTTGTATCAGTACTTGTAGATTAAAGATTATTATTATTATTATTATTTTTTATTATTATTATTATTATTATTTTTTATTTTATTTTATTATTATTATTATTATTTTTAAAGAGAGAGAAAAAAACACGGAGGTCGGTTTTTGTAGTAAAGGTTTGGGTTTTCCCCAAAACATAGTTGTATCCGGATGGCTTTTTGTCGCGAAAGAGTAAATTTCCCGGTTAATGGAATTTTGGAGTGCTGAGGCTGATCTGGTCCAAAAAATATCCTCAGTAGAATTAAGACACATATGCACTTTGGGCATTTTATTTTTTTGACTTTCGCCCCCGGGGCTTTAACAACCAAGGCAAAAGGGGGGAAAAGTTAGATATTTTACAAAGATGGGTAATCAGTCCCCCGGTCTTTTTTTGGGGGTAAAGATACCTGTTTGAAGATGTGAAGTCAGGCGGGAAGGGGAGGGCTTATAACGGGTTTCAGATTAGGGGAGTGACAATCCCTTGTCGGGTACACGTGAGGGACTGTTACCTCTCTACAGTAATTCTTTATCTTGTCGGTATTGTGTCCAAACATGTACTCATACTCACCTAGGTGAACTGGGAATGATGTTTTTTATGGGAATGATGTTATCCTTTTGAAAAACCAAAGTTACTTACTGAGAATGTGTTGTCTTACTGGGGTTGATGTTACCTTAGGGAATGTGTTATTTTACTGGGAATGTGTTTTTCTTACGGGAATGTTATCTTATGGGGGAAGTTATTTACGGGAATTTGATGTTCCCTACTAGGAATAGTTATCTTACGGGGGGTTGATGTTACCTTACTGGGAATGGTTATCTAACTTGGTTTTGTGTCCCTTGCGGGGAATAAGTTTTCTTACTGGGGTTGATGTTACTTTACGGGAATGATGTTATTTTAAACTTGGCTTGATGTTCCTTATGGGAATAATTTTTTAATCTTATGGGGGTTGATGTTACCTTCCGGGGATATTATGTCCCGGGGGGAAATTTTATTTAAAATGGGGATGTTTTTTTTTTTTTTTTTTTTTATGGGGGTTTATTTTAAGGGGGGATACTTACCGGGAATGTTTTTTACGGGGAAAAATAAGATTTTTATGAAAAATAATTTAAACCTTTTCGATCCCCTCATGTTCCTGAATAATTTAAAGGAAAAGGAAAGCGTTGATAGGTGAACCCTAACCATCCCATTACCTCAAGCCTCACTGCAGCAAAGTAATTTCAACTTTGCAAAACTTAGATAAAATCGATACACTTTTCTTGAGAGGAGGAAAAAGATGTTTTTGTTGAAATTTTTTGTTGAAGAATATGCCTTGTTAGGTAAAGGACATGTGCAACAAATGAGTTGTTTGTGGCAACGTTTCGCTTCCGGAGCTTTGTAAGCTTTAAAAAATACATGGCCATTATATTTATATATATTATTATATTTATTATATTATTTTTATAAAATTTTTTAAATTTTTTTATTATTATATTATTTTAAAAACCCCCCTTATGTTTTGTTTGGTTTAAAAAGGGCTTTTAGAAGTCGGAAGCGAAACGTTGCCGGTCCATTTTGTGGGTTTATAACTTTGTGGGTAATTTCCCCAAATTTTACTTCATGGTGTTTGTTTTGCCTTTCTGTTTTTGGTTAAGGGGTCAAAGGTTCCTGTTATAATGGTTTCAGTGCGTTAATTGATTAAATGTTGTTACCAGGGGGTTATTGTGCGGTAATAATGGGTAGGGGAAAACCCTGGGGTTGGTATTTTTAAATAGGAAGGTGTTTGAGAAAAGAGAAAAAAAACCCCCCCCCCCTTTTTTTTTTTTTTCCCCCCCCCCCCCCTTTCCCTTTCCTTTTTCCCCCCTCTCTCTCTTTCCCCTTTTTTGTGGATTTGGGGGGGTGTGCTGTGCGATCGGGGGGGTGTTTGGGGGTGTATTGAAAGGCGGGGGGCGGGGAGGTGTGGGAGGCAGGGAAGGTAGAGGGTTCGGGGAGGTATTGGAGGTTCGGGGGGGCACTGGGGTATGGGGGGTAGGGAGGTTTGGGAGGCCGGAGGGTACTGGGGGAAGGAGGACTGGGGGGGAATGAGGGGTAGGGGGGTACTGAGGGTTGGGGGGTACTGGGGTTGGGGGGGGTATAAAGGGTTTGGGGGTATGAAAGGTACTGAGAGGTTCTGGGAGGCCCCTGAGGGGTTTCTGGGGGGGTTGAGAGGACTGGGTGGTACTGGAGGTAGGGGAAAGTACTGAAGGTTGAGAGTTTCTGGGAGGCCTGAGAGGACTGGGGGGTATGAGAGGTACTGGGAGGTACTGAGGGTACGGGGAGGTACTGGAGGTACTGAGAGGTCGGGGGTAGTGAGAGGACTGGGGGTAGGGAAGGTACGGGAGGTAGAGGGGGGGTATGGGAGGTATGAAGGTATTAGAGGTTCTGGGAGGTTTTGGAGGTTCTGGGAGGCACTGAGGGGTATGGGAGGTCTGGAGGTATGGGGGGTACGGGGAAAGGTACGAGGGGTACTGGGAAGTATGAAAGGTTTATGAGAGGTTTGGGAGGCACTGAGAGGTACTGGGAGGTATGAGAGGTATGGGAGGTCGGGGGGGTATGGGAGGTACTGGGAGGTACTGAGAGTATGGGAGGTATGGGGGTACTGGGGGTACGAGGGGTAATGGGGGTATGGGGTATGAGAGGCTGGGAGGCACTGAGAGGTACTGGGGGTCTGAGGTTAATGTGAGGTCTGAAAGGCACTGGGAGGTTTGGGGGGCCGGAGTATGGGAGGGTACTGGAGGTAATGGAGGTACTGAGAGGTACTGGGGGTTCTGGGGGGGCACTGAGGGTACTGGGAGGTATAAAGGGAAATGGAAGGTATGAGGGTTACTGAGAGGTTCTGGGAGGTACTGAGGGTATGGGAGGTACAAAGAGGAAATGAGGGTTGAGGGGTTTTGGGGGGATGAGAGGTCGGGGAGGTATGGGGGGTTTCTGGGAGGGTATGAAAGGTACTGGGAGGTATGAGGGTAATGAGAGGTACTGAGAAGTGTGAGAGACGATTTGCATTGCCAGACTTTCACTTTCAATTGTATAAGTTCATACCCCACCCCGACGTTTCTCTTCTCTTCTCTTCTCTCTTTTTTTTTTTTTTTTTTTTTTACCAGGGTTTGAAAAGGGTTAAGGTCCCTAGTTTATTGACAGTTTTTAAAGGGTTTAAAAGGTTTCTAATTTTTTTGGAAAGCTAAGGGTGTTCCTACATCAGTCTTTGAAAGATTTTATTGTTATGGGAATAAAAGTAGGAAACGGATGAATTTTGGAGCCTCTGTGGGCCGCATTTTTTTTTGATCAACGACTTATCCGTTGACATCTTTATGCGTACGAATGTGTTCCATTCTAGATCCGGGGTATGTATGATTCAGATGGAGTGATGTTCTGGGAAGGAACAGCCAGAGTGAAGTTGCTGCTTTTGCCCGTCTTGTGGCATAAAAGCTTGTTTCACGTGTCCTCGAAGTGGATCCAGTGTGGATTTTTTCAATATTCCTAAATTTTTTGGAAGTAAGAGCTCCTTCTCTCTCTCTCTCTCTCTTCTGTTTGTCTCTGTCTGTCGGTCTCTGTCTCTGTCTGTCTGTCTGGTCTCCTCTCTTCTCCTCACTCTCTCTCTCTCTCCTCTCTCTTTTTTCTCTTCTCCCTTTTCTCTCTTTTTCCCCCTCTCTCTCCTTTCCCCTCTCTCTTTTCTCTCTCTCTCTCTCTCTCTCTCTCTCTCTCTCTCTCTCTTTCTCTCCTCTCTCTCTCTCTCTCTCTTCTCTCTCTCTCTTCTCTCTCTCTCTCTCTCTCTCTCTCTCTCTCTTTTCTCTCTCTTTCCCATCTCTCTCTCTCTCTTCTCTCCTCTCTTTCTCTCTCTCTCTTTCTCTCTTCTCTCTTCTCTCTCTTCCCCTCTCTTCTTTCTCTCTTCTCTCTCTCTCTCTCTCTTCTCTCCTCTCTTTTCTCTCTCTCTCTCTCTCTCTCTCTCTCTCTCTTCTCTCTCTCTTCTTCTCTTTCTCTCTCTCTCTTCTCTCTCTCTCTCTTTAAAAAAGCGCCCCATGAGCATTGGGTGACCGAGGATCGAAGCTCGGTCCCCCGAATTGGTAGATCGGGCCCCAAACCCGTTGCCGAATACCTTCCATCCTCCCCCCCCCATGCCCTTTTATAATCTACGGGTTTACGTGCTTACAAAATAATAAAAATAATGGTAAGTAAGGGAAAGTTGAAAATTAAAATGGTTTTGTTGTAAATTATTGCGTCAACCAGACATAATGTTTTAGTTACACTCCTCTGTTACAAACCGACCCCACCACTTGCGCAGTTTTTTTGCCGCGTGTTTTTGCTTGGAGGAGGCCCCGTAAAAAAGTCCCAGTCCTGTCACCGTCTGTTTATCAGGAGGAATGGATCGTACAGTGCCCGTTCTCGTCCCGTGTTTCATAGGAGGACGGCACCAGTAACAGTGCCGTCTGTCAGCCATGTTTCATAGGGGACTGGCCAGTAACGTGCCGTCCTCGTCCCGCCATTTTCATCAGGTGACACCAGTAACAGGGGCCCCCGTCCCCGTCACGCCCTGTTTCATAGGGGGACTGGCACAGTAACAGTGCCGTCCTGTCCCCGCCCTGTTTCCTAAGGACTGGCACCTAACAGTTGCCAGTCCCCTCACCCTATGTTTTTATCAGGAGGGCTGGGTCAGTAACAGTGCCGTTCTCGTCCGCTGTTTTTATCAGGGGTGGCACAGTAAAAAAAGGGCCCGTCCCCGTCACTGCCTGTTTCATCAGGAGGATGGCACCATAACAGTGCAGTCCTCGTACCGCATTTTCATCAGGACTGACCGTAACCCGTGCCAGTCCCCGTCCGCCATGTTTCACTGGGGACTGGCACCCCTAACGGCCAGTCCTGTCCCGCCCTGTTTCACTCGGAGGACGGCACCGTAAACAGTGCCCTTCTCGTCACCGCGTTTATCAGGGGATGGCACCGAACGTGCCCCGTATCGTCACCCCTGTTTCATCGGAGGACTGGCACCAGTAACGTGCAAATCCTGTCACCTCTGTTCATCGGACTGGACCGTAACAGTGCCAGTCTCGTCACCGTCTGTTTCACTCGGAGGACTGGACCAGTAAAGTGCCAGTCCCCGTCCCGCCCTGTTTCATCAGGAGGAGGCCCAGTAACGTGCCAGTTCCCCCCCTCAGTTTTATCAGGATGGCCAGTAACGTGCCCGTCCCCCGTCACCGTATGTTTCATCAGGATGGCACCCGTAACGTGCCAGTCCTCGTCACCCTCAGTTTTACTGGGCTGGCACCTAACAGTGCCGTCCTCGTCACCGCCCGTTTCACTCAGGGGCTGGCAAGTAACGTGCCAGTCCTCGTCCCCTCAGTTTCACTGGACTGGCCCAGTAAAGTGGCCCCCCCCTCCTCGTCACCCCCATGTTTAATCAGGATGGCACCAGTACAGTGCCAGTCCTCGTCACCGCCTGTTTCACTCAGGAGGCTGGCACCGTAACAGTGCCAGCCTTACCGTCTGTTTCATCGGGGCTGGCACCGTAAAAAGTGCCAGTCCTCGTACCGTCGTTTCACTCAGGACTGGCACCAGTAAAGTGAAGCCTCGTCACCGCCATGTTTTCCCAGGGGACTGGCACAGTAACGTGCCCGTCCCCGGGGCACCCCTGTTTCATCAGGACTGGAAGAACAGTGCAGTCCCCGTCCCGCCTGTTTCTCAGGACTAGCACCATAACAGGCCGCCTCGTCACCCCCATGTTTCATGGATGGCACCCGTAACAGGCCCGTCCTGTCTCCCCCTGTTTCACTCAGGGGACTGGCCCGTAACAGTGCCGTCCTCGTCACCGCCATGTTTTACTAGGAGGACTGGGACAGTAAAAAAATGCAAGTCCTCGTCACCGCCATGTTTCACTAGGAGGACTGGACAGTAACAGTGCCATTTTCGTCACCGCCCTGTTTCATCGGAGGACTGGCACCAGTAACGTGCCCGTCCCCGTCACCCCCATGTTTCCTAAGGGGACTGGCAACGTAACAGTGCCGTCGTCGTCACCGCCATGTTTCATCGGAGGACTGGGGGGGGGGGGACCAGTAACATGCCGTCCCGTCACCCCCATGTTTCACTCAGGAGGTGGCACCAGTAACAATGCCGTCCCCGTCACCGCCATGTTTCACTCAGGACTGGCACCAGAACGTGCCAGCCTCGTCACCGCCATGTTTTACTCAGGATGGCACCAGTAACAGTGCGTCCCCGTCCCGCCATTTTCATCAGGATGGCCCTAACAGTGCCAGTCCTCGTATCGCCATGTTTTTACTAGGATGGATCAGTAACAGTGCCAGTCCCGGTCACCCCAGTTTCATCAGGAGGCATAGTAAAAAGTGCAGCCTCGTCATCGCCTGTTTCACCCGGACTGGCACCGTAACAGTGCCAGCCCCGTCACCGCCCTGTTTTACTCAGGGGGCACCAGTAAAAAGTGCCCGTCTCGTCACCCCCACGTTTCACTCAGGACTGGTCCAGTAAAAGTGCCCGCCTCGTCACCGCCCCGTTTCACTGGGCTGGCACCCTAAAAGTGCCAGTCCCCGTCACCGCCCTGTTTCATAGGATGGCCCGTAACAGTGCCATCCCGTCCCGCCATGTTTCACTAGGAATGGACCAAAATAACGTGCCAGTCCTCGTATGCATGTTTCACGGACTGGCCAAAAAAGTGCCCCTCTGTACCCCCATGGTTCGTAGGATGGCACCGTAACGTGCCCGTTTCGTCACGCCATTTTACTCGGACTGGGCCCAGAACAGTGCCAGTTCGTCCCGCCATGTTTCACTCACGAGGACAGGCACCTTTAAGTGCCGTCCTCGTCACTGCCTATTTCACCATGAGGTGGGACCAAAAAACGTGCCGTCCGGACACCCCCAATGTTTCATCAGGAGGAGGCACCCGAACAGTGCCAGTCCCCGTCACCGCCATGTTTCATCAGGAGCATGGCACCGTAACAGTGCCATTTCTGTCACCGCTGTTTCATAAAAGGCTGGGCCCCGTGACAGTGCCGTCCCGGCAGCTTTTTTTCATCAGGAGGACGGGGCCCCCGTAACAGTTTTCCATCCCGGTCACCGCCTGTTTTTACTGGAGGACTGGGACCCGTAAAGTGCCAGTCCTGTGACCCCCATGTTTTACTCGGAGGACTGGCACCGTAACAGTGCCATCCTCGTCCCGCCCTTTTTTCACTCAAGATGGCACCCGTAACAGTGCCAGTCCTCGTCACCCCCATGTTTACTCAGGGGATGGCACCAAAAACTTGCCCTCCCCGTACCGCCTTTTTTTCCTCAGGGGGACTGGACGTAAAAGTGCCGTCTGCCCCGCCCTGTTTCCTTTAGGAGAAATGGCACCATAACAGTGCCGTCCTCGTCACCGCCCTGTTTCATCGGAGGACTGGCCATAACAGTGCCAGTCCCCGTCCCGCCTGTTTCCCCGGAGGACTGCCCCCAGAAAAAGTGCCGTCCTCGTCACGCCATTTTTTACCTGGAGGACTGGGACCGTAAAAAAGTGCCAGTCCCCCGTCACCGCCAGTTTCACCCGGGACTGGCACCCGTAACAGTGCCAGTCCTCGTCACCGCCATGTTTTTTATCAGCAGGATGGCACCAGTAACAGTGCCCGTCCTCGTCACGCCCTGTTTCATCAGGAGGATGGACCGTAACGTGCCAGTCCCCGTCACCCCCTGTTTCACTCAAGACTGGGACAGTAACAGTGCCCGTCCCCACACGCCCTGTTTCACTCGGGTGGCACCAGTAAAAGTGCAGTCTCGTCACCCCATGTTTCACTCAGGACTGGACCCGTAACAGTGCCCGTCCTCGTCACCGCTGTTTCTCGGACTGGCTCCAGTAACGTCCCCCCTCGCACCCCTGTATTTCTCAGGATGGCCCCGTAAAAAGTGCCAATCCCCGTACCGTTGTTTCACTGGGCTGGCACCCGTAACGTCGTCCCTTACCCCCATTTTTTATCAGAGGGGCTGGGACCGTAACAGTGCCGTCCTCGTCAAGCCATGTTCACTCAGGACTGGCACAGTAACAGTGCCGTCCGTCCCGCCTGTTTCATCAGGACTGGAAGTAACAGTGCCGTCCTCGTCACCGCCATGTTTTATCAGGGGACTGGCCCGTAACAGTGCCCGTCCTCGTCAGTCATGTTTCATCAGGAGGACTGGACCCCGTAACGTGCCAGTCCCCGTCACCGCATGTTTCACCAAGATGGCACCCCGTAAAAGGTCATCCTGTCACCGTTGTTTATCAGGCTGGATAGTAAAAGTGCGTCCCCGTCACGCATGTTTCACTCAGGAGGAGGGCCCCGTAACAGTGCAGGGCCGGTCACCGTAGTTTTACTCAGGAGGCCCATAACGGCCCGTCTCGTACCCCTGTTTTTATCAGGATGGACCAGTAACGTGCCAGTCACGTCACCGCCATGTTTCATAGGAGGGGTGGCACCCCAAAAGTGCCAGTACTCGTCACCGCCTGTTTCCTCGGGGACTGGCCCCGAACAGTGCCAGTCCTCGTCCGCCATGTTTACTCGGGAAACTGGACCGTAAAGTGCCAGTCCTCGTCACGCCATGTTTCACTAGGAGGACTGGCACCAGTAACAGTGCCAGTCATGTCACCCCCATGTTTCACTCGGATGGCCAGTAACAGTGCCCGTTCTCGTCACCCCCATGTTTACCCGGAGGGGGTGGCCCAGTAACGTGCCAGTCCCCTTTTCCCCCATGTTTCACTCAGGGGATGGCACCAGTAACAGTGCCCGTCCTCGTCACGCCCCTGTTCACTCAGGAGGATGGCCCAGTAACAGTGCCGTCCTGTCACCCCCATGTTTCACTAGGAGGATGGCACCAGTAACAGTGCCAGTCCTCGTCACCGCCATGTTTCACTCAGGACTGGCACCAGTAACAGTGCCAGTCCTCGTCACCGCCATGTTTCACTCAGGACTGGCACCAGTAACAGTGCCAGTCCTCGTCACCTCCATGTTTCACTCAGGACTGGCACCAGTAACAGTGCCAGTCCTCGTCGCCGCCACGTTTCACCCAGGAGGACTGGCACCAGTAACAGTGCCAGTCCTCGTCGCCGTCATGTTTCACTCAGGAGGACTGGCACCAGTAACAGTGCCAGTCCTCGTCGCCGCCATGTTTCACCCAGGAGGACTGGCACCAGTAACAGTGCCAGTCCTCGTCACCGCCATGTTTCACTCAGGACTGGCACCAGTAACAGTGCCAGTCCTCGTCACCGCCATGTTTCACTCAGGAGGACTGGCACCAGTAACAGTGCCAGTCCTCGTCACCGCCATGTTTCACTCAGGACTGGCACCAGTAACAGTGCCAGTCCTCGTCACCGCCATGTTTCACTCAGGACTGGCACCAGTAACAGTGCCAGTCCTCGTCGCCGCCATGTTTCACCCAGGAGGACTGGCACCAGTAACAGTGCCAGTCCTCGTCACCGCTGTTTCACTCAGGACTGGCACCAGTAACAGTGCCAGTCCTCGTCGCCGCCATGTTTCACCCAGGAGGACTGGCACCAGTAACAGTGCCAGTCCTCGTCGCCGCCATGTTTCACCCAGGAGGACTGGCACCAATAACAGTGCCAGTCCTCGTTAACCTCGTACTTCAATAATAAATGTTTAATACTTTCATTTCTTTCTCGTTTATCTTCATTTTTAGTTTTGTCTAACTAAGATATTCCCAGATATTCTTACATATTCCCTGATAGTATTATATATTCCCAGATATTCTTACATATTCCCTGATAGTATTATATATTCCCAGATATTCTTACATATTCCTGATAGTATTATATATTCCCAGATATTCTTACATATTCCCTGATAGTATTATATATTCCCAGATATTCTTACATATTCCCTGATAGTATTATATATTCCCAGATATTCTTACATATTCCCTGATAGTATTATATATTCCAGATATTCTTACATATTCCCTGATAGTATTATATATTCCCAGATATTCTTACATATTCCCTGATAGTATTATATATTCCCAGATATTGACAGATGCCTGAGAGATGATGGGGTAAGCTTCACAGCAGATGTTTAACAGTCCTGCAGGAAGCTGTCTATAAAGTGCTCTCTATTGATGGATTATATCTGCTGCTGTCTTGGAGAAGTGAAGATAGTAAAGTAAAAGGCTCTCTCAGCAACCTTCAGCACATGCCACTGTATGTGACATCTGTGCGTGTGTGTGTGTGTTTGTGACAGCTGTGTGTGTGTGTGTGTGTGTGTGTGTGTGTGTGTGTGACAGCTTCCTGTGTGTGTGTGTGTGTGTTTGTGTGTGTGTGTGACAGCTGTGTGTGTGTGTGTGTGTGTGTGTGTGTGACAGCTTCCTGTGTGTGTGTGTGTGTATGTGTTTGTGTGTGTGTGTGACAGCTGTGTGTGTGTGTGTGTGTGTGTGTGTGTGTGACAGCTTCCTGTGTGTGTGTGTGTGTGTGTGTGTTTGTGTGTGTGTGTGACAGCTGTGTGTGTGTGTGTGTGTGTGTGTGTGTGTGTGACAGCTGCGTGTGTGTGTGTTTGTGTGTGTGTGTGTGACAGCTGAGTGTGTGTGTGTGTGTGTGACAGCTGCGTGTGTGGATCGACACCATGCCTAACCCTTCTAGGGTAGGGTAGGTGCCTGAGCCCGAGCCTTTAGCTCACAAGACTGTCATTCTCATTAGCCCCCTTGTGGCGGGGATGGCAGACCAGAGAGGCCTATCTTGTGGCTAGGCCTGGGGACAGTTGGTCCCAAAGATGAGGAGGTACTTGTGCCTCCTCCCATGGGAGACTTAGGTCTCAGACACTCCCTAAAGAGGGAGCCAAGGCCGGGCCACCACTTGGAAAAGGCCCGGGCCGGGAGAATACCGGCTAATCTTTAATAATAATAATGCGTGTGTGTGACAGCTGTGTGTGTGTGTGTGTGTGTACTCACCTAATTGTGGTTGCAGGGACCGAGACTCAGCTCCTGGCCCCGCCTCTTCACTGATCGCTACTAGGTCCTCTCTACTCGGTGAGCTTTCTCATACCTCGTCTTAAAGCTATGTATGGTTCCACCTCCACTACATCACTTACTAGACTATTCCACTTCATGACAACTCTATGACTGAAGAAATACTTCCTAACATCCCTGTGATTCGTCTGAGTCTTCAGCTTCCAATTGTGACCCCTTGTTTCTGTGTCCCCTCTCTGGAATATCCTGTCTCTGTCCGCCTTATCTATTCCACGCAATATTTTGTATGTAGTTATCATGTCTTCCCTAACCCTCCTGTCCTCCAGTGTCGTCAGGCCGATTTCCCTCAACCTTTCTTCATAGGACATTCCCCTAAGCTCCGGAACTTTCCTTGGTGCAAACCTTTGCAGTTTCTCTAATTTCTTGACGTGCTTGACCAGGTGTGGGTTCCAAACTGGTGCTGCATACTCCAGTATGGGCCTGAAGTACACGGTGTACAGTGTGTTTTGAACGATTCCTTACTAAGGTATCGGATCGCTCTTCTCAGGTTTGCCAGGCGCCCATATGCTGCAGCAGTTATCTGGTTGATGTGTGCTTCCGGAGACGTGTTCGGTGTTATACTCACCCCAAGATCTTTCTCCTCGAGTGAGGTTTGCAGTCTTCGTCCACCTAGCCTATACTTTTGTGGTCTTTTTTCCCCTTCCCCCGAGTTTCATGTTTTGCTTTTGGGGGGTTTTAAATTCAAGAAGCCAGTTGCTGGGTCAGGTGTCCACCTGCCAGGTCTCTTTAAAAGCCCCCCTCCTGATCTTTTCTGTTTAATTTCTCATTAATTAAACATCATCTGCGAACAAGGCCACTTTGAGTCTCCCTTCCTCAGTCATTCACATATACCAATCACTGGTCCTGGACTGCCCCCGTGGGCCCCGCTGTCACAGGTCCCCCATGTGTTCCTCATCAGTACCATGACTCGTTTTTGCCCCCCCTTGTCAGGTTTTCGTCCATTGCAAGGCCCTTCCCGCTATACGGGGTGATCCTTAGTTTCTGCACTAATCTCTTGTGAGGAACTGTGTCGTGCCTTCCCTCCGTGTGCGTGTGGCAGCGGTGTTTGATATCTGGTGTGTATGACAGCTGGGTGTGTGACAGCTGGGTTTGTGAGGCAGCTGGTGTATGACATCAAAAATGTGAAAACGCTGGTGTAGGGAAGCGGGTTTGTGAGACAGCTGGGTGGTACAGCTGGTGTGGGAAGTGGTGTTATGACAGCTGGAGTGTGTGACAGCTGGTGTGTGAGGCAGTGGTGTATGCTTCGGAATGGAAAAACGCTGGTTATGAGACGTGGTGTTGACGCGGGGTTTGGTGTGTGAGTGGTGTGGAAGCTGGTTGTGTGACAGCTGGTGTGTGAGACACTGGTCACAAAAAAAAATATTTTGTATATAAAAAATATGAAAAATATAACCCCATTCTAGCCCCCCCCCCCTGGCCACCCCCTCCTGGCCACCCCCCCCCCCCCCCCACCCCCCCCCCCCTCCCTGGCCACCCCCCCCCTGGCACCCCCTCCCTGGCCCCCCCCTCCCTGGCCACCCCCCCCCGGGCCCACCCCCTTCCCCCCCTGGCCACCCCCCCCCCCCCCCCCCCCAACCCCCCCCCCACCCCCCCCTGGCCCCCCCCCCCTTGCCCCCCCCTCCCGGGCCACCCCCCCCTAGCCACCCCCCCCCTCCCCCCCCCCTCCCTGGCACCCCTCCTGGCCACCCCCCCCCGGGCCCCCCCCCCTTGGCCCCCCCCCCTCCCTGGCCCCCCCCCTCCCTGGCCACCCCCTCCCTGGCCCCCTCCGGGCCCACCCCCCCTTGCCCCCTCCCGGGGCCACCCCCCCCCTGCCACCCCCTCCCTGGAACCCCCTCCCGGGCAACCCCCTCCCTGGCCCCCCCCCCCCCTGGCCCCCCCTCCCTGGCCCCCCCCCTCCTGGCCACCCCCCCCCTGGCTCCCCTCCTGGCCCCCCCCCCTTGCCCCCCTCCCTGGCCCCCCCCTCCCTGCCACCCCCTCCCTGGCCCCCCCCCCTTGCCCCCCCCTCCCGGGCCCACCCCCTCCCGGCCACCCCTCCCTGGCCCCCCCCTTCCCTGGCCACCCCTCCTTTGCCCCCCCCCCCCCTTTGCACCCCCCTCCCTGGCCCCCCCCCCCGGGCCCCCCCCTCCCTGGCCCCCCCCCCCTGGCCCCCCCCTCCCTTGCCCCCCCCTCCCTTCCCACCCC
Organism: Cherax quadricarinatus; assembly: GCF_026875155.1. Classification (NCBI taxonomy): domain Eukaryota; kingdom Metazoa; phylum Arthropoda; class Malacostraca; order Decapoda; family Parastacidae; genus Cherax; species Cherax quadricarinatus. The sequence goes on along the minus strand of NC_069447.1, from coordinate 7,619,992 downwards.
CTCCCTGGCCCCCCCCTTTTTCCCCGGGGCCCCCCCTCCCGGGCCCACCCCCTCCCTGCCACCCCCTACTGGCACCCCCTCCCGGGTTCCCCCTCTCCCTTGCCACCCCCCCCCCCGGGCCCAACCCCCTCCCTGGCACCCCTCCCTTGTCCCCCCCTCCCTGGCCACCCCCTCCCTTGTCACCCCCCCCTGGCCACCCCCCCCTGGCCACCCCTCCCTGGCCACCCCCCCTCTGGCCACCCCCCCCCTGGCCACCCCCCCTGGCCCCCCCTTCCCCTGGCCACCCCCGGCCCCCCCCTCCCGGTTTCCCCTCCCGGCATCCCCCTTGGGCCCACCTTTCCTTGGCCCCCCCTGGCCCCCCCCCGGGCCACCCCGGCCCCCCCTGGCCCCCCGTTCCCTGGCCTGCAAAAAAAATTCATAAAAGTTAATATTGACAATTTACAAGGGGGTAAAAATTTTTTAAAATACTTGTTCCTATTTGTTTTTTAAAATTAAAATTTGGAATATTTGCCTCATTACCTTTAAAGTATTTGTTTAAATTTAAAAGGGGGACTTTTAAATTTTGTTTGGGGGTGTGTGTGTGTGTGTGTGTGTGTGTTGTGTGTGTTGGTGTTGTTGTGTGTGTGTTTGTGTGGGTTTGGGGTGGGTGGGTGTGTGTTGTTGTGTGTGGTGTGTGGTTTTGGGGTGTGTGTGTTGTGGTGTTTTTGGTTTTGTGTGTGTGTTGTTTTGGGTGTTGTGTGTGTGTGTGGTTTTGGGGGGTGTGTGGTGTGTGTGTGTGTGGGTTGTGTGTGTGTGTGTGTGTGTTTTGTGTGTGTGTGTGTTTTTTGTGTTGTGTGTTTGTGTGTGTGGGTTTTTGTGTGTTGTGTGGTGGGTTTTGTTTGTGTGTGTGGGTTGGTGTGGGTGTGGTTTTTGTGTTGTGTGTGTGTTGTGTGTTGTGTGTTGTGTGTGGTGTGTTTGTTTGTGTGGGTGTGTGTTGTTGTGTGTGTGTGTTTGTGTGTTGGGTGTGGTGGTGTTTTTTGTGTGTTGTTTGTGTGTTTGTTTTTGTGTGTGTGTGTGTGTGTGTGTGTGGTTTTTTTTGTGTGTGTGTGTGTGTGTGTGTGTGTGTGTGTGTGTTGTTGGGTTTTTGGGGGGTGTGTGGTTGTGGGTGTGTGTTTGTGTGTGTTTTTTGTGGTGTTGTGTGTGTGTGTGTGTGGTGTGGTTGGGTTTTTTTGTGTGTGTGTGTGTGGTGTGTGTGTGTGTTTGGGGTGGTGTTTTGGTGTGTGTGTGTTTGTGTGGTTGTGTTGTGTGTGTGGTGTGTGTGTGTGTTTTTTTGGTTTGGTGTGTGTGGTGTGGGGTGTGTGGTGTGTGTGGTTTGGTTTTGTGTGTGTGTGTGTGTGGTTGTTTTTGTGTGTGTGTGTGGGTGTTGTTTGTGTGTGTGTGTTTGTTTGTTTTTGTGTGTGTGTGTGTGTGTGTGTGTGTGTGTGTGTGTGTTGTTTTGTGGTGGTGGTGTGTGTGTGTTGTTTGTGTGGTGTGTGGGTGTTGTGTGTGTGTGTGTGTGTTGTTTGTGTGTTGTGTGTGTGTGTGTGTGTTTGTTGTGTGTGTTGTGTGGTGTGATGTTTGGGGGTGTGTTGTTGTGGTGTTGTGTGTGTGTGTTGTGGTTGTGTGTGTTTGTGTGTGTGTGTGTGTGTGTGTGTGTTATGTTTGTGTGTGTGTGTGTGTGTGTGTTGGGGTTTTTGTTGTGTGTGGGTGTGTGTTTTTGTTGTGTGTGTGTGTTGTGTGTGTGTGTGGTGGGTGTGTGTGTGTGTTGTGTGTGTGTTTGTGTGTGTGTGTGTGTGTGTGTGTGTGTATGTTTTTGGGGTTGGGGGTGGGTTTGTGTGTGTGGGGTTTTTGTGTGTGTGTGTGTGTGTGTGTGTTTGTATTTTGTGGGTGGTTTTTGTGTGGTGTGTGGGGTGTGTGTGTGTGTGTTGTGTGTGTGTGTGTGTGTTGTTTTTTGTTGTGTGTGTGTGTGGTGGGGTGTGTTGTTTGTGGTGTGTGTGTGTGTTGTTGTGTGTGTGTGTTGTGTGGTGTGTGTGTGTGTGTGTGTGTGTGTTTGGTGTGTGGGTTTTTGGGTTTGTGTGGGTGTTTTTGTGGGGTTGTGTGTTGTTGTGTGTGTGTTGTTGGTGTGTGTGTTGTGGGTGTTGTTTGTGTGTTGGTGGTGTGTGGTTTTGTGTGTGTGTGTGTGGTGATGTTTGTGTGTGTGTGGTTTGTGTGTGTGTGTACTCACCTAATTGTCTCACCTAATGTGGTTGCGGGGGTCGAGACTCAGCTCCTGGCCCCGCCTCTTCACTGTTTCGCTACGGGAAATCCTCTCTCTCTCGCTTCCTGAGCTTTGTCATACCTCTTTCTTAAAACTATGTATGGTTCCTGCCTCCACTACTTCACTTGCTAGGCTATTCACTTGCTGACAACTCTATGACTGAAGAAATACTTCCTAACGTCCCTGTGACTCGTCTGAGTCTTCAGCTTCCAGTTGTGACCCCTTGTCCCTGTGTCCCCTCTCTGGAACATCCTATCTCTGTCCACCTTGTCTTTCCCCGCAGTATCTTGTATGTCGTTATCATGTCCCCCCTGACCCTTCTGTCCCCCCAGTTTTCGTCATTCCGTTTCCCCTTTAAAACCTTTCCTCGAAAGACATTCCCTTGAGCTCTGGGACTCCCTTTTGTTGCAAACCTTTGTTACTTTCTCTAACTTCTTGACGTGCTTGACCAGGGTGGGTTCCAGACTGGTGCTGCATAACCCCAGTATGGGCCTAACATACACAGTGTACAGTGTCTTGAACGATTCCTTATTAAGGTATCGGAACGCTATTCTCAGGTTTCCCAGGCGCCCGTTGCTGCGGGGTTTTATTGGTTGATGTTGCCTCGGTGATGTGCTCGGTGTTATGGTCACCCAAGGTCTTTTCCCTGAGTGAGGTCTGTGTCTTTGTCCACCTAGCCTATATCGGGTCTGCGGTCTTCTTTGCCCCCCCCCAAATCTTCAGACTTTGCTTTTGGCTGGATTGAATTCGAGAAAGCCATTTTACTGGACCACATGTCCAGCCTCTCCAGGTCTCTTTGCAGTCCTGCCTCATCTCTTTCCGATTTAATTCTTCTCATCAACTTCACTCATCTGCGAACAGGGCACTTCGAGTCTATTCCTTCCATCATGTCGTTCACATATATCAAAAATAGCACTGGTCCTAGAACTGACCCCCGTGGGACCCCGTCGTAACAGGCGCCCACTGTGATACCTCTTCACGTACCATGACTCGTTGCTCCTCCCTGTCAGGTATTCCCTTATCCATTGCGTGCCCTTCCTTTTACGTGTGCCTGATCCTCCAGCTTCTGCACTAATCTCTTGTGGGGAACTGTGTCAAAGGCCTTCCTGCAGTCTAGGAAAACGCAATCTACCCAACCCTCTCTCTCATGTCTTACTTCTGTTACCTTGTCATAAAAACCCAGGAGGTTTGTGATACAAGATTTGCCTTCCATGAAACCCCTATGGTTTTCATTTATAATCTTGTTCCTTTCCAGGTTTTTTCGACCACTCTCCTCCTGATAATCTTCTCCATGACTTTGCACACAATACATGTCAGAGACACAGGTCTGTAGTTTAGTGCCTCTTTTTCTGTTTCCTTTCTTAAATATGGGGACTACATTAGCTGTCTTCCATTTCTCAGGTAGTTCCCCATTTTTCAAGGGATGTGTTGAAGATTGTGGTTAAGGCACACACAGCATCTCGCTCCTTCTCTCAGGACCCATGGGGAGATGTTGTCCGGTCCCATCGCCTTTGAGGTGTAAAGGGTTTCACTTAAGAGCTTCTTCACCTCCTCCTCAGTTGTTCGTTGTCATCCAACACTTGTTGGTTTTATTCCCTCTTGATGTTCCTTCTGTTCTGTCTTTCCCACAGCCCTTCTGTCTCTACTGTAAAAACTTCCTTAAATCTCCTGTTCAGCTCCCCCACATACCTCCTGATCATTTCTTTTTGAGTTCTCCACCTTCTGTCCTTAATCTGATCACCTGGTTTTTGCTGTTGTCTTCCTCCTGATGTGGCTATACAACAGTTTGGGTCAGTCTTGATTCTCGATGCTATGTCATTTTCATACTGTGTGTATGTTTGTGTGTGTTGTGTTTGTGGTGTGTGTGTGTGTGTGTGTGGTGTTGTACGTGTGTGTATGTTTTTTGTGTGTGTGTTTGTGTGTGTGTGTGTGTGTGTGTGTGTATGTTTGTGTTTTGGTGTGTTTGTGTGTGTGGTGTGTATGTTTGTGTGTGTGTTTGTGTGTGTGTGTGTGTATGTGTGCGTGTGTGTGTTTTGTGTGTGTGTGTGTGTGTGTGTGTGTGTGTGTGTGTATGTTTGTGTATTTTTGTGTGTGTGTGTGTTGTGTGTGTGTGTGTGTGTGTGTGTGTGGTGTGTGTGTGTTTTTGTGGTGTGTGTGTGTGTTGTGTACTCACCTAATTGTGGTTGCAGGGGTCATGACTCAGCTCCTGGCCTCGCCTCTTCGCTGAATGCTACTAGGTCCTCTCTCTCCCTGCTCCATGAACTTTATCATACCTCGTCTTAAAGCTATGTATGGTACCTGCCTCCACTACACCATTCGCCAGACTGTTCCACTTCCTGACCACTCTGTGACTTAAGAAATACTTCCTAACATCCCTTTGATGTCCTAACATCCCAAAGATGTCCCATCTTTGGAACATCCTGTCTCTGTCCACCTTGTCTATTCCACGCAGTATTTTGTATGTCGTTATCATGTCTCCTCTAACTCTCCTGTTCTCCAATGTCGTCAGGCCGATTTCCCTTAACCTTTCTTCATAGGACATTCCCCTGAGCTCTGGAACTAACCTTGTCGCAAACCTTTGCACTTTCTCTAATTTCTTAATGTGCTTGACTCGGTGTGGGTTCCAAACTGGTGCTGCATACTCCAGTATGGGCCTGATGTACACGGTGTACAGTGTCTTGAAAGATTCCTTATTTAGGTAGTGGAACGCTATTTTCAGGTTTGCCAGGCGCCCGTATGCTGCAGCAGTTATCTGGTTGATGTGTGCTTCAGGAGATTTGTTCGGTGTTATATTCCCCCCAAGATCTTTCTCCTTGAGTGAGGTTTGCAGTCTTTGGTCACCAAGCCTATACTCTGTCTGTGGTGTTCTTTGCCCTTCCCCGAGCTTCATGACTTTGCATTTGGCAGGGTTAAATTCAAGAAGCCAGTTGCTGGACCAGGTGTCCAGCCTGTACAGGTCTCTTTGAAGTCCTGCCTGATCCTCAAATGATTTAATTCTCCTCATTAACTTCACATCATCTGCGAACAGGGACACCTCTGAGTCTATCCTTTCCATCATGTCATTCACATATACCAAAAATAGCACTGGTCCTAGGACTGACCCCTGTGGGAACCCGCTCGTCACAGGCGCCCACTGTGATACCTCATCACGCACCATGACTCGTTGTTGCCTCCCTGTCAGGTATTCTCTGATCCATTGCAGTGCCCTCCCTGTTATTTGCGCCTGATACTCTAGTTTCTGCACTAATTTTTTGTAAGGAACTGTGTTGAAGGCCTTCTTGCAGCCCAAGAAAATGCAATCAATCCACTCCAGAAGGTTTATGCGGTTTTTTATCTCTTGCTCCGTTCCAAGTGCTCCACCACTTTCCTCCTGATAATCTTCTCTATGACTTTGCATACTATACACGTCAGTGACACTGGTCTGTAGTTTAGTGCCTAATGTCTGTCTCCTTTCTTGAAAATGGTGACTACATTTCCCGTCTTCCATACCTCAGGTAGTTGCCCAGTTTCAGTGGATGTGTTGAATATTGTTGTTAGTGGCACACACAATGTATCTGCTCCCTTTCTAAGGACCCTTGGAGAGATGTTGTTCGGTCTCACTGCCTTTGAGGCATTAAGTTCACTTAGCAGCTTTTCCACTTCCTCCTCAGTTGTGTGTATTTCATCCAGCACTTGTTGGTGTATCCCTTGTAGGTGTACCTCCGTTTTTTGACTTCCTGGAGTCCTTTCTGTCTCCACTGTAAATACTTCCTTAAATCTCATGTTGAGCTCCTCGCATACTACTTGGTCTTTTCTTGTGAGCTCCCCCACCTTCTGTCCTTGAAGCTATGCCGTTTTCGTACTGTCGCTGGGCCTCCTTCCTTATTTGTGCATGCTCGTTTCTGTCTTTCTGATGATCTTTTTTTTTTCCGGACCCTTTGTCTTCTGAAAACCCTTTTCCTTCCTGGCGCACTTATTTTTGCTTCCCCCTTGTGTAAATGAAGGAATCTTTTGGGTCTTTATTATTTGTGTGTGTGGTTTTTTTATGTGTGTTGTTTTTGTACTCACCTAATTACCAACTAATGGGGTTTTGCAGTAGTCGGGGCTCAGCGCCGGGCCCCGCCTCTTCATGATCGCTACAAGGTCCCCTCTCTCTGCTCCCTGAGTTTTAAACGACCTGATTTTAAAAAGCTTGTATGGTTCCTGCCTCCACTAAATCATTGCTAACATTCATTTCCTAAACTCTTTGACTGAATAAATGTTTATAACACCCCTTTTGACTCGCCTGAGTCTCCAGCTTCCAATTGTGACCCCTTGTTTCGTGTCCCATTCTGGAACCCTTTGTCCAGTTTTATAGTGTGTGTGTGTGGGGTTGTGTGGGGGTTTTGGGTGTGTGTGTTGTGTGGTGGTGGGTGTGTGTGTGTGTGTGTGTGTTGTGTGGTGGTGTGTGGTGTTGCGTGTTGTGTGTGTGTGTGTGGTGTGTTTTGGGGTTGGGGTTTTGGTGGTGTGTTGTGTGTGTGTTGGGGTTTTTGTGGTGTGTGGGTGTGTGCGTGTGTGGCTGTGTGTGGTGTGTTTTTGGTGGTGTGGTGTGTGTTGTGTGTGTGTGTTTTTGTGTGTGGTGTGTTGTGTTTCTGTCTGTCTGAATCTCTGTGTTTTTATACTATATACAACATAACAACATAACAACATATACAAATATACAACAAATACAACTTTTAAACATATACAACAATACAACATAACAACATATACAACTATACAACATTTACAACATATACAACATATACAACATATACAACATATACAACATATGCAACATATACAACATATACAACATATACAACATATACAACATATACAACATTTACAACATATGCAACATATACAACATATACAACATATACAACTATACAAAATACAAAATGCAACATAACAAATATCAACATATGCAACTATACAACAATACAACATATGCAACATATACAAAATATACAACATATAAAACAATACAACATTTTAAAACAATACAAAAAAACAAAAATAAACATATACAACATTTTAAAACATTACAACAAACAACATTTACAACATATAAACATTGCAAATATACAAATATACAAAATGCAACATATACAACATATAAAACATAGCAACAAAACAACAAACAACTTTATCAACAAAATACAATTTTTAAACATTTTACAAATAACAACAATACAACATATAAAAACATTTTACAACAAACAAAAACAACAATACAACATTTACAACATAACAACATATAAAACTATACAACATATACAACATATACAAATATAAAAACATTTACAACATATACAACATATACAAAATTTACAACAATAGAACAATCAACTATACAACATATACAACATATAAAACATATAAAAACATTTAAACTTTTCAACATATACAACATATACAACATTTACAACTATACAACAATACAACTAAAACAAAAAACATATAAAAACTTTAAAACATAAAAACCAATAAAAATTTTAAACATTACAAATAACAACTTTAACAACATTTACAACATAACAACATATACAACATATACAACAATACAACTTTTAAAAACAATAAACATATACAACAAATAAAACAATAAAACATAAACAACATATACAACATTTACAACATATACAACATATACAACATATACAACATATACAACATATACAACATATACAACATATACAACATATACAACATATACAACATATACAACATTTACAACATAGACAACATATACAACATATAAAAAACAATACAACATAAAACATTACAACAAGCAACTATACAACAATGCAACATATGAAATATAAAACAGTACAACTAGCAACTAAAAAAAAAATACAATATAAAACATAAAAAACTTTTAAACAAAAAACATATAAACATATAAAAACATAATACAACAATACAACTTTAAACTAAACAACATTCAACATAAAAAACTTTTACAAATATACAACATATACAACATTACAACATTTACAACATATACAACATATACAACTTTAAACTATAAAAAACATATACAACATATACAACTTTACAACATATACAACATATACAACATATACAACATTTACAACATATACAACATATACAACATTTACAACTTACAACATATACAACATATACAACATTTACAACAAACAACATATAAACATAACAACAAACAAATTTTTAAAACAATAAACATATACAACATATAAACATTTAAAACAATAAAACAATACAACATTTACAAAATAAAACATATAAACATATTTTAACATATAAAACATATACAAACATATACAACATATACAACAATACAACATAACAACATAAAAAATATACAACTTTTTCAACATAACAACTTAAAAATTTTTTACAACATATAGAAATTGTCAACATATACAACATATAAAAACATAACAACATAACAACATATACAACAATACAACATAACAAAAACAACATATACAACATTAAAACATTTTACAAATATACAACAAAAACAACTTTTCCTATTCTTTAAAATTTTTACTTAACGGACATACAGCCTCAGTGACCATCGTGCAGTAACAGGTTTAAAACCTAACCAGTATAAATACCATAATTTTCATTCTTAAGTCAAAAAAAGAAAAGATCTAATCTTAAATATAGGGGTGATATTCACTTTTTGGTGGTGTACGCACATGTTGCAACACTTTGTCCCCCGTTTCTGACACGTTTTTTTTGACAGCTGTTTTTTGACAGTTGTGTTTTTTACATCGTTTTTGACAGTTGTGTTTGACAGCTGTTTTTGATACATGTGTTTGACACATTTTTTAAAACGTGTGTCGACACTGTTTCGACATTTATGTTTTGACAGCTTTTTGCAGTTTTTGTCTGACGCTTTTTTGCGTTGGTTTTACAGCTGTTTCACATCTATTTTTGTTTTTCAATCTTTCTGCAGGGGTTTTATTATCAGGAAACAGGGCAAGTAGATCCAGACACCGGGTTATGGAAGTTGGGTCATGGAACACTCACCCACCTGAGTGTAACACTCACCCACCTGAGTGTAACACTCACTCGCCTGAGTGTAACACTCACCCACCTGAGTGTAACACTCACTCACCTGGTGTAACACTCATCACATGAGTGTAACATCACCACCTGAGTGTAACACTCACTCCCTGAGTGTAAACACCCCACCTGAGTGTAACACTCACTCGCCTGAGTGAACACTCACCCACCGAGTTAACACTCACTCCCTGAAATGTAACACTCACCCACCTGAGTGTAAACTCACTCACCCGAGTAAAACCCCACCCCCTGAGTGTAACCTCACTCAACCCGAGTGTAACACTCACCCACAAGAGTGTAACACCACCACCCGAGTGTAAAAACTCACCCCCCTGATGTAACCTCACTCGCCCGATGTAACACCCCCCACCGAGTGTAACACCACCACCAGTGTAACACCACTCACATGAGTGTAACACTACTCCCTTAGTGTAACACTCACTCACCTGGTGAACACTACCACCTGATGTAAACCTACTCCCTGAGTGTAACACTCATCGCCTGAGTGTAACACTCCCCTCCCTGAGGTAACACTCACTCACCGGTGAAAAAACTCACTCACCTAGTGAACACTCACCACCTGATAACACCACTCACCTGAGTGTAACACTCACTCACCTGAGTGTAACACTCACCCACCTGAGTGTAACACTCACTCACCTGAGTGTAACACTCACCCACCTGAGTGTAACACTCACTCACCTGAGTGTAACACTCACTCACCTGAGTGTAACACTCCCCACCTAATGAAACAGTCCTCCCGATGTAACACTCACTCAACTGGTGTAACACTCACCCACCGAGTGTAACACTCACTCCCTGATGTAACCTCACTCACCTGATGTAACACCACCCACCCGAGGAAACTCACTCACCGAGTGTAACCCCCCCAACTGAGTGTAACACTCACCCACCTGATGTAACACTCACTCACCTATGTAACACTCACTCACCTGATGTAACCTCACTCAAAGAGTGTAACCCACTCAACTGAGTGTAACACCACCCAAACCCGATTAACACTCACTCACCTGAGTGTAACACTCACTCACCTGAGTGTAACACTCACTCACCTGAGTGTAACACTCACCCACCTGAGTGTAACACTCACTCACCTGAGTGTAACACTCACCCACCATGTAAACTCACTCACCTGAGTGTAAACCACTCACCGAGTGTAACACTCACCCACCTGAGTGTAACACTCACTCCCTGGTGTAACACCACCACCTGAGTGTAAAAATCACTCCCTAGTTTAAAAACTCCACTCAACTGAGTGTAAATCATCAACTGGTGAACACCACCACCTGAGTGTAAAACCACCCCAAAGAGTGTAACACTCACTCACCTGAGTGTAAAAACCACTCAACGAGTGTAACACTCACTCACCCATGTAACACCACTCAACGAGTGTAAAACTCACTCACCTATGAACACTCATCACCTGAGTGTAAACTCACCAACGAGTGAACACTCACTCACCTGAGTGTAACACTCACTCACCCGAGTGAGCACTCACCACCTGAGTGTAAAACTCACTCAACTGGTTAACACTCACTCAAATGAGTGTAACACTCCTCAACTGAGTGTAACATCACTCAAAGAGTTAACACTCACTCAACTGGTGCCCCTCCTCAAAGAGTTAACACTCTCAACTGATGTAACACTCACTCAAATGAGGTAACACTCCTCAACTGATGTAACACCACTCAACTGGTGTAACACTCGCTTTTAATGAGTGAACACCACTCAACTGATGTAACACTCGCTCAATGAGTGTAAAACTCACTCAATGAGTGTTCATCACTCAACTGAGTGGACCTATTCAACTAGTGTAAAAACTCACTCACTAGTGTTTTCTCACTCAACTGAGTGTAACACTCACTCAATGAGTGTAACACTCACCAGCTGAGGGAAATTTTACTCACGAGTGTAACATTCACTCAGCTGGTTTAACTTTACTCAGCGATGTAAATTACTCAGCTGAGTGTAAACATTACTAATGAGGGAACACCACTCAACTGAGTGTAACCTCACCAATGAGTGTAACATCACTCAGTGAGTGAACAATCACTCAGCGGTGTAACATTCACTCAAAGAGTGTAACCTCACTCAACTGATTTTAACACTCACTCAGCTGAGTGTAACACACTCGTATGTAACTTCCCAGGAGTGTAACATTCACCATGAGTGTAACATTCACTCAGCTGAGTGTAACACTCACTCAGGAGTTAACATTTATCAGCTAGTGAACATTCACTCAGCTGAGTGTAACATTCCTCAGCTGAGTGACCTCACTAACTGAGGGAACCTCACTCAGCTGAGTGGGAAATTCACCAGCTGAGGTAACATTCATCAGCGAGTTAAAAACCCCCTCAGTGAGTGTAACATTCACTCAGCTGAGTGTAACATTCACAAGCTGATGTAACATTCATCCCCTGAGTTAACATTTCCCCAGTGAGGTAACATTCACTCAGCTGAGTCTAATAATATTCATCATGGCTCATAAATTAAAAATCGGGTTACGTTAATTTAAATTGTTCAGTTAGTGAAGACCATGAAATAGAATAGAAACGTTTTGGGGGGGGAGTTATCAGCTTACTGTGGGGGGGGTTATCGTGCTTACTGTGGGGGGGGTTATCACTGCTTACTGTGGGGAGGTTTCATGCTTTCTGTGGGGGAGGGATCACTGCTTACTGTGGGGGAGGTTATCATGCTTACTGTGAGGGGGGTTACACTGCTTACTGTGGGGAGGTTATCATGCTTCGTGGGGGGGTTACATGCTTCTGTGGGGGGGGTACACTGCTTTCTGTGGGGGAGGGTTAAACACTGCTTACTGGGGGGAGGTTTCACGCTTTACTGTGGGAGGTTATCACTCTACTGTGGGGGAGTTTTGTTTCTTCTGTGGGGGAGGTTATCCTGTTACTGTGGGGAGGTTATCGCTGCTTACTGTGGGGAGGTTATCATGCTTTCGTGGCGGGGGTTATCACCTTTGTTTTTTTGCTTACTTGGGGGGGGTTATCACTGCTTACTGGGGAGGTTATCACGCTTACTGGGGGGAGGGTTTTCACTGCTTACTGTGGGGGGGGGTTTTCCTGCTTTACTGTGGGGAGGTTATCACTGTTACTGTGGGGGAGGTTAAAATTTTTTTTTTTTTCCCATATGGGGGGAGGTTATCCTTTACTGTGGGGGGGGGTTACACTGCTTTCTGTGGGGGAGTTACCTCTTATTTTGGGGGAGGTTATCACTCTTACTGGGGGAGATTTTCATGCTTATTTTGGGGGAGGTTTCCTCTTTCTGTGGGGGGGGTTATCCTGCTTACTGTGGGGGAAAGGTTATCCGCTTTTCTGGGGGGAGTTTCTTTCTTACTGTGGGGGGTTATCATTTCTTACCGGGGGGGTTATCATTGCTTACTGTGGGGGGGTTATCATGCTTTCTTTTGGGGAAAGGGTTATAGCTTTTTGTGGGGGGAGGTTATCACTGCTTCGGGGAAGGTTATCACTGCTACTTGGGGGAGGTTACACTGCTTTCTGGGGGGGGGAGTTAACACGTTACTCTGGGGGGAAATTATCACTGCTCACTGTAGGGGGGTTATCACTGCTTTCTGTGAAGGGAGGTTTTGTTTACAGAAAACAGCAAAAGCTTGTTTCCCCCCTTTTAATGAGGCCCAACCAGAACAATTTTTCGAAAAACTTCGAAAATCAGGCTGAGCCCGAAGTGCCGGAACAGCATTGGGCATCGTTGGTTTTATACGCATTTTTGGTAAGGGGGCAGGAATTTAATCAGTATTAAAATGACGCTAAATTTTCTGATTATCAAGTAGTGAAGACCACAGTGTTGGGAGCATATACATGTATCCCAGCCAAATATAAAAAAATTTTCAAGCTGGGCAGACGACAGCTTGGTCAATCCCTAGTGGACTTTGTGAGACAGCTCAAAGTAAGAATGAAAAAAGGTAACAGAAGGCACAATTCCGCCCCTTCCATCCAGGAGACAAGGTGTTGGTGCAGGAACCTATACCTGGCCACACCTTGAAAGCTAGATTTACTGGACCTATGCAGATTGTAAGTAGATTATTTGATGTAAATTATGTGGTAGCTCCCATTGACAAGACCTCAAAAACTAAAACTTACCACATTAATTAATTAAAATATTTCCATACACCAGATAAAGTCCCAGTAATGACTGTCCTCTACCTCTGAAGACGACTCTGATTCTTTGCACTCTATCTCTGAAATTAATATTAAACTTTCAAATTCTGTCCTCCTCAAGGATCCTAGCCCTTTAATGGAGGGACTATCTGAAACGCAAGCAACAAATTTAACTGAGCTTCTACAGTCATATCCTAATATTTTTTTCTGATGTGCCGAAAAAATGTACGTTAGGTTATCATGATGTAGATGTGGGAAACTCTAACCCAATTAAACTCTCCCCCTACAGAGCTAATCCTGAAAAGCAAAGGCTACTTCAGCAGGAAGTAGAATTTTTGTTAAAGCATGGTTTAGTGGAAGAGTCATCTAGTCCATGGGCTTCACCGTGCATCCTTGTTAAGAAGGCTGATGGAGGGTTTCGTATGTGTACAGACTACCGTAAGGTGAATGAGGTCACAATTACAGATGCTTACCCTCTTCCTCGTCTGGATGACGTAATTGACTTTGTGGGTAAGGCTACTTTTGTGTCCAAGTTAGATCTCCTTAAAGGTTACTATCAGGTACCTTTGACGGATAAGGCGAAGGAAATCTCTGCCTTCGTAATTCCAGGTCATTATCAATACACAGTTACCCCATTCGGAATGAAAAATTCCCCCTCTTCATTCCAGAAACTTATCCATCAGGCTATTAAAGGACTTGAAGGCACGGCAGCATACCTAGATGATATTGTTGTGGTGTCTGATACTTGAGATCAACACCTACTTAGACTTAAGGCTCTTTTTGAGACCTTTCAGAGTTCCCATTTAACAGTTAATTTATCTAAATCTTCCTTTGGCCGGGCCACTATTACTTTTCTAGGCCATGAAGTAGGTAGTGGTAAAGTTGCTCCTAAACTTGCTAAAGTTCTTGCTATTAAAGATTATCCAGTTCCTCATGATAGGAAATCTCTTCAACGTTTCCTAGGCATGATAGGATTTTACAGAAGGTTCTGTAAGAATTTCTCAGATATTGTAGCCCCTCTTACCTCTCTTACCAGTCACAAAGTTCCCTCTAATTGGACCCCAGAATGTCAAAGTGCTTTTAATAAAGCAAAAAGAATATTGTGTACTGCACCCATTCTTTTGTCTCCAGACTTCTCCAAACCTTTTTCATTACAGGTTGATGCTTGTGAGTCTGGGGTTGGGGCAGTACTATTACAAAACGAGAATGAGGAGTTGCAGCCTGTAGCATACTTTTCAGCCAAGTTTCAGCCGCATCAGAGGGCTTACTCTACCATCGAAAAAGAAGCCCTCGCGCTGGTACTGGCTTTGTAGCATTTCGATGTTTATGTGGGCCAGGCATCGCAGGTGGTCACAGTCTACAGTGATCACAATCCTCTAGTACATCTCCAAGCCATGAAGAACCACAACACAAGGCTCATGCGCTGGACGCTAAGGCTGCAACCATACTCACTCAGAATTAAATATATTGCCGGCAAAGAAAGTGTGTTGGCAGACTCTTTATCTAGAGTTTAATTATTTTTCTTACTTAGATTAGGATGTTAGGTTACTTGTGGTAACCCCTTGTAAGCTCTTTTTTTTTAATCCCCTGGTGTGTTTTTTTTTTTTTTTTTTTTTTAGTGAGGGGATGCGGGCTACCGTCCACCTGTATCTTGGACCTATGCTAGCCTGACTGACTGCTGTCTCACTGAGTTTAGGGTTTGGCTTTTGGTCACGAGAAAAGCTGAGCTCTATCTAAGAGTTGGATGGTGGAGAGGAAAGGCGGTCCCATTATTTTGTGCCATGGCGGCACGGTTACCACTGGGAGGTGGCAGCCTAATCCTGAGCCTTCTCGGGGTGGGGGTGTGGCATGCAAAGAGTACATAACCTTTATTCAGTGCATGTACACACCCTCATTTACAGGCTATCTCCCCAACCAGCGAACCAGGTTGCTAAGAGTTGATGATGGGGCCCTGTCGTTCAACTAGTGACCAGGTTCTAGCCAATAAGAAGATGGTTTTGGCAATTTCAGAGGTTATGTGGGTACCACTCTCCTGTCTGCCCTTGTCATTCCCATTCTAGAGCTGGTTGAAGCACGGTCTGCTATCTTGTGGCTTCTATTTCTGCCTTGCTTACCGTGGAGTGCACTATACTTATCACTGTACATAGTGTACATATTGCTGTTTTAAATTGGTTAAGGATAATATAAGTCTAAACTTTTTCTGCTGTGTTTATTTTGCTCCCTTTACACCCAGGATAACAGGCCATTTGGATTCCTGGGTTGTAATATGGGGGCCTGTCCGGGAGCTGAACCCGGCCCCCATATTACAACCCAGGAATCCAAATGGCCTGTTATCCTGGGTGTAAAGGGAGCAAAATAAACACAGCAGAAAAAGTTTAGACTTATATTATCCTTCACAACCGTCTCCCTTGATACCCTTTTCTCTGTGTCACCAGACACTCCAGCTCTCCGTGTCACACGACACCCTTTTCTCTGCATCATCCACACCCTTTCTCGACTGTGTCACACTTGACATCCTTGTCTCTGCGACACACTCACTATCGACGTAGCGTCTTTCGAGAGGCCAGTCACATGATACTATTCAATGTACACTACAACCAGGCCATCTTCAGTGTCACAAGACACCCTTTTCTTCTCAGTGTTCCACTACGGTCCTGTAGCATATCTCAGTGTTCCACTCCATCATACTTCCCTAAGTGTCACACTACGGTCCTAGCCCAGTTCAGTGTAACACCCCAACCTTTTCTTCATGTAATGTCCCACTAAAACAGCATCAGATGACTCCGGCCCACAGTTGACCAGCGTAGGCGGTGAGTCCGCAGACATCACCTGTCCTTTAAATACTCTCTAAGGCCGGTAGAAGTACACCGTAAGATGGTCTGGTGAGTACTATCTACCGCCTTCAAGACCAATTGACACACCGCAAGGTGGTCCGATGAATTACTAGCAGAACACCATGCTGCAAGCTCACTGAGTGCGGCTGTCAAGTAACTGAGGCCATCAGACTCAGTGAGCTGCGGTGAGCGGCTCTTCTAAAATTAGTAGAAGCAGTAGAATACCAAAAGATGGGCAGGAGAATACTCTCTACTGCCAGTAGATCTATACTGTAAGTTCTGGTGTACTGTGCGGTGTACGTGAGTTTCAGACTTACTGCTAGTGCGTACCGTGAGGTGTTCAGGTACATACTGCTTCTAAAGCCAATAGATGTATACCGTGAGGTGTTCAGGTACCTACTGCTTAGATGCGTACCGTTAGGTGTTCAGGTACTTACTGCTTCTAAAGCCAATAGATGTGTACCGTGAGGTGTTCAGGTACTTACTGCTCTTAGGCCGGCTCAGCAGTCCCCACAATGGGTTTGATGACATACCCAGTGGTACTGCCGGCCGGTAGGTTAACTATTTAACCACTAGTTTGGCAGGGAGCCGTAACACTGTGGGAGGAAGATTATCACTGCTTACTGTGGGAGGAAGGTTATCACTGCTTACTGTGGGAGGGAGGTTATCTCTGCTTACTGTGGGAGGAAGGTTATCACTGCTTACTGTGGGAGGAAGGTTATCACTGCTTACTGTGGGAGGAAGGTTATCACTGCTTACTGTGGGAGGAAGGTTATTACTGCTTACTGTGGGAGGGAGGTTATCACTGTTTACTGTTTACTGTGGGGGAAGTTATCTCTGCTTACTGTGGGAGGGAGGTTATCACTGCTTATTGTGGGAGGTAAGTTTTCTCTGCTTACTGTGGGAGGGAGGTTATTTCTGCTTACTGTGGAATGGAGGTTATCTCTGCTTACTGAGAGGGGGGTTTCACTGCTTAGTGGGGGGTTATCACTGTTTACTGGGAAGGGTTTTCACTGCTTACTTGGAAGGGTTATCACTGCTTGCCGGGGGTGAGGAGGTTATTACTGCTTCCGGGGGGGGGGAGCTTATCGCTGCTTACTCTCTGAGGACGTTATCACTGCTTATAGGGAGGGGGTTATGAGTGCTTACTGGGAGGGGGTTATCACTGCTTTCTGGGAGGGGACGAAGGGGATGAAGGTCATTACTGCTGATAACTAGGTGAGTGGCTGTTATTGTTAGTAGTAGATAGGTAATTGTAGCAGTGATAACTGTAGAAGACGAGGAAAATTTAGGTACTCTAATGATGCCTCTTAGAAAAGATGACTAACACCCAGGTACGTACTTATTGCTAGGTGAAGAGTGACAGCAAGTGTAAGGTGACCAACACCTAGTACCTGCTTACTGCTAGGTGAAGAGTGACAGCAAGTGTAAGGTGACCAACACCTAGGTACCTGCTTACTGCTAGGTGAAGAGTGACAGCAAGTGTAAGGTGACCAACACCTAGGTACCTGCTTACTGCTAGGTGAAGAGTGACAGCAAGTGTAAGGTGACCAACACCCAGATACCTACTTACTGCTAGGTGAACGGAGACAGCAAGTGTAAGGTGACCAACCCCTAGGTACCTACTTACTGCTAGGTGAACAGTAACAGAAGGTATAAGGTGACTTGTTCATACGTCTCACCCTGCCCAGGTTGCCACCCAGAACATTCCACTAACACTCGGGTACCTATTTTCTGCTAGGTGAAAGAATTCTATATGTAAGGAGACAAGACCACACATATATATAGTACAGTGCCTGCACTCTGAAGGATGAGTGAGGATGTTACAGTCCTGGAGGTGGGAAGTACAGTGCCTGCACTTTGAAGGATGAGTGAAGATGTTACATTCCTGGAGGTGGGAAGTACAGTACCTACACTCTGAAGGATGAGTGAGGATGTTACAGTCCTGGAGGTAGGAAGTACAGTGCCTGCACTCTGAAGGATGAGTGAGGATGTTCCAGTCCTGGAGGTGGGAAGTACAGTGCCTGCACTCTGAAGGATGAGTGAGGACGTTACAGTGCTAGATGTGGGAAGTACAGTACCTACACTCTGAAGGATGAGTGAGGATGTTACAGTCCTGGAGGTAGGAAGTACAGTGCCTGCACTCTGAAGGATGAGTGAGGATGTTCCAGTCCTGGAGGTGGGAAGTACAGTGCCTGCAATCTGAAGGATGAGTGAGGATGTTACAGTCCTGGAGATGGGAAGTACATTGCCTGCACTCTGAAGGATGAGTGAGGATGTTACAGTCCTGGAGATGGGAAGTACAGTGCCTGCAATCTGAAGGATGAGTGAGGATGTTACAGTGCTAGATGTGGGAAGTACAGTGCCTGCACTCTGAAGGATGAGTGAGGATGTTACAGTGCTAGATGTGGGAAGTACATTGCCTGCACTCTGAAGGATGAGTGAGGATGTTACAGTCCTGGAGATGGGAAGTACAGTGCCTGCAATCTGAAGGATGAGTGAGGATGTTACAGTCCTGGAGGTGGGAAGTACAGTGCCTGCACTCTGAAGGATGAGTGAGGATGTTACAGTGCTGGAGGTGGGATGTACAGTGCCTGCTCTCTGAAGGATGAGTGAGGATGTTACAGTCCTGGAGGTGGAAAGTTCAGTGCCTGCACTCTGAAGGATGAGTGAGGATGTTACAGTGCTGGAGGTGGGAAGTACAGTGCCTGCACTCTGAAGGATGAGTGAGGATGTTACAGTGCTGGAGGTGAGAAGTACAGTGCCTGCACTCTGAAGGATGAGTGAGGATGTTACAGTGCTGGAGGTGAGAAGTACAGTGCCTGCACTCTGAAGGATGAGTGAGGATGTTACAGTCCTGGAGGTGGAAAGTACAGTGCCTGCACTCTGAAGGATGAGTGAGGATGTTACAGTCCTGGAGGTGGAAAGTACAGTGCCTGCACTCTGAAGGATGAGTGAGGATGTTGCAGTCCTGGAGGTGGAAAGTACAGTGCCTGCACTCTGAAGGATGAGTGAGGATGTTACAGTCCTGGAGGTGGGAAGTACAGTGCCTGCACTCTGAAGATGAGTGAGGATGTTACAGTCCTGGAGGTGGAAAGTACAGTGCCTGCACTCTGAAGGATGAGTGAGGATGTTACAGTCCTGGAGGTGGAAAGTACAGTGCCTGCACTCTGAAGGATGAGTGAGGATGTTGCAGTCCTGGAGGTGGAAAGTACAGTGCCTGCACTCTGAAGGATGAGTGAGGATGTTACAGTCCTGGAGAGTGGAAGTACAGTGCCTGCACTCTGAAGGATGAGTGAGGATGTTACAGTCCTGGAGGTGGGAAGTACAGTGCCTGCACTCTGAAGGATGAGTGAGGATGTTACAGTCCTGGAGGTGGAAAGTACAGTGCCTGCACTCTGAAGGATGAGTGAGGACGTTACAGTCCTGGAGGTGGAAAGTACAAGGCGTACGTATATTGATATATATATATATTATATATATATATATATATATATATATATTATATATATATATATATATATATATATATATATATATATATATATATATATATTCCTTGCATCATTTCACAGAGTGGAATTCTAAAAATCATTTTAATTTTCAAATTTGAGAGCCAGGCTCGGCTATTGTCAGGACTTTGGTTATTTTCGAAAAATGTTGTTGGAATGAATGGAGGTATTGTGAGGCGGTCTGGTTGCTGGGACACCGGGGGGGGGGGGAAGGAGGGGTTAAAATGGGGTAAACCAACAGGTGTTGCCTAGTGCATCAGGTTTAATATCTGTCTACTACACGATGCTTTGTTATTAAGGCTGAGATGGCTAGTGAGGGAAGCTCTCTGTGTAAATATACTGAGTGTATATTCAGTTACAGATATCTCTCAGTGTATATTCACTGAGAGACATAGACCTCTCGGTGTATACATACTGTGGATGTTGATACGAGCAGTGAGTCAATGATAACATTACCCAGTGTGGTGTTAGCACCTGCACTGGTGTTAACACCTGCACTGGTGTTAACACCTGCACTGGTGTTAACACTGCACTGGTGTTAACACCTGCACTGGTGTTAACACCTGCACTGGTGTTAACACCTGCACTGGTGTTAACACCTGCACTGGTGTTAACACCTGCACTGGTGTTAACACCTGTACTGGTGTTAACACCTGCACTGGTGTTAACACTGCACTGATGTTAACACCTGCACTGGTGTTAACACCTGCACTGGTGTTAACACCTGCACTGGTGTTAACACCTGCACTGGTGTTAACACCTGCACTGATGTTAACACCTGCACTGGTGTTAACACCTGCACTGGTGTTAACACTGCACTGGTGTTAACACCTGCACTGGTGTTAACACCGCACTGGTGTTAACACCTGTACTAATGTTAACACTGCACTGGTGTTAACACCGCACTGGTGTTAACACCTGCACTGGTGTTAACAACTGCCTGGTGTTACAACTGCATGTTTTAACACTGCACTGGTGTTAACACTGCACTGGTGTCAACTGCACGGTGTTAACACCTGCACTGGTGTTAACACCTGCACTGGTGTTAACAACTGCATGGTGTTAACAACTGCACTGTGTTTACACGCATGGTGTTAATGCACTGTGTTGGAATTGCACGGTGTTAACAACCTGCACTGGTGTTAACTCGCATTGGTGTTTAATAACTCATGGATTAACAACTGCACTGGTGTTAACACCTCCCTGGTGTTAACACCTGCACTGGTTATTACACCCACGGTGTTAACAACGACGTGTTAACTACGGTTAACAACTGACTGGTTTACACTGCCTGGTTTAAACCACTGTGTAAACTCCTGTGTTAACAATTGCAGTGTAAATGCGTGTACACTGCGTGTGTAACACTGCCTGGGTAATGCATTGTGTTACACCACTGTGTAACAACTCAGTGTTAAAACTCATGGTTAGCACTGGTGTAACTGCTTGTTACAAGCACGGTGTTACCCGCAGGTGTTAAACTTCACTGTGTTAACACGCCTGGGTACACCTGCATGTTGGGGGGGGGGGGGGGGGGGGGGGGGGGGGGGGGGGGGGGGGGGTTCACTCTCTCACTGCTCCATGAGTTTTGTCGTACCTCTTTTTGAAGCTATGCATGGATCCTGCCTCCCCTACATCACTTCCCAGACTGTTCCGCTTCCTGACCATTCTATGATTCAAGAAATACTTCCTAAGATCCTTTTGACTCAGATGAGTCTTCAGCTTCCAGTTGTGACCCCTTGTTGCTGTGTCACATCTCTGGAACATTCTGTCCTATCCACCTTGTCAATTCCTCTCAGTATTTTATATGTCGTTATTATGTCCTCCCATTTCTCCTGTCCTCCAGTTTTGTCAGGATGATTTCCCTTAGCCTCTCCTCACTGGACATACCCCTTACTTCCGGGACTAGTCTTGTTGCAAACCTTTGCACTTTCTCTATTTCTTGACGTGTTTGACCAGGTTTGGGTTCCATACTGGTGCTGCATACTCCAATATGGGCCTGACGTACACGGTGCATAGTGTCGTGAAAGACTCCTTACTTAGATGTTGAAATGCTGTTCTTAGATTTGCCAAGCGCCTATATGCTGCAGTAGTTATTTGGTCGATTTCCGCCTCAGGAGATGTGCTCGGTATTATACTCACCCCAAGATCCTTTTCCTTGAGTGAGTTTCGGGGTCTTTGGCCTCCCCCTTCCCTAGCCTGTACTGTCTGCAGTCTTCTTTGACCTTCCCCGATCTTTATGACTTTGCAATTGGTGATATTAAATTCCAGGAGCCATTTATCGGACCAGGCTTGCAGCCTGTCCAGATGTACTTGTAGGCTTACCTGATCCTCGTCCACTTGTATTCTTCTCATTAACTTCACATCGCCTGCAAACAGGGACACTTCTGAATCTATCCCTTCTGTCATGTCATTCACATATACCAGAAACAGCACCGGACCTAGGACTGACCCTTGTGGAAACCCGCTCAACACATGCACCTACTCTGTCACCTCGTCATGTACCAACACTTGTTTCCTTCCTGTCAGGTATTCCCTAACCCATTACAGCACTTTCCCTGCCTTCTCCTCTAGCTTTTCAACCAGTCTCTTGTGTGGTACTGTTACGACAGCGTTCTTGCAGTCCAAGAAGATGAAGTCAACCCACCCGGCTGTCTCCTGTCTTACCTCTGTTACCTTGTTGTAAAACTCCAGTAGGTATGTGATGCAGGATTTCCCCTTCCTGAAGCCATGCTGGTTGTCATGTATGAGTCCATTCTTTTCTAGGTGCTCCATCACTCTTCTCCTGATAATCTTCTCCATACTATACACGTCAGTGACACTAATCTAGTTTAATGTTGCGTGTCTGTCTCCTTTCTTAAAAACTGGGATTAAATTTGCTGTATTCCACACCTCAGGCAGTTGCCCTGTTTTAATAGATTTATTTGAAGATTGTTGTTAGTGGTACACACAGTACATCTGTTCCGTCTCTCAGGACCCACAGAGAGGTGTTGTCTTAACCCATTGCCTTCGAGGTATCTAGTTTCCCTAGCAGTTCTTAACCTCCACCTCGGTTGTGTGCAGTATGTCCAGCACTTGCTGGTGCACCCTACAAACACGGTATGCAGGAAACCTCTATGTCTCCAATGTGAATACCTCCCTGAATCTTGACCTAAGCTCCTCACATACTTGCTGGCCATTCCTGTGATCCCCCTCCTTCCTCAGTTTCATTACCTGGTCCTTGGCTGTTGTTTTCCTCCTGATGTGGCTGTATAACAACACTGGGCCTCCCTCCTTATCCCTGCATATTTATTTCTGGCTCATTGGCCCAACTCCCTGTTTCCTTGAGTCCTTTGCCTTCTATACTTTTTCCATGCTCTAGCAAACTTGGCTTCGGTCTCTCCACACCTCCTGGTAAACCATGGGCTCACATTGGTCTACCCTTTGTTTCTGTTGCCCCTTAGTGCGAACTTCTCTTCCTCCCTGCACTTTGTGGTCACGTGTCCCATCATTAAATTTTTACCGTCTTTCCCTTTAGTTCATTTACCCACTGCACCTCATGCAGGAATTGCCTCATACGTGTGTAGTTCTCTTTTTGAAAGTTTAATTTCTCCTGGGCTTCTCGTACTGCTTCACTCTTAATTGTTAACTCTACTGTATATTGGAAACTCAGGACCACGTGATCACTAGCGTCTCGTGTGTAACATCCTCTGTGTCTGAACTGTTGAGGGTGAATATGAGATCCGTCCTTGCTGGTTCATCCTCTCCTCTTTCTCTGGTAGATGAACGGGGTGGTAATGAGCAACAGGTGGCACTGGGTGGTCCTTGAGTGACATTGGGTGGCCCTGGGTGAGAGTGGATGACAGTGGATGGCCCTGGGTGGCAGCGGGTGGCTCTGGGTGGGAGCGGGTGGCAGCGGGTATCCCTGGGTGGCACTGTGTCACCGTCTCGGCAACATTCAGGGAGCAACATTGATTATAAGGTCGATTATCACGCACATATATTACCCCCGCACCCCTCCCACACTTCCCAACCTTTTCCCACACCCCCACACACCTCTCCCACACCTCCAAGCCCCCTCCCACACCTCCCAACCCCCTCCCACACCTTTCAGCCTCCTCCCACATTCCCCACACGCCCCCCTACACCTCCCAGCACCCTCTCACACGCCCCTCCAACACCTCCCAGCCCCCTCCCAAACCCCCACACATCTTTCCCACACCTCCCAGTCCTCTTCTGCACCCCCAAACGCCCCTCCCACATCCTCACACCTCACCCACACCGCTCCCACACCCAAAACCTCACCCACACCCCCACACACGTCTCCCACACCTCACCTGCACATCCCGAACACACCTCCCACACCTCTCCCACACCTCACCCACACCTCAGTTTGAAACCTCGAATTTTTTGGCGGGTTTTAGTTTCACAGTTTAATGAACCCCAAAAAATAGTATATTTCCGTGAGTTTATGGCAGAGGCGGCCATATTATTAGGTACAGCAGTCTTCTGGTCCACTAACTTCCTCCGAGACTTTGGTTTACAGCATAAGAATGTCTTATTCAACTCACCCACACGTCACCCACATCTCACCCACACCTCACCCACACCTCACCCACACCTCACCCACACCTCACCCACACCTCACCCACACCTCACCCCCCCTCACCACACTCACCAACCCTCCCACACCTCTCCCCACACACCCCCCCCACATCGCCACCCCACCCACACCCACCCCCCCTACACCCCCACAACCCTCCCACTCCTCTCCCCCACATCCCTACAAGCAGAGTCAAGGGAGGGTGAAAATAGCCAAATTTGTTTAAGTCACGAGATTTGAGAGAGAGAGAGAGGAGAGAGAGAGAGAGAGAGAGAGAGAGAGAGGGGAGGAGAGAGAGAGAGAGAGAGAGAGAGAGAGAGAGAGAGTTGCAACCCTTGAATGGTTGCAATGATTATTATGTATATATATAATTATTATTTTTCATTTAATTTTATATTGCTTATATTTGCGATAATAGCTAAATCGTAAATGTATTGCTTTATATTGTTATTTGACGTAGATTCCTTTGTTAGGTAGGATGTAACATATTATGTGCTCAGTTCAAGTCTTGATTGTCTAACTACTGTAATTATCCCTCCTTGCTCGTTACTCTGCCGGCTTCTGAGCTGCAGTTGTACACGGAGCTATCACGTGATCGAGGGGGATGGGTGTCCTCACCTCGCCTAAAGTATTCAGTCTGCTTGAGACTCGCTTGGTGGTTGGACAATTGTCTGTCTCATTATTCTCGTTAGTTCTGTAGAACTCTGTTCACAGAACATTGTATAGACTTAGTGATTTTCGACGTTGTACTGAGGTTGTGTGTCGCTTAGACACTCTGAGCATCTCAGGTCCTGAACTATAGCTTCTGACTTAACTTGTACTGGTTTCTGTGTATTGTCACAGTCGGGTATTTTCTTATGCTGAACTTAGATTCAGTAGTATGGGAGTTTTGTAACTTTTGTGGAGGATCTGCAGATGGTCCCTACTTAGTGTCGTTATATAATCTCCTTGTTCCTGATTCTGTGTCGCAGTCGCTTGTTGTATTGCTATTGGGCTTAGCATTCTTTTGTTGTTCAAGCAGACTGTTCTGGTTGCCAGTCGGTCAAGAAGTTAGTTTATTTGAGGACTTTGTCAGTCACTTGTTTAAGTCTAGTCGAGTCGTGAGACATAGCGAACTACTTAGAGCACTTACACACATACACACTTGTACATATTTGTAAAATCTTATTAAATGTTAATGTACCCGACGGTACTTAAGAATTATGAATGTGATATGTGCTTTCAGCACAATAATATTGTACTCGAGAGATTGATATTATTTTGATTACTGTGATTAATTTAATTTGATATACCTCTAGACAACTTAATGATTAATAAATTTATTAAATTTTAATTTCTCTAGTTAGTAGCCTACCAGTTGTAATCCTGAAGCACTATTGAATCCTACTGAATTCTTATGGATAATTGGACAAGGATACTGACTACTTGTTACGAAAACCCAGTAACAGGCTGGATGCTAGAAGGGCAGTCCTTTCTAGTATTCACTGGAGATCTCTAAGCTTTTAGAATCGCGTTTTTTGTAACAGAGAGAGAGAGAGAGAGAGAGAGAGAGAGAGAGAGAATCGGTGATTAACATTGCATATATGTGTGCTTGCTCGTACTCACCTATATGTTGTTACAGGGGTCTATTACAGCTCCTGGCCTCGTCTCTTCGCTGGTTGCTACCAGGTGCACTCTCTCCCTGCTCTGTGAGCTTTATCATACCTCTTCTAAAGGCTATGTATGGATCCTGCCTCCACTACATCACTTCCCAGATTGTTCCACTTCCTAACTGCTTGGTGGCGGACCTGGAGGTGGACATGGAGTTGGACATGGAGGAGGGCATGGAGGTAGGACCTGTGGTGGTAGACATGGAGGTGAAACTAGAGGTGGACCTGTGGTGGTAGACGTGGAGGTGGACCTGGTGGTAGTGTGGTGATGGACCTGGAGGTGCACCTGGAAGAGGACCTGGAGGTGGACATGGAGTGGACCTGGAGGAGGACCTAGAGGTGGACCTGGAGGTGAACCTGGAGGTGGAACTGGAGGAGGAAATAGAGGTGGACCTGGAGGAGGACGTGGAGGTGGACCTTGAGGAGGACGTGGAGATGGACCTGGAGGGAGACCTGGAGGTGGACCTGGAGGAGGACCTGGAGGTGAACCTGAAGGAAGACCTGGAGGTGAACCTGGAGGAGGACCTGAGGGGGACCTGGAGGAGGACCTGGAGGTGGACTTGGAGGAGGACTTTGAGGTGGACCCGGAGGTGAACCTGGAGGACCTGGAGGTGGATCTTGAGGTGGACCAGGAGGTGGATCTGGAAGAGGACTTTGAGGTGGACTCGGAGGTAGACCTGGAGATGGACCTGGAGAAAGGCCTAGAGGTGGACCTGGAGGGGGCCTGGAGGAGGACCTAGACGTGAACCTGGAGAAGGGCCTGGAGGTGAACCTAGATAAGGATCCGGAGGAAGACCCGAAGGTGGACCTAGAGGTGAACCTGGAGGTGGACCTGGAGGAAGACCTTAAGGTGAACCTGGAGAATGACCTTGAGGTGGACCTGGAGGAGGACCTGAAGGTGGACCTGGAGGAGGACGTGGAGGTGGACCTTGAGGAGGACGTGGAGATGGACCTGGAGGGAGACCTGGAGGTGGACCGAGGGGTGGACCTGGAGGAGGACCTGGAGGAGGACCTGGAGGAAGCAAGTCATTACCTTAATGCACCGCTGCTGCAGTGTTGTCAAGTCCCATGTCAACACTCCCATCCTCCCCCATCAATATTCAGGTTAATGGGGCTTCTCCATGGTGATGGGAGGCGTGGATCATGGTGATGGGTTATATGGATCATGGTGATGGGTTATATGGATCATGGTGATGAGTTATATGGATCATGGTGATGGGTTATATGGATCATGGTGATGGGAGGTATGGATCATTGTGATGGATAGTTGGATCATGGTGATGGGTGGTATGGATCATGGTGATGGATGGTATGGATGATGGTGATGGGAAGTATGGATCATGGTGATGGATAGTTGGATCATGGTGATGGATAGTTGGATCATGGTGATGGATGGTATGGGTGATGGTCATGGGAAGTATGGATGATGGTGATAGATAGTTGGATCATGGTGATAGAAGGTATGGATCATGGTGATGGATAGTTGGATCATGGTGATAGATGGTTTGGATGATGGTGATGGGAGGTGTGGATCATGGTGATGGATAGTCGGATCATGGTGATGGATTGTATGGATGAGGGTGATGGGAGGTATGGACCATGGTGATAGTTGGTATGGATGATGGTGATGGGAGGTATGGATTATGTTGATAAGTAGTTGGATCATGGTTATGGATGGTGTGGATCATGGTGATGGATAGTTGGATCATGGTGATGGATGGTACGGATCATGGTGATGGATAATTGGATCATGGTGATGGGAGGTATGGATCATGGCGATGGATAGTTGGATCATGATGATAGGAGGTATGGATAATGGTGATGGATAGTTGGATCATGGTGATGGATGGTATGGATGATGGTGATGAGAGGTATGGATCATGGTGATGGATAGTCGGATCATGGTGATGGATGGTATGGATGATGGTGATGAGAGTTATGGATCATGGTGATGGATGGTATGGATGATGGTGATGGGAGGTATGGATTATGTTGATAGGTAGTTGGCTCATGGTGATGGATGGCATGGATCGTGGTGATGGGAGGTATGGATCATGGAGATGGGTGGTATGGATCATGGAGATGGGTGGTATGGATCATGGTGATGGGAGGTACGGATCATGGTGATGGATAGTTAGATGATGGTGATGGGTGGCATGGTTCATGGTGATGGGTGGTATGGATCATAGTGATGGGAGGTATGTATCATGGTGATGAAAAGTTGGATCATGGTGATGGGTTACATGGATCATGGTGATGGGTGGCTTGGATCATGGTGATGGGAGGTATGGATCATATTAATGGGAGGTATGGATCATGGTGATGGATAGTTTGATCATGGTGATGGATGGTATGGATCATGGTGATGGATTGTATGGATCATGGTGATGGATGGTATGGATCATGGTGATGGATGGTATGGATCATGGTGATGGGAGGTATGGATCATGGTGATGGATAGTTCTGTCATGGTGATGGGTGGTATGGATCATGGTCATGGGAGGTATGGACCATAGTGATGGGAGGTATGGATCATGGTCATGGATAGTTGGATCATGGTGATTGGTGGTATGGATCATGGTGATGGATGGTGTGGATGATGGTGATGGGAAGCATGGATCAGGGTGATGGATAGTAGGATCATGGTGATGGGTGGTATGGATCATGGTGATGGGGGGTATGGATCATGGTGATGGATGGTATGGACCATGGTGATGGATAGATCGATCATGGTGATGGGTGGTATGGGTCATGTTGATGGGTGGTATGGATCATGGTGATGAGTGGTAAGGATCATGGTGATGGAGGAGGGTAAGGTGATAAAGGTAGGGTCATGGTGAGGATATTTGATCATGGTGAGGGATGGTATGGATCATGGTGATGGGTGGTATGGATCATGGTGATGGGAGGTATGAATCATGGTGATGGATAGTTGGATCATGGTGATGGGTGGTATGGATCATGGTGAGGGATAGTTCGATCATGGTGATGGACGTAGGATCGGGGAAAAGGAGGGTTGGTCTAATGATGGGAGGTTGAACATGGGATGAAGTTGGTCATGGTGATGGGTGGTATGGATCGGGGATGGGGGTATGGCTCATGGTGAGGGGAGGTAGGATCATGGTGAAGAAAAGTTCGATCAGGGTGATGGATGGAAGGGATCATGGTGAGGGATGGTATGGATCAAGTGGGGGGGGTAGGATCAGGGTGATGGAAAGGTATGGACTGCTGAGGAGGTATGGACTGGGAGGGGAGGTAGGATAGGGGATGGATGTTGGGATCATGGTGATGGGAGGTAGGGGTCATGGTGATATCTTTGGATCATGGTGAGGGGTAGTATGGTTTGGGTAAGGGGTGCTTTGATCGGAATGAGATGTAGGATCATGGTGAGGGATCTAGGATCATTTTTAGGGGAGGTATGGATCATTGTGAGGGATAGTTGGGATATGGTATGGTGGCTGGATCAGGGTGATGGGTGGTATGGATCAGGGTGATGGATAGTTGGATCATGGTAAAGGGGTGGTAGGGGATCTTGGGATGGGTGTTAGGATCAGGGTATGGGGGAAAAGATCATGGTGATGGAAGGTATGGATATAGTGAGGAAAGGTATGGTTCAGGGTGATGGGGGTATGAATCATAGTAAGGGAGGTATGGACAGGGTGAGGAAAGGTAAGATCAGGGTGATGGATGGTTGAATCATGGTGAGGATGGAAAACAAAATCATGGAAGGGAGGGTAGGTCATGATGAGGATGGTAGGATAATGGTGAGGATGGTAGGGGATCTGTGATGGAGGGTATGAATATGGTAAGGGGTGGGTAGGATCAATGATGGATGGTAAGGATAATGGGGGAGGAGGTTGGATCATGGTGAGGGATGGAGGGGTCATGGTAAGGGAGGTATGAATCATGGTGAAAAAATTTTGGGATCATAGTGAGGGGTGGTTGGATCAGGTGATGAATATGGATATGGTGATGGTGGTAGGAAACATGGGTGGGGGTAGGATTTAGAAAGGGAGGTATTTTCATGGTATAAAAATTCGATCATATTATGGATGATACGGATAGGTGGGGATGGTATGGACATACTGATGGAGGTAGGGATCAGGTGGGATGGATGGACATGTGAGGAGGGTTTTTATGGATCATAGTGATGGGGGGTAGGGATCTGGTGAGGATAGTTGGATATGGTGATGTGTGGTGGGGATGAGGTGATGGTGGTAGGATCATGGTGAGGGAGGTATGAACCATAAAATGTAATGTTTTATCATGGTAAGGTAGTTGGATCTGGTGGTCGGGGGAACGGACAGGGTGATGAGAGGTATGGTCACTTAAAGGATAGTTGGATCGGAAATGGATGATATGGATCAGGTATGGGAGGATGGATCAGGGGTAGGATAGTTGGTCATGGTGAGGGTTGGAATGTTTAGGTTTGTGGTAGGGGATCAGGTATGGAGATTTTTTCATGGGGGATGGTGGTAGGGGTTCTGGGGTGGGAGGATGGACAGGTGTGGATGGAGGATCATTGTGATGGGGGTTTGGTCGTTGTGGGTAGTTGGATCAGGTATCGGTGGTATGGACATGGGACGGAGTATGGATAAGGGTGATGGAATGGACATTGTGAGGGATGATGGATCATGGTGAGGAGTTAGGGGATCAGGGTGAGCATTTGGTAGGGTGTGGGTTTTAGGGACATGGTGATGAGCCCATGAATTATAGTGATGAGATCTATGATCATGGCAAGGATGTTGAATCATGTGAGGGGGGATGGCCCATGGTGAGGGGGGTATGGATCATGGTGATGGAGGTAGGATCATGGTGAGGATGGAATGGATCGGGAAATGGGATTTAGGGATCATGGTATAAATCGTTGATCAGGGGTGAGGGTTTGGAGGGTTTGGTAATGGGTGTTATTTGATCATGGTATGGGATGTATGGATTATGGTGAGGATGGTATGTATCATGGGATGATGGGTATGGATCAGGGGATATATATTTTGGATAGGGTGATGGGGGGTATGGATCATGCTGATGGTGCATGGATCATGGTGTTTGAGTAGAATCAGGGTAGGAAGGTTGGGATCATGGTGATGGAAGGTAGGATAAAGGGTGAGGGGAGGTATAATCTAGAAATGGGAGGTAGGGATCAGGGTGATGGAAGGTATGGATCGGGATGGTGGTAGGACATGGGGGGGATGGTACGGTCAGGTGGGGGCCCTGGTGAGGGAAGGTATGGGTCATGGTGATGGAGGTCGAACATGGTAATGGGGGGGTAGGGTCATGTTTAGGATGTATAGCATGGTGATGGGTGGCGGTTTGGGTGAGGGGTTGTATTTTCATCGTGAGGGTGGAAGGATTATGGTGTGGGGGGTATGGATCATGTGAGGGATGGAAAGGGATGATGGTGAGGGTATTTCGATCATGGGATGGTGGTAGGGGTCATGGTGATGAAAAAAAGATCATGGTGAGGGCGTATGGGTCATGGTGATGGATGGTGGGGATCATGGTTAGGGGATAGTTTCGATCAGGTGATGGGTGGTATGGATCAGGTTTATGGGTTGTGTGGATCTGGGATAGAGGGTATGGATCAGGGGTTTTTGGGGTATGGATCATGGAAGGGGAGGGTAGGGATCATGATGGGGAGGGATGGTCATGGTGATGGGTGGAATGGTTTATGGTGATGGGTGGATTTTTTCATCGTATGTGTGGAAAGGATTAGGTGATGGGAGGAGGTCAAAATGTTTGAGGTATGGATCTGTGATGGATAGTTCGATCTGGGAGGGTTTTTGGTATGGGTCATGGTGATGGGTGGTAGGGATCGGTGAAAGTGGAAAAGGATCATGGTAGGGGAGGTTTTGGGTCTGGTGATGGATGGTACGGATCATGGGTTGGATATTTACATGGGAGGAGAAAACGTATTATCTGTTCAGTGGGGTGGCAACGATTTGCAAGTAGGAGGAAACGTTAACGGGTTTTAAGGTCACAATAGAAATAATTAGGGGGAAGGTGGGAAACCCCTGTATATGTGGCATTTTGCCAAAGGAAGGATTAAATGAATGGTGTCCAGAGCAATTGGTGTCAATTGCTGGCTGGACAAATACTGAAAGGGAAAAAATGCGGTAAGATTCATGACAACTGGGACCTTTCAAATGGCAGAAATGAATGTATGCCAGGGATGGGTTCACTTATCTAGGTCTGGGGTGGGAGCACTGGCAACCTGCAGTGGAGGGAGCTGTTAGGTCTTTAAACTAGGAATAGTTAGTGGTATGGGTTTTGGCGGGAAAACAGTCAAGTCGCAGTGTAGTAATATGAGTACTAGAAGAATTAGTAATAGGCAAATGAGGTGGATATTGGGAAAACCAGTGGCACAAAATGACAAGGACAGAATAGTTTATGGATAACAAAAGGAGCAGGAAGGGTAAAGGAGAGAGGAGGGTCTTAAGTATTTATTTCACAAATAGTCGCAGTGCTAGGAATAAGAAAGGACGAGTTGAGACTAGTTGCTAGTGCAGGTAACATAGATGTATTTGCCATTAAATGAGACGTGGTTTAATTCAAAAAGTCGGGACATGCCTGCAGAATTCAATTCAGGGTTTTTTAAAATTGTTCCAAGTAGATAGAAGTATCGGGAAGGGGGGTGGGGTGGCATTGTATGTCCGAGATCGCTTGAACTGTTGCATAAAAACGGGTATTAAGTCTGAAGTAACACAACAGAGTCTGTTTGGATAGAATTTTCAGAGGGGCATGAAAAATTAATTTAGGTGTAATATACCGTCCCCCAAATTTAGATAGGACCAAGGGAGACTACTATGGGAGGAAACTTTAGGGCCACAAGGCACGATAATGTAGTAATTCTAGGAGACTTTAACTTTAGTCATATTGACTGGAATTTCTTGACTGGGAATTTAGAATCATAGACTTCTTAGAAGTAGTTCAGGATTGTTTTTTGAAGCAGTTTGTGACAGAACCTACAAGGGGTAATAACCTGCTTGACTTAGTTCTGGCAAACAATGAATCCCTTGTTAATAATTTAGAAGTTTCAGAGGAACTGGGTGCTTAGCGACCACAAATCAATTACATTTAGCATTGAATGGAAGTATGATAGTAGGGATAATCAGTAACAGTCCCAGATTTTCGCTTAGCAGATTAGGATGGGCTTAGAGAAACTTATCATCTGTTGACTGGGGTAACGAAGAGAGCTATCAATATGACAGTTTTCTGAACACTAATACATGCTGCTCAAAGAACGTTTATTCCGTATAAAGAAATTAGATCAAATAGAAAATGACCCAAAATGGATGAATAATAGGCTGAAATATCTACTAGGCATAAGAAAGGAATTTATAGGCGTATCAAAAGAGGTGAGTGTCATCTTATGAATCAGTATATTGACTTTAAGAGGGACATTAAAAAGGGATAAGAAAAGCTAAAAGGGACTATGAAATTAAAGTTGCTAGGGATTCTAAAACTAACCCAAAAAGTTTTTTCCAGGTATATAGAACAAAAGTCAGAGATAAGATAGGTCCCCTTAAAAATAACTATGGGCATCTTACTGACAAAGAGAATGAAATGTGCTCGATTTTAAATAATTATTTTCTCTCGGTTTTTACACAGGAAGACACTAACAATATTCCAGTAATTACTTTTAACAGTGGGCTAGAAGAAGATAAATTATGTAACATCACAGTCACTAGTGAAATGGTTGTGAAGCAGATAGACCGACTGAAGCAAAATAAGTCACCGGGTCCTGATGAGGTTTTTTCAAGGGTTCTAAAGGAATGCAAAATGGAAGTCTGTGAACCATTAACTAATATTTTTAATTTATCTCTTCAAAACAGTGTAGTGTCTGATATTGGAAGATGGCTAATGTAATTCCTTTTTTAAAACAGGGGACAAGTCGTTACCGTCAAATTACCGCCCAATAAGCCTGACCTCAATTGTAGGCAAATTACTAGAGTCAATTATAGCTGAGATTATAAGAAGCCATCTCGATAAGCATAGCTTGATAAATGATACTCAGCATGGATTCACAAGAGGCCGGTCTTGTCTAACTAATTTATTAACTTTCTTCAGTAAAGCTTTTGAGGCTGTTGACCACGATAAAGAATTTGATATTATTTACTTAGATTTTAGTAAGGCTTTTGATAGAGTTTCGCACCATAGACTGTTAAAGAAAGTGGCAGCTCATGGCATTGGGGGAAAAGTGCTCTCGTGGGCCGAGTCATGGCTCACAGACAGTAAGCAGAGAGTGTCCATAAATGGGGTTAAATCCGAGTGGGGATCTGTAACAAGTGGCGTTCCACAGGGATCAGTCTTGGGCCCGTTGTTGTTTATAATATATATCAATGATCTTGATGAGGGTGTTACTAGTGATATGAGCAAATTCGCCGATGACACAAAGATAGGTAGGATAATTTATTCAAACGTAGATGTTAGGGAACTTCAGGAGGATTTAGACAAACTCTACTCTTGGTTAGAAAAGTGGCAGATGCAGTTCAATGTAGATAAGTGCAAGGTTCTGAAGCTCGAGAGTGTCCATAACCCTAGCACTTATAAGTTAAATAATGTAGAACTTAGCCATACAGATTGCGAAAGGGACTTGGGGGTTATGGTGAGCAGCAACCTTAAACCAAGACAGCAATGTTGATAAATTAGACACATGTGCAACTCTTGGGTATCTTTATTGAGGAAACGTTTCGCCACACAGTGGCTTCATCAATCCATACGTAGGAGAAACTTGAAGAACAGGAGGAGAATGAGGTAATCAGTCCCTCAACCTTGAGTCGATGTGTTCAGTCCATCAATCTTGAGTAGAATACGGCAAATGAGCGGAGAAGCAGCTTATAAACCGTATGGCAGGAGAGGTGTAGCAGTCATAGGTGGTGTTACATTTGTTCAATGTGGAAGTAGGTCGTGCCCAAGAATTAGGCAAGCGAAGAATTCCTAAGTATTAAGATCCCAAGAAGTTGCAGTGTCTGACAGGTTTGTCAGACCCGCTTGATCACACAGTCCGATCACACAGTTGCTCTACAGTCAAGAAGCCTCTCTTCGACCCCGCCGGGGTGTATATTCTACAAACGTCACATCCTTTTCACAATGATGTCGAATCGTGTGAAAATCAAGCCTGTGAATGGGGCAATAAATGACTCCTCGAAGTTAGCTTTAGCTACCGTCGTTAAGACCCGCCTGCAGGTCAAATTTACGGCAATCCACTCTCTGAAGGACTCCTTCATTGTCGTCTGCACAGACGACACGGAAGCATCAAAACTTATGGACGACTCTTCAGTCAGGACCCTACAAACACAACAATTCACTCTATCCCCGTCTCCATTCTTGAAGTCGAAACGTTCGGTCTTTGTGAAAAGACTGGACAATATGGTCACCTCTCTCTCTCTACTGAAGCACTGGAGACATCTATTGAGGAACAAAACACCTGGGCCTCGGTAGACAGCATCTACAAGATCCCTAACGCCTCATCTATGCTAAAGATTACATTTTCAGACATCTCCATGGCTGCCCAAGCTCTCTCTGACGGTCTGGCCATCTTATATTACCAATTCACCCTAGTCATATAGACAAGAACGTTTCACATACATCTCCCACTGCTGGACCTGCTACTCTATAAACACACCACCAAGGACTGCTCCATCAAGGATAAGAAGTTTTGTTCAAAATGTGGGAATGATGGACACGATTTCAGATCCTGCACCATTACTACGGCACCAACTTGTCTTAACTGCAAGGGCAATCATCATACCCTTGCAGCTAAGTGCCCACTCAGGAAAGAAATCATATTGAAGGAAACTAAAGTTCTGAAGAACACCTCCAATTCACCGACATACACTGCAATAACCAAACCACAAACCGACACTACCAAGACTCTACACGCTAATCTACAGGCACCATCGCCCAGCAACTCCCTCTCTCCACTCCCCGACGGAGATTCCTCCAAGGTGCTGTACTGCATGGTGTATGCACACCTTGCAAACGCAGCAAACCCCGGCACTTTCAACACCAATATTAACGAACTATTCCGTCTGAACAACATGCCTGCCTTCAATTTTCCGGACTCCACACCTTCAGCAGACATCCTCAAGATCCTTCCCAACGTCCTGAACTTTACTGCACCTGCAGACCTGTCTCCTGCCCAAGCAACTACTCCTGTAACTTCTATACCCACTTCCACCGCTGACAACGTTGATCATGTTGCCTCAACCACCGTCTCCCACCTCTCCCAGCCTGCTGTTACATAACCATTACACCTCACAGCTGCTCCTGTCGACCCTCAGTCACCTGCTACCACCATTGTAGATTCTCCCAGTGAATTCACTCCAGAAGACGAAGATAACGACGACTCCAGTAAACCCTCATGGGAAAACCTTACCTTTTACACTTCTCCTTCAAATACTGACACCATGACCTGTACTGAACTCTACAAGAGCCTTGGTGCTGGAACAGTCAAGTATGCATGTGAATCACCGCTTCACTTCACACTCACCCAAGTTCTTGAGTTCATCAAGCCTCTACGTTTCACCTTCAGTAACAAGGCTAAACTATACCACCTATCTAGAAGCGCTTCAAAAAAGTTCGAAATGGCTCCATTGCTAACCTGCCTCCTCAGTTACTCCTATAACTCCCATATGTGTTCTACCCTCTGATGTGACCTAGCCTGCTGCCAGCTACTCAAGATTCAAGACTTCAACTACCACAAGTTCAATGCAACAGTCCCTGCTATTCCTGTTCTCAAGTCTGCCCCACGATCGCCTTAGCTGCTGGGTTAAGCCCTGGCTCTATTTCCCTTACTAAGATCACTCCTCTCAGAGCTATTCTTCATCTGTCCCGTCTTCCCGCTCTCCCTTTGGGATTTACCTAAATTGTTTGCTTGCTTGCACCCAGGTAGTTCTGTTTGTGACTTGAAAAAGCCACTGTGTGGGCGAAAACGTTAGTCAATAAAGGATCACATTATACTGCCATATGGTTTATATTTCCATTGTGTCGTTATTTATTACCGTTTATTACCTTTGTCTAAATCTCCTGAAGTTCCCTAAAATCACGTTTGATTCAATTATCTACCTATCTCGTGTCATCGGCCGAATTTGCTCATATCACTAGTCATTCCTTCATCAGATCATTGATATGATTATTATAAACAACAAGGGGCCCAAGACTGATCCTGTGGGACGCCATTGTTACTGATCCCCATCGGATTTAACCATTATGGACACTCTCTGCTTCTGTCTGTTGTAGCCATGATTCGATCCTCGAGAGCACTTTGTCCCCAATGCCATGTGAGCTGCTACTTTCTTCCACAGTTTTTGGTGCAGTACTCTATCAAATGCTTACTAAATCTAGTAAACAATATCAAAATTCTTTATCGGGGTCAACAGCCTTCAAAAGTTTACTGAGAAAGTTAATAAATTAGTTAGACAAGACGACCTTTTGTGAATCCATGCTGAGTATCATTAAATCATGCTATGCTTATCGAGATGGCTTTCTTATATCTCAGCTATAATTGACTCTAGTAATTTGCTCCATTGCGGTCAGCTTTTTGGGCGGTAATTTGACGGTAACGACTTGTCCCCTGTTTTAAAAATAGGAATTACATTAGCCATCTTCCACATATTCTGACACTACACTGTTTGAGAGCTAAATTAAAAATATTAGTTAATGGGTTCACAGACTTCCATTTTGCTTTCCTTTTAGAACCTTGAAAAAAACCTATCAGACCCGGTGACGTATTTTGCTTCAGTCGGTCTATCATGCTTCACAACCATTTTCACTAGTGACTGTGATGTTACATAATTTATCTTCTTCTAGCCCACTGTAAAAAGTAATTACCGGATTTTATTAGTGTCTTCCTGTGTAAAAACGAGAGAAATAATTATTTAAATCGAGCACATTTCTTCTCTTTGTCAGTAAGATGGCCCTAGTTATTTTTAAGGGGACCTATATATCTTATCTCGGACTTTTGTTCTAATACCTGGAAAAACTTTTTGGCGTTAGTTTTAGAATCCCTAGCAACTTTAATTCATATAGTCCTTTTTTTAGCTTTTCGTATCCCCTTTTTAATGTCCCTCTTACTGTCAAATATACTGATTCATAAGATGACCCTCGCATCTTTTGATTACGCCTATAAATTTCCTTTTTATGCCCTAGTAGATATTTCAGCCTATTATATCATTTTTGGGTCATTTCTATTTGGATTACTTTCTTTATAAGGGTAACCGTTCTTTGGAGCAGCATGTATTGTGTTCAGAAAAACTGTCATATCGTAGCTCTCTTCGTGCCCCCAGTCAAACAGATGATAAGTGTTCTCTAGCCCATCGTAATCTGCTAAAGCGAAAATCTGGGACCAGTTACTGAGTTATCCCTACTATCATACTTCCATTCAATTCTAAATGTAATTGATTTGTGGTCGCTAGACCCATGTCCTCTGAAAACTTCTATAAATATTAACAAGGGGTTCATTGTTTGCAGAAACTAGTCAAGCAGGTTAATACCCCTTGTAGGTTCGTCACAAACTGCTTCAAAAAACAATCCTGAACTACTTCTAAGAAAGTCGTTATGTTATGATTCTAAATATCCAGTCAAGAAATTCCATCAATATGGACTAAAGGTAAAGTCCCTAGAATTCTACATTATCGTGCCATGTGGCCCTAACAATTTCCTCCCTAGTAGTCCTCCCCCTCCTGGTTTTTATTTCTAATTAAATTGGGGGACGGTATTATCAACCTAAAGATAATTTTTCATGCCCCTCTGAAAATCTATCTAGGACTCTGTATGGTTACTTTCAGACTTAATACCGGTTTTATGCAAACAGTTCAGCGATCTCGGGAACATACAATGCCCAACCCCACCCCCCTTCCGATACTTCTATCTACTTGGAACATTTAAAACCCTGAATGTGACATTCTGCAGGGCATGTCCGCTTTTTGAATTAAAACACGTTCTCAGTAATGGCAAAATACATACACGTTATGTTACCTGACTTAGCAACTAGGTCTCAACTCGTTCCATCTTATTCCTAGCACTGCGACATTTTGGGTAATAAATACTTACAAGGACCTCCTCTCTCTTTACCTTCCAGCTCCTTTTTTGTTATTCCACTAAACGATTACTGTCCTTTTACAATTTAGAGCCACTGGCTTTCCAATATCCACCTCATATTTGCCTATTATAGTTCTCCTAGTACTTCATATTACTACCTGAGATTCACAGTTTTCCGCAAAACCTTACCTCTAACTATTCTAGTATATTAAGACCCTACAGTTCCCTCCACTGCGTTGGCCAGTGTCCCCCCCCACACCTAGATAAGTGAACCCCCTTCCTGGCATACATGTCCTTTCTGCCCATAGAAGAGGTCCAGTTGTCAATGAATGTACCGCATTTTCCTAACAGTATTTGTCCAGCCTGCATCTGACCCAATTGCTCTGGAACAAACCATTCATTTCCAACTCCTTCTTGGCAAATGCAATATGACAGGTTTCCCCCCATCCTCCTATTATCTTTTGCTGACTATCATGCTAATCAGGTCCTCACTCCTACGTTGCCAAACATCGTTGCTCAGCACTGAGACAGATAATAGAATTGCTCCCATTACTCTCATGCTTGTCTTCCAGACGGCTAACAATTATCTTCATCAGCCCAGGAACACACACTCTCTGCCTCCTCACCTATCCTTTCAAGCAGAATGCCCTATCATGAACCTAATTGGCTAATCCCAACAACAACAATGTTTTTACCTTTCGTTGGCGTCGTCCGGTCGTGATGCTCCGAGTAGTCGATCACAGTCGCCAGGTCGCATTACACCACTTGGTAGAATCGTCAAGACGTTCTCGAAGGTCTTTCGTTGGGGTATTAGGGATGTGCTCACTCAGTCGGCCAATGCTTCTTTGGGGCTCGTGCTGTGGGCTTCCCTGTAGACATTCAATTTCGTCGGGTAGCACCGAGAATGGGTTGGACGTTTCAGTAGTTCTTCTGGTTCTCGTTGATTCTGCATCTACAGCGTTTTCTTGATCTTCATGCTTGGTTCCATGTTTGCCCGGCACTGACCAAGCTCCTTTTACTGGGGACTCACAACAGGAGGATTACTACGAATCCTCTTGTTCTCCTCCGTTAATCGCCGTATCTCCATCTTAGCAACTCTGAGCTTTTCTCTCAGCTGCTGGTAAAGTTGCTCAAGAGAGGGCATCCTGGTTCAGATTCACAGAGAGCACACAAACAGGTCTTCACAGAGCTAAGTACGTAACCACTGGAGCTAAGTACACGTCACCACTGGAGCTAAGTACACGTCACCACTGGAAGTACACGTCACCACTGCGAAGTACACGTCATGGATCATGGTGATTGTTGGTATGGATCATGGTGATGGGAGGTGTGGATCATAGTGATCGGAGGTATGTATCATGGTGATGGAAAGTTCGATCATGGTGATGGATGGTACGGATCATGGTGATGAATGGTATGGATCATAGTGATGGGAGGTATGGATCATGGTGATGGGTGGTATGGATCATGGTGATTGGTGGTATGGATCATGGTGATGGGAGGTATGGATCATGGTGATGGATGGTATGGATCAATGATGATGGATGGTATGGATCATATTGATGGGAGGTATGGATCAATGGTGATGGATGGTACGGCTTCATGTGATGATGGTATTGACATAGTGTTGGGTGGTATGGATCATGGTGATGGATGGTATGGATCATGGTGATGGATGGTATGGATCATATTGATGGGAGGTATGGATCATGGTGATGGATAGTTGGATCATGGTGATGTGTGGTATGGATCATGGTGATGGGTGGTATAGATCATGGTGATGGGAGGTATGAGACATAGTGATTTGAGGTATGGATCATAGTAATGGGTAGTTGGATCATGGTGGTCGGTGGTATGGATCATGATGATGAGAGGTATGTATCATGGTGATGGATAGTTGGATCATCGTAATGGATGTTATGGATCATGGTGATGGTTGGAGTGAATTATGGTGATGGGTGGTATGGATCATGGTGATGGATGATATTTTTCATGGTGATGGGTGGTATGGATCATGGTGATGGGAGGTATGGATCATGGTGATGGATGGTATGGATCAGTGTGATGGGTAGTTGGATCATGGTGATCGGTGGTATGGATCATGGTGACGGGAGGTATGGATAATGGTGATGGATAGTTGGATCATTGTGATGGATGGTATGGATCATGGTGATGGGAGGTATGGATCATGGTGATGGATAGTTGGATCATGGTGATGGATAGTTGGATCATGGTGATGGGTGGTATGGATCATGGTGATGGGTGGTATGGATCATGGTGATGGGTGGTATGGATCATGGTGATGGAAGGTATGGATCATGGAGATGGCTGGAATGGATCATGGTGATGGGAGGTATGGATCATGGTGATGGATAGTTGGATCATGGTGATGGATGGTATGGATCATGGTGATGGGTGTTATGGATCATGGTGATGGATGTTGGATCCTGTGGTGATGGGTGGTATGGATCATGGTGATGGGTGTTATGGATCATGGTGATGGAGGTATGGTCATGGTGATGGAAGGTATGGATCATGGTGATGGAAGGTATGGATCATGGTGATGGGAGGTATGAATCATAGTAAAGGGAGGTATGGATCATGGTGATTGAAGGTATGGATCGTGGTGATGGATGGTATGGATCATGGCGGTGGATGGTACGGATCATGGTGGTGTATGGTATGGATCATGGTGATGGATGGTATGGATCATGGTGATGGATGGTACGAATCATGGTAATGGGAGGGTATGGATCATGATGATGGATGGTATGGATCATAGTGATGGATGGTATGGATCATGGTGATGGATGGTATGGATCATGGTAATGGGAGGGTTATGGATATTGTGAGTATAGTATGGACCATGGTGATGGATGGTATGGATCATGGTGATGGACTTTATGGATCATGATGATGGATGGTATGGATCATGGTGATGGATGGTATGGATCATGGTGATGGATGGTACGGATCATGGTGATGGGTGGTACGGATCATGGTAATGGGAGGGTATGGATCATAATGATGGATGGTATGGATCATGGTGACGGAGGGTATGAATCATGGTGGTGGATAGTATGGATCATGGTGATGGATTGTATGGATCATGGTGATGGATGGTATGGATCATGGTAATGGGAGGGTATGGATCATGATGATGGAAGGTATGGATCATCGTAATGGGAGGTTATGGATCATGATGACGGATGGTATGGATCATGGTGATGGAAGGTATAAATCATGTTGATGGATGGTGTGGATCTTGGTGATGGATTGAATTGATCATGGTGATGGATGGCATGGATCATGGTGATGAATGGTACGGATCATTGTGATGGATTGTATGGATCATGATGATGGATGGCATGGATCATGGTG
Source organism: Cherax quadricarinatus (assembly GCF_026875155.1). Lineage (NCBI taxonomy): Eukaryota > Metazoa > Arthropoda > Malacostraca > Decapoda > Parastacidae > Cherax > Cherax quadricarinatus. Next base: position 7,577,505 of record NC_069447.1, on the reverse strand, counting down.
ATGGAGGGTATGGATCATGGTGATGGATGGTATGGATCATGGTAATGGGAGGGTATGGATCATGATGATGGAGGGTATGGATCATGATGATGGAGGGTATGGATCATGATGATGGATGGTACGGATCATGGTGATCGATGGTTCGGATCATGGTAATGGGAGTGTATGGATCATGATGACGGATTGTTTGGATCATGGTGATGGTAGGTATGGATCTTGATGTCGGATGGTATGGATCATGGTGATGGATGGTACGGATCATGGTGATGGAGGGTATGGATCATGGTGATGGATGGTATGGATCATGATGATGGATGGTATGGATCATGGTGATGGAGGGTATGGATCATGGTGATGGATGGTATGGATCATGGTGATGGATGGTATGGATCATGAAGATGGATGGTATGGATCATGGTGATGGATGGTATGGATCATGGTGGTGGATGTTACGGATCATGGTGATGGAGGGTATGGATCATGGTGATGGAGGGTATGGATCATGGTGATGGATAGTATGGATATAGATGGTGGTATGGATCTGGTGGTGGATGGTATGGTATTGGATCATGGTGTGGCGGATGATGTGGATCATGGTTGATGGATTGTCCGGCTTCATGGTGATGGAGGGTATGGATCATGGTGATGGAGGGTATGGATCATGGTGATGGATGGTACGGATCATGGTGATGGATGGTATGGATTATGGTGATAGAGGGTATGGATCATGGTGATGGATGGTACGGATCATGGTGATGGAGGGTATAGATCATGGTGATGGAGGGTATAGATCATGGTGATGGACGGTATGCATCATGGTGATGGAGGGTACGGATCATGGTGATCGATTGTACGGATCATGGTGATGGAGGGTATGGGTCATGGTGATGGAGGGTCTGGATCATGGTGATTGAGGGTATGGATCATGGTAGTGGATGGTATTACCTGGAGTTTACCAGGATCATGGTGATGGATGGTATGGATCATGGTGATGGAAGGTATGGATCGTGGTGATGGAGGTACGATCATGGTGATGGGCGGGTATGGTTCATGGTCATTGAGGTTAATGTGGATCATGTGATGGATGGTATGGATCATGGTGATGGATGGTATGGATCATGGTGATGGAGGGTATGGATCATGGTGATGGATGGTTTGGATCATGGTGATGGAGGGTATGGATCATGGTGATTGAGTGTATGGATCATGGTGATGGATGGTATGGATCATGGTGATGGAGGGTATGGATCATGGTGATGGATGGTATGGATCATGGTGATGGAGGGTATGGGTCATGGTGATGGAGTGTATGGATCATGGTGATGGATGGTATGGATCATGGTGATGGAGGGTATGGATCATGGTGATGGATGGTTTGGATCATGGTGATGGAGGGTATGGATCATGGTGATTGAGTGTATGGATCATGGTGATGGATGGTATGGATCATGGTGATGGAGGGTATGGATCATGGTGATGGATGGTATGGATCATGATGATGGAGGGTATGGATCATGGTGATGGAGTGTATGGATCATGGTGATGGAGGGTACTGAGATCAAGGTGCTGGATGGTATGGTTCATGATGCTGGAGGTATGGATCATGGTGAGGATGGTTATGGGATCATGGTGATGGAGGGTTGGTCACTGGTGATTGAGTGTAAGGATCATGGTGAATGGCGGTATGGATCATGGTGATGGAGGGTATGGATCATGGTGATGGAGGGTATGGATCATGGTGATGGAGGGTATGGATCATGGTGATGGATGGTATGGATCATGGTTGATGGGGGTATGGATATGGTGATGGATGGTTTTTGGATTCATGGGATGGGGGTATGGATCATGGTGGACTGACGTGTCTGGATCATGGTGATGGATGGTATGGATCATGGTGATGGAGGTATGGATCATCGGTGAGGATGGTTATGGTCATGATGAAGGAGGGTATGGATTCATGGTGATGGAGTGTATGGATCATGGGTGATGGAGGGTATGGAATCATGGGATGGA
>NC_069447.1:7542992-7570492 GCF_026875155.1 Cherax quadricarinatus | reverse complement strand
CACAGACTCCACACACACCACACACACACACACACACACAACACCACCACACACACACACACACAACACACACACACAGACAACCACACACACACACACACACACACACACACACACACCGACAACACACCACACACACACAGACAACACAACACACACACACCACACACACAGACACACACAACACACACACACACACACACAACACAGCACACACACACACACAGACACACACACACACACACACACCACAGACACAACACACACACACACACACACACACACACACACAGGACACAACACACACACACCCACACAACACCACCACCCACACACACACACACACTACACACACAACACACACACCACACAACACACAACCACCCACACACCACACACACACACACCACCACACACAAACACACACACACCACACACACACACACACAACACAGACACACACACACACACACACACCCACACACACCAACACACACTCACACACACACACACCAGACAACACACACACACACACACCACACACACACACACACACACAGGACACACCACACCACACACACACAACACACACACACACACACACACAGCAAACACACACACACACACCACAAGACACACACACACACAGAACAACACACCCACACTCACACACACACACAACACAGCACCCCACACATACACACACACACACACACACCCACACACCACAAACACACACACAAAACACCACACACACACACACACACACAGTGGCGAGGTGTCGAGTGGGCACCTGTGTCCAGCGGGGTCTCCAAGGGGTCAGTCCTAGACCAGTGCTGTTTCTGGTCTTTGTGAACGACATGGGGCCGGAAGGAAATAGATCTGAGGTGTCCTGTTTGCAGATGACGTGAAGTTGATGAGAGAATACACTCGATCGAAGGGCCCAGGCAAGAACTACAAAGGGATCTGGACAGGCTGCAGACTGGTCAGCAATTGCTCCCAGGAGTTCAATCCACCAAGTAGCAAAGTCATGAAGATTGGGGAAGGGCCAAAGAAGGCCGCAGACGGAGTACAGTCTAGGGGGTCGAGACTACAACCTCACTCCAAGGAAAAAAGATGCCTTGGGGTTGAGTCTAACACCAGGCACATCTCCTGAAGCGCACATCAACAAATAACAGCTGCAGGCTTATGGCGCCTAGCAAACTCAGAACAGCATTCCGACTCTTTATAAGGAAATCGTTCAGGACCTTGTACACCTATAACGGTTTAGGCCCATATTGGAGTATGCGGCACCAGTTTGGACCCACACCTAGCAAGCAACGTAACGAAACTGAGAGAAGTGCAAGGTTTGCAACAAGACTAGTCCAGAGCTAAGAGGTATGTCCTACCGGTGAGAGGTTAAGGGAAATCAACTGAGACACTGGAGGGACAGGAGAGATTAGGTGGGGACATGATAACGACATACAAAATACTGAGAGGAATTGACAAGGTGGACAAAAGACAGGCTGTCCCAGAGATTGACACAGAAACTAGTCGGACACAGTGGAAGCTGAAGACACAGATTGAATCACAGGGATGTTAGGATAAGTATTTCTATCAGCCACAGAGTAGTCAGTAAGTGGAATAGTTTGGGTCGCGATGTAGTGGAGGCAGGATCCCTACCTTGCTTTACGCAGAGGTAGGATAAAGCTCACGGGCTCAGGAGCGGTAGACCTAGTAGCGATCAGTGAAGAGGCGGGGCCCGGCGCTCGGACTAGACCCCGCAACTCAACTAGGTGGAGTAAACTAGGTGAGTACCACAACACACACACAATCAGAAACAGTGGGGCTCTACACCAGCAATTGTGGTGAGGTACATATAACCAAGGGAGGAGGTTGCAAGCAGCTGCTATGCGAATAGGACACCTCAAATCGGTGGAACCAACATCTCTCCGTGGGTCCATTTAAAGAGGGAAGCAGAGATACTGTGAGTGCCCTTAACAAAGATCTTCAGCACCCCCATCAATTGAAACTGTTCAACTCCTGAGGTCTGGGAAAGCTGGCAATGTAGTCCCAATGTTTAAAAAGGAGACAGGACATGAGGCACAAACCTACAGACTGTATCACTAACGTGTATAGTATGCAAAAGTCAAGGAGAAGATCCTCAGGGGAGACTGAGGAGGCCCTGGAAGAAAGAAGTGTATAATTGGCAACCAGCACGGTTTCAGGAGGAAAATCCTGTGTCACCAAACATACTTGAGTTTTTATGGACAAGGTGGACCAGAAGTAAGACAAGAGAGGAGAGGGGTGGATCGACTGCATTTTGTTGGACTGCAAGAAGGCGCCTTCGACACCGTTCTCACAAGAGGTTACTGCAAAAAGTAGAGGTCAGCACACATTAACAGGAAAGGCACTGCAATGGATCAGAGAATACTGACAGGGAGGGAACAACGAGGGGTCATGGTAGTGACGAGGTGTTAGAGTGGGGCCTGTGACAAGCGGGGGTTCACAGGGGTTCGGTCCTAGGGACCTGTGGTGATTTGGTATTGTGAAAGACATAAGGAGGGAATAGACTCGGAAGTGTCCTTGTTTTGCAGATGATGTGAAGTTAATGAGACGAACAATCGGATGAGGATCAGGCAGGATACAAAGAAGACCTGGACAGCTACAAGCCTGTCAGCAAATGCTCCTTGAGTTTAGCTCTGCCAATGCGAGAAAGTCATGAAGATTGGGGACGGGTCAAAGGAAGACCGCAGAACAATATAGTTTAGATGGCCAAAGACTGCAAACCTCACTCAAGGAAAAAGATCTGGGGGTGAGTATAACACCGAGCATATCTCCTGAGGTGCACATCAGTCAGATAACTGCTGCAGCATACGGGCGCCTGGCAAACCTACGGATAGCGTTCCGATACTTCAGTAAGGATTCGTTAAGACTCTGTACACCATTTACGTCAGGCCCATACTGGAGTATGCAGCACCAGTTTGGAATCCACACCTAGTCAAGCACGTCAAGAAATTAGAGAAAGTGCAAAGGTTTGCAACATGACTAGTCCCAGAGCTACGGGGATTGTCCTACGAAGAAAGGTTGAGGGAAATCAGCCTGACGACACTGGAGGACAGGAGGGTCAGGGGAGACATGATAACGACATATAAAATACTGTGCGGAATAGACAAGGTGGGCAAAGACGGGATTTTCCAGAGATGGGACAGAGACACAAGAGGCCACAATTGGAAGTTGAAGACTCAGATGAATAAAAGGGATGTTAGGAAGTATTTCTTCAGTCATAGAGTAGTCAGGCCGTGGAATAGCCTAGAAAGTGACGTAGTGGAGGCGGAAACCATACATAGTTTTAAGGCGAGGTATGATGAAGCTCATGGAGAAGGGAGAGAGAGGACCTAGTAGCAATCAGCGAAGAGGCGGGGCCAGGAGCTGTGACTCGAACCCTGCAACCACAAATATGTGAGTACACACACACACACACACACGCACACACATCACACACACACCCCACACACACACACACACACACACACACACACACACACACACACACACACACACACACACACACACACACACACACACACAACACACACACACACACACACACATACACACACACACACATACACACACACACACACACACACACACACACACACACACACACACACACACACACACACACACACACACACACGCACGCACGCACGCACGGACAGACATACACACATACAAACGCATGCACATACAAACAGGCCTAGTGTCTATCGACATGTGCCTAGGACCAAATGGTAACTAACACACACACACACACACACACACACATACACACACACTATACACATACACATACACATACACAACACACACACACACACACACACACACACAACACACACACATACACACACCTGTCAGTAATCATAAAACAACCAGCAGGTGTGCCTCACAGGGCTTAATTAATACTAGTAATTACAAGTCATTACGAAACGCAGTGCCCCTATCCACAGCATAATTAATTTACCCTTTACACTATAATTAACATTCATGTCAGCCTTTGAATATATATATATATATATATATATATATATATATATATATATATATATATATATATATATATATATATATGTATATATATATATATATATATATATATATATATATATATATATATATATATATATATATATATATATATATATATATATATTTAATGTGTGCCTTAATAACACTGCTACCAGCACTACCAAAATCCATAAACTCACAAACGAGGTAACTAGTCACAAGTGGTTGGCTGACCAGCAGAAATTGGTTCTGCTATCAGCCTCCTGCAGACTTGGATTATTGTGTGGAGCAGCTCTGAAGGATGGGGTTGGGGAGAGGGGAGGGAGGGAGAGGGAGAAGGAGGAGGAGAGAGGGGGTAATCTAAGGGAGAAATGGTCGTAGGGTGAAAGGGATGCTGTGGGGTAGAGAGAGTCTGGCAACATCACTGGGGGGAGAGGAGATAAAGATTGGATGTTTTGAAAAAGATTCATTAACTTTTTATTGGGATGCTAGTTTTAAGAGTCGCCCCCCTTTAAGTAAAGAAACGTGCAGAGGAAAGGGTTTTTATTGGAGCGACGTTTCACCTGTGAAGAGTGTTGTCTGTGGTAGGTCTACCAGGCAAAATGTTGTCCACCCAAAATGTGAGTATGAAAAGTGTGCAGTAATGTAGTGGAATGTTGTGTGTAATTGTAGTAGTAGTAGTAGTTTTTGTAATTTTGTTGTTAGACAAAAATACTTGTTGTAGTAGTTTTGTGGACGGGGTCTACAAGACCCTTTGAAATTATGTGAAAAAGTTTTTTTACGGTCAAATGGTAAAAGTCTCGAACTAAGATTAAAACAAACAAAAATTATGCATTAAAAGGAACAAGATTTTTAAGCTGTGTTTATTCATGTGAGAGTTTTTATCCATCCAAACTGTTTTTTTAAAAAGACTAAAAAGTTGGGTTGTCAAGTTCCTGGTTGGCCCAGGAATGAAATAGAAATCTAGTTTATAAAAAAGCAGATTTGAAATTAAAATAAATTTTCTTTTGGTTTGTATAAAATTGGATTCTTTTATAATTAAAAAAAATTTTGGGGGTAATTTAATGAAGCATTAGATAATTAAAAAGTTAATTTCTTTGGGTTTAGAGTATCAGGTGTGTTTCAGAGTCGGGTGTTGTCACGATGTGAGGTGTTGTTGTTTTGCCCCGATTGTGAGGTGTCTTGTTGTGATGTGTTTGGAGGTGTGTTGTTGTGGCGTGTTGTGAGGGGGTTGTGAGGATTTTGGGTGTTTTTTGGAGTGATTTTTGAGCGTTGTTGTTTTGACGTGATTGGGGGTGTTGTTGTTTTTTGCGGATTTGAGGTGTTTTTGTTTGGGGACGTGATTTGGAGGTGTTGTGACGTGATTGTGAGGTGTTTTTGTGAGTGTTTGTGAGGTGTTGTTGTTTGACGTGTTGTGAGGTGTTGTTGTTGTACGTGTTTTTTGGGGTTTTTGTGTTGTGAAGTGCTTTTGGGTGTTGTTGTTTGTGACGTGATTGTGAGGTGTAGTTGTTGTGACGTGTTTTTTTAGGTGTTGTGGCGTGTTGTGGGTGTTGTTGTGACTGATTGTGAGGTGTTGTTTTGTGACGGGGATTGTGGGTGTTGTTGTTGTGAGTGATTTTTGGGTGTTTTGTTGTGATGTGATTGTGGGTGTTGTTGTGACGTGATTGTGAGGTGTTGGTTTTGTGACGTGATTTTGGGTGTTGTTTTTATGACCTGATTGTGAGGTGTTTTTTGTTATGACGTGATTGGTGAGTGTGTTGTTGTGGTTTACGTGATTGTGAGGTGTAGTCTTTTGTGGTGACGTGATTGTGAGGTGTAGTCTTGTTGCGGTGCGTGATTTTTGGGGTGTAGTCTTGTTGTGGTGAGGATTGTGAGGGGTAGTCTTGTTGTGGTGAGTGATTGTGAGGTTTTTAGTCTAGTTGGGGTGCGTATTTTGGGTGAGTTTGTTGTGGTGACGTGATTGGTGGGGTGTGTCTTTTTTGTGGTGACGGATTGTGGGTGTAGTTTTGTTGCGGTGCGTGATTGTGAGGTTAGTCTTGTTTGGTGACGTGATTGTGAGGTGTATCTTGTTGTGGGACGTGATTGCGAGGTGTAGTCTTGTTTTGGGGGGTGCGTGATTGTGGGTGTGTCTTGTTTGGTGAGTGATTGGAGGGGAGCCTTTTTGTGGTACCCGTGTTGTGAGGTGTCGTCTTGTTGCGGTGAGTGACTGTGAGGTGTGTCTTGTTGTGGTGACGTGATTGTGAAATGTAGTCTTGTTGTGGTGACGTGATTGCGAGGGTAGTCTTGTTTTTGGTGACGTGATTGTGAAGTGTAGTCTTGTTGTGGTTCGTGATTGCAGGTGTTCTTGTTGTGGTGCGTGATTTTCGGGTGTAGTCTTGTTGTGGGACGTGTGCGGGGTGTGGGCTTTTTGTGGGACTGATTGGAGGGTAGTTTGTTTTGGTGACGTGTTTGGGGAGGTGTGTTTGTTGTGGGACGTGATTGCGGGTGTTTTGTCTTGTTGTGGTTTTGGGCGTTTGCGAGGGGGTTTGTCTTGTTGTGGTGACTGATTGCGGGTGTGTCGTTGGGGCGTGATTTCGAGGTTAGTCTTTTTTGTGGTGACGTGTTGTGAGGTGTTAGTTTGTTGTGGGTGTGTGATTGCGAGGTGTTTGTTTTTTGGGGGGGACCCTGATTGCGAGGTGTAGTCTTGTTGTGGTGAGTGATTGCGAGGTGTTGTCTTGTTGTGGTGACGTGATTGTGAGGTGTAGTCTTTTTTGTGGGTGACGTGATTTTTGAGGTGTGGGCTTGTTGTGGTGACGTGTTTTTGAGGTGTATTTGTTTTTGTGGTGATGTGATTGCGAGGTGTAGTCTTGTTGTGGTGACGTGGTTTTTGAGGTTTGTGTCTTGTTTGGGGATGTGATTGCGAGGTTAGTTTGTTGTGGTGACGTGATTGTGAGGTGTATTTTTTTGTTGGGGATGTGATTGCGAGGGGTAGTCTTGTCCCCTTTATATGATTTTTTGTTGATGTTTGTTTCTTATAGTTCTTGTAATGTGGGAAAAATCCGAATGCACCTGGACTTTCTTTATGCCCGGGGGCTTTCTTTATGCATGGACTTTTTATTTTTGCACCGGAAAAAACACCTGGCTTTTATTTAGCACCCCGGACTTCATTTATGCACCCGGGGCTTTCATTTTTCACCTGGATTTTCATTTTTGCACTGGACTTTCATTTATGCACCTGGACTGCTATTGTGATACACTGTTTTACCTTGGGATCATGGGGGGGGAAAAAAAAAAAGCCTCACGTTTCCTTAAAAAAACGGGTTCCGACTCATCAACGCCACTAGGGACCCAAGGCAGCCCCTTTCATTTTCCAGGCCAGCCCCGGGGGCCATCCAGGGGGAAAAAGCGCGCATAGGGTCACGCCCGCCCTGGAGGGCTGGGGTGATCATAAACTTTGAAGTCCAAGGGGGGGTTTTGTTTGTTTTTGTTTTGTACTGTTCTTTTTTTTGTCCAAAAATTTTAAATTTTGGGGGGTTGGGGGTTTTCCCGCCGGGGGGCCTTGTTTTTGGGACGTTTTTTTCCTCAGTGGATGGGTTTCCCCGGAAAGTTTAGGGGGGGTCCTCCCAATTATTTTTTTTAAATTTTATTAATATTATTTTTTAAAAATTTTTTTTAAAATATTCATATTATATATAATATATAAAATATAAAATATAAATATTATTATATATATATATATAATATATTTTTTTTATCACACTGGCCGTTTCCCCCCAAAAGGCAGGGGGGGGGGCCCGAAAAAAAAAAACTTTTCACCATCTTTTAAACTCCATCACTTTTCCTTGCCAGAAGGGGGGTTTTTTTACACTAAAAGTTTTTAAACGGGAAACATTAACACCCCCCCCCTTCAGAGTGCAGGCACTGTATTCCCTTCCCGGGGATCAAAGGTCCGGCCTGGGGTTTTTCCCTGAACCCCTTCTTTAAATGTTACTTTCCCCCACATTTCCAACAGAAAGTAAAAGTATTAAAACCCAATTTTCTCCATTAAACCTATCAAACCGCCCCACGAAAGCCTGCTGGAAGTCCAACCCCCCTCGCCCCAAAAAACCTCCTTTCCCCCCTCCCCCCAAACCCCTTTCCCTTTGGCTGACCCCTACCCAAAGCCTTCCTTCCACTACGCCCTGTTTAAAACTCTTGAAGTCATTCTGTTTCGCCCCTTTCCCTCTCTACATGTCCGAACCCCCTCAAAAAACCCTTCCTCACCCCCTCTGGACAAACGTTTTGGTTTAATCCCGCACCTCCCCCAAAAACTTCCAAACTACGAATTCTTGATTATATTCACACCACACTTGCCCTCGACATGACATCTCCATGCCCCCACCTTCCCCTTCGCTGCAACTTTAAAAAAACCCACGCTTCAAAACCCATATAAGATTTTTGGGGTAAAACTATCTTTTCAACTTCCCCCTCTTTGCCCCCAAAAAGGACCAAAGTTTTTGTCCCCAAACCGACCCCCTAAGTGCCCCAAATCACTTTTTTTTCCCTCATCAATTCTTTTTTTCCCCTCATCTTTCATAGCCCCCATCCTGAAAAAGGGTCCCCCCCAAAAAAAGAATACGTTCCCCCCTCCTTTACTCTCTCCCCCCAAATTTCGATATTCAATCTTTCATAACCTAATCTTTTTGTTTTTCCATCAAAACCTTATCTTTCCGGGTATTCACCTTTAATTTTTTCTTTTGCAAAACTCCCAAATTCATCCCCCAAAATCTCTGAAAATTCTTTTTCGAATCTCCCAAGAGCAGTTTTCTTTCACAAAGAGCAGCGGGTGAAAACCCCCACTTTGTGTGTTATTCTTTATTTTTTAACTCCCACCCCCTCTTCCCAAAAGCCCCTTTGCATTTTTTTTCTTTTTTTTTAAAACCCCATCTAAAAAAATTTTAAAAAAACCCCCGGCGACACCCACACATCCTTTTTTAAAAGGGCCCTACTTTTACGGGGAAAAAAATTTCCCTCTTTCCTACTTTTACTCTAATTGAGCCCATACCTCGAAAAAAAATCTTACTGCTTTCAGAAACCCAAACCTCCTTCACCAAAACACTTGCAACTTCTCCCAACTTTGCCCCCAATCCCCCCTGTCATATCCCTTTTTTTCCAAATCCAAAAATGCCAAAAAAGACCTTTTTACCCTTTTTCAAAATACTTTTTCCTTATATGTTTCACTGTAAAACCCCTTTTGGTCCCCACCCCCCAAACCTTTTCCTAAAGCCTCCTTGTTCTTTCTGCTATCCTTTTCCGTCTTACTTTTTAATTTTTTCCCAATTTTAACTCTCCCTAATTTTTACCGGGAAACTCCAGATTATCCCCTATAATTTTTGCACTTTTTTACCCCCTTTGCTTTTATAAAAAGGAAAATATGCATGCCCCTTTTGCCAATCCCTGGTACCTTACCCTTTCCATACATTTTTTTAAAAATTGCCCCAAAACCATTTAAAAAACTTATCCCCCCCTGCTTTTAACTTTTTCTATTTTTTACCCCATCAACCCCACTGCCTTACCCCCTTTCTTTTTTCCCTACTCCCCTCACAAACTTCCCCCCACTCACAACTGGCTTTTACCCCACCCCCCTACAAGATGTTTTTCCCCCCCTTTGCCCTTAACACAAAATCACAGTTTCCCCTATCTTCATCAACATTAAAAAATTCCTCAAAAAAATTCCCTTTCCATTTTCCCAAATACCTCTAATCTCTTTTAAAATAACTTCCTCCCCTTTTTTTAAATGCAAATCCATTTGTTCTCTAGGCTTTCTTAACTTGTTAATCTCACTCCAAAACTTTTTCTTATTTTCAACAAAATTTGTTGATAACATCTCACCCACTCTCTCATTTGCTCTCTTTTTTACATTGCTTCACCACTCTCTTAACTTCTCTCTTTTTCTCCATATACTCTTCCCCCCTTTTGCATCACTTCTAACTTTGTAAAAACTTCTCATATGCTAACTTTTTCTCCCTTACTACTCTCTTTACATCATCATTCCACCAATCGCTCCTCTTCCCTCCTGCACCCACTTTCCTGTAACCACAAACTTCTGCTGAACACTCTAACACTACATTTTTAACCTACCCCTTTACCTCTTCGACCCCATTGCCTATGCTCTCAATTAGCCCATCTATCCTCCAATAGCTGTTTATATCTTACCCGAACTGCCTCCTCTTTTAGTTTATAAACCTTCACCTCTCTCTTCCCTGATGCTTCTATTCTCCTTGTATCCCATCTACCTTTTACTCTCAGTGTAGCTACAACTAGAAAGTGATCTGATATATCTGGGGCCCCTCTATAAACATGTACATCCTGAAGTCTACTCAACAGTCTTTTATCTACCAATACATAATCCAACAAACTACTGTCATTTCGCCCTACATCATATCGTGTATACTTATTTATCCTCTTTTTCTTAAAATATGTATTACCTATAACTAAACCCCTTTCTATACAAAGTTCAATCAAAGGGCTCCCATTATCATTTACACCTGGCACCCCAAACTTACCTACCACACCCTCTATAAAAGTTTCTCCTACTTTAGCATTCAAGTCCCCTACCACAATTACTCTCTCACTTGGTTCAAAGGCTCCTATACGTTCACTTAACATCTCCCAAAATCTCTCTCTCTCCTCTGCATTCCTCTCTTCTCCAGGTGCATACACGCTTATTATGACCCACTTCTCGCATCCAACCTTTACTTTAATCCACATAATTCTTGAATTTACACTTTTCATATTCTCTTTTCTCCTTCCATAACTGATCATTTAACATTACTGCTACCCCTTCCTTTGCTCTAACTCTCTCAGATACTCCAGATTTAATCCCATTTATTTCCCCCCACTGAAACTCTCCTACCCCCTTCAGCTTTGTTTCGCTTAGGGCCAGGACATCCAACTTCTTTTTCATTCATAACATCAGCAATCATCTGTTTCTTGTCATCCGCACTACATCCACGCACATTTAAGCAACCCAGTTTTATAAAGTTTTTCTTCTTCTCTTTTTTTAGTAATTGTATACAGGAGAAGGGGTTACTAGCCCATTGCTCCCGGCATTTTAGTCGCCTCATACGACACGCATGGCTTACGGAGGAAAGATTCTTTTCCACTTCCCCATGGACAATAGAAGAAATAAAAAAGAACAAGAGCTATTTAGAAAAAGGAGGAAAAACCTAGATGTATGTATATATATATATGCATGTGCGTGTCTGTGAAGTGTGACCAAAGTGTAAGTAGGGAGTAGCAAGATATCCCTGTTATCTTAGCGTGTTTATGAGACAGAAAAAGAAACCAGCAATCCTACCATCATGCAAAACAGTTACAGGTTTTTGTTTCACAGTCATCTGGCAGGACGGTAGTACTTCCTGGGTGGTTGCTGTCTACCAACCTACTATAATATATATATATATATATATATATATATATATATATATATATATATATATATATATTATTTTATATATATATATATATATAGTAGTAAGGGAGAAAAAGTTAGCATATGAGAAGTTTTTACAAAGTAGAAGTAATGCAAGGAGGGAGAGTATATGGAGAAAAGAGAGAAGTTAAGAGAGTGGTGAAGCAATGTAAAAAGAGAGCAAATGAGAGAGTGGGTGAGATGTTATCAACAAATTTTGTTGAAAATAAGAAAAAGTTTTGGAGAGAGATTAACAAGTTAAGAAAGCCTAGAGAACAAATGGATTTTTCAGTTAAAAATAGGAGAGGAGAGTTATTAAATGGAGAGTTAGAGTATTGGGAAGATGGTAGGGAATATTTTGAGGAATTGTTAAATGTTGATGAAGATAGGGAAGCTGTGATTTCGTGTATAGGACAAAGGAGGAATAACATCTTGTAGGAGTGAGGAAGAGCCAGTGGTGAGTGTGGGGTAAGTTCGTGAGGCAGTAGGTAAAATGAAAGGGGTAAGGCAGCCGGGATTTGATGGGATAAAGATAGAAATGTTAAAAGCAGGTGGGGATATAGTTTTGGAGTGGTTGGTGCAATTATTTAATAAATGTATGGAAGAGGTAAGGTACCTAGGGATTGGCAGAGGAGCATGCATAGTTCCTTTGTATAAAGGCAAAGGGACAAAAGAGAGTGCAAAAATTATAGGGGATAAGTCTGCTGAGTATACCTGGTAAAGTGTATGGTAGAGTTATTATTGAAAGAATTAAGAGGAAGACGGAGAATAGGATAGCAGATGTAACAAGGAGGCTTTACGAAAGGTAGGGGGTGTGTGGACCAGGTGTTTACAGTGAAACATATAAGTGAACAGTATTTAGATAAGGCTAAAGAGGTCTTTGTGGCATTTATGGATTTGGAAAAGGCGTATGACAGGGTGGATAGGGGGGCAATGTGGCAGATGTTGCAAGTGTATGGTGTAGGAGGTAGGTTACTGAAAGCAGTGAAGAGTTTTTACGAGGATAGTGAGGCTCAAGTTAGAGTATGTAGGAAAGAGGGAAATTTTTTCCCAGTAAAAGTAGGCCTTAGACAAGGATGTGTGATGTCACGGTGGTTGTTTAATATATTTATAGATGGGGTTGTAAGAGAAGTACATGCGAGGGTCTTGGCAAGAGGCGTGGAGTTAAAAGATAAAGAATCACACACAAAGTGGGAGTTGTCACAGCTGCTCTTTGCTGATGACACTGTGCTCTTGGGAGATTCTGAAGAGAAGTTGCAGAGATTGGTGGATGAATTTGGTAGGGTGTGAAAAAAGAAGAAAATTAAAGGTGAATACAGGAAAGAGTAAGGTTATGAAGATAACAAAAAGATTAGGTGATGAAAGATTGATATCAGTTTGGAGGGAGAGAGTATGGATGAGGTGAATGTATTCAGAATTTGGGAGTGGACGTGTCAGCGGATGGGTCAAATGAAAGATGAGGTGAATCATAGAATTGATGGGGGGGAAAAGAGTGAGTGGTGCACTTAGGAGTCTGTGGAGACAAAGAACTTTGTCCTTGGAGGCAAAAAAGGGGAATGTATAGAGTATAGTTTTTACCAACGCTCTTATATGGGTGTGAGGCATGGGTGATGAATGTTGCAGCGAGGAGAAGGCTGGAGGCAGTGGAGATGTCATGTCTGAGGGCAATGTGTGGTGTGAATATAATGCAGAGAATTCGTAGTTTGGAATTTTAGGAGGAGGTGCGGGTTTTACCAAAACTGTTGTCCAGAGGGCTGAGAAAGGGTTGTTGAGGTGGTTCGGACATTGTAGAGAGAATGGAGCGAAACAGAATGACTTCAAGAGTGTATCAGTCTGTAGTGGAAGGAAGGCGGGGTAGGGGTCGGCCTAAAAAGGGTTTGGGAAAGAGAGGGGGTAAAGGAGGTTTTGTGTGCGAGGGGCTTGGACTTCCAACAGGCATGGCGTGAGCGTGTTTGATAGGAGTGAATGGAGACAAATGGTTTTTAATACTTGACGTGCTGTTGGAGTGTGAGGAAAGTAACATTTATGAAGGGGTTCAGGGAAACCGGCAGGCCGGACTTGAGTCCTGGAGATGGGAAGTACAGTGCCTGCACTCTGAAGGAGGGGTGTTTTAATGTTGCAGTTTAAAAACTGTAGTGTAAAGCACCCTTCTGGCAAGACAGTGAGGGGAGTGAATGAGGTGAAAGTTTTTCTTTTTCGGGCCCCCCCTGCCTTTGGGTGGGATCGGCCAGTGTGAAATAATAAATAAAATAATGTAAACATTGCAGCAACCCCCCACTTTCACCTGTGAAAAACCTGCTAGGTCAGTCCAGGCACTTATTCAACATTTTTGTGAGATAATTGAACCCATGCCCCCTTTAAATCCCCCTCTCCTTAATTGCTCCGCTGTGTCTTCCTCGACTTTTCAATTTGAAAGAGACGTTGAAACCTCGTTGCAATACCCCCGGTTAGCCTCTCTTCCCCCTTTCTCTTCTCTCTCTCTCTCTCTCTCTCTCTCTCTCCTCTCTCTTTCTCTCTATCTCTCTCTCCCCTCTCTCTTCTCTCCTCTTTTCCCCAGGGTTATATTTTGAGGTGTGTTTGTGTTATCCTGGAGGGTGTATATCTGTGTTATTACACATGACAGGTTTGTATCTGTGTATGTTCCCCAGGTGGGGTTTGTGTGTGTGTGTGTGTGTGTGTGTGTAGCTCTTTGTTACACGTTGTGGGGGAAAAGGCTCAGACAACACAACACACACCACCACACACAACACCCCAACACACAAAACCCATTCTAAAACGTAATTAAAAAAAGGGTAATCTCCTGTGTTCAGCTGGTCACTGAATTCCTGCATTTTCCACCCCTTTAATTCTTCGCCTTAAAGTTAAACCTCGCGTGTTATGTTAAACCCATCGCAGTGTTATGTTAAACCATCGCGTGTTTTTTAAACCATAAAAGTGTTTGTTAAAACCTATAGTGTTACGTTAAATCTCGTGTTGAAAAACCATCGGTGTTTTTTAAACCATGAAGTGTTTTTTTAAAAACCCAATACAGTATTTTTTAAAAACCTACGGTTATTTTTTCCACACGGGTTTTTATGTTAAACCATCCATGTTATTTAAACCTCCAGTGTTATTTTAAACCTCACAGGTTATTTAAACCTTCACAGTGTTTTTTTTAAACCATCACAGTGTTTTTTAAAACCCCATCACAGGGTTGCCTGGAGAATACCTGGAGGGGGTTTGGGGGGCACGACCCCGGGGCCCGGGTCTGAGACCAGCCCTCGGGGTGGATTTAGGGTCTGATCAATCAGGCTGTTACTGCTGGCCCGACGCAAAGTGAGTACAAATCTTTGGTAACCCCCCTTTATTTGCTGGGGGGCTGATAACAGTTTGGACCCCTCATTTTGTTTGTCTCTCGTGTGCTCGTGTCGCCCCTGCTTTCTTGGGGGAATGTTGCGCTCCTGCCGAGTCTTTTTTTTCAAGGGAGTGATTTTCTGTGCAAAATTTGGGACTAGTCCCTTTAATTTTCCAAGTGTTTTTATCAGTATCTTTCTCTACCGGTTTCCGGGAATACAACTCAAAGGGGCTTTAACGTCCCCGTAATTTTGGTGCTTATTGTACTTGTGTGAACCGTGAAATTCTTTGTACACTCTCCAAATCAGCAATTTCGTCAGCCTTGAAGGGGCCGTTTAGTGTACAGCAGTATTCCAGTCTAGAGGAACAAACGATTTGAAGGAAACATTTAAAGGGTTGATCCCCAGTTTTGGGTTTCTTATCTATCCTGTCATTTTCCTGCAATGAGGTAGATTATTGTTGTGGGCTTTGAAGGCGGATCCCTTTCATTATCACTCCCCGGTCCTTTACAAATTTCTTTTTTTCCCCATATTGTATGGTTGAAATTTTTGGTATACCCCGAAATTTTTTATTTTTTTCAAGTTTTCCATTCTGGTATTAAATTTCCCCTGAATTTTTGTTTTATCCCTTAAAGATTGGTTGATGGCCCCGTTAGTTGGGCCGTGGAGGTTTGCTTATAAGGTGTTGAAAAACCGGGTTGGTTTTCTGATGGTATCAGGTGGGTTGGGGGGCATCTGTCTTTGGGAACTTTTTAAAAGGGCTTTTGGGGATTATCGTTTACTTTACTTTTTAGTTTTTTCAAAATTTTTTGACTCACCCCCTTTTTTTTTTGTTTTGTGGCTATTCCCTGGTTTGTTTTTGGAATTTGTGAACACCTGTTTGTTTTCCTCCCTTCCATAGGATTGCTGGGGGTACGGACAGGGGGGCCCTGCTCTAAACCGGGCCCGGGGTTTTGGCTGGGGCAGGGGGTTGGTTTTTGTTCTTAAAAATTGTTTTTTGATTTTTTTTCCTTGTTTGTTTTTTACAAAGTTTTGCCCTTTTGGGGGGGGCTTTCTGTTTTTTTTTTGTCCCCCCTTTTGCCCCCTTTATAGAAGCTGAAGTGTGAAACTTCTTAGTTTTGTTAAAAACCCTGGGGGGGGGGCGGGGTGGGGGTTTGTAAACCCTTCGTATGTTATTTAAATCGGTTTTTGTTACCCTTTTTTCCTTTTAAAAGTTTTTTTTAAATTTCGCCCAGTTTTTAAAACTGCAGGTTTTTTGTTAAACCTCGAATGTTATGTTAAACCCTCGCAGTGTTATGTTAAACCCCTCGTAATGTTATGTTCCCCTCGCAGTGTTATGTTAAACCTGAAATGTTATTTTTAAACCCTCGCAGTGTTTGTTAAACCCTCGTTGTTATGAAACCCCTTCGCAGTGTTATGTTAAACCCCTCCCCAGTGTTAGTTAAACCCCTGATGTTATGTTTCCCTCGCAGTGTTATGTTAAAACCCTCGTAATGTTATGTTAAAACCCCTCCCCCGTTTTATTTTAAAACCCTCGTTTGTTATGTTAAACCCCTCGCAGTGTTATGGTTTAAACCCTCGCAGTGTTTGTTAAACCTCGATGTTATTTTAAAACCTCGCAGTGTTATTTTAAAACCCTCGATGTTTATGTTAAACCCTCGCAGTGTTATGTTAAACCCCAAAATTGTTATGTTAAACCCCCATGTTTTGTTAAACCCTGCAGTTTTATGTTAAACCTCGAAATTGTTATGTTAAACCCTCGCGTGTTATGTTAAACCCTCGATGTTATGTTAAACCTCGCGTGTTATTTTAAAACCCTGCAGTGTTTGTTAAACCCTCGATGTTATTTTTTAAAACCCTCGCAGTTTATGTTAAACCCCTCGTAATGTTATGTTAAACCCTCGCGTTTATTTTAAAACCCCGAAATGTTATGTTTAAACCCTCGCAGTGTTTGAAAACCCTCGCGGTTATGTTAAACCTCGATGTTAGTTTAACCCTCGAGTGTTAGTTAAACCCTTCGTTTTTTATGTTAAAACCCCTCGCAGTGTTTTTTAAAAACCCTCGAATGTTTTGTTAAACCCCGTGTTATTTTAAAAACCCTCGCAGTGTTTATGTTAAACCCCGTATGTTATGTTAAAACCCTCCAGTGTTATTTTAAACCCCTTCGCAGTGTTATTTTTAAACCCTCGCAGTGTTTTTTTTAACCCTCGCAGTGTTATTTTAAAATCGATTTTTTTTTAAAACCCTGAGTGTTAGTTAAACCCTCGAAATGTTATGTTAAACCCTCGCAGGGTTATTTTAAAAACCCTGATGTTATGTTAAACCTTCGCGTGTTTTTAAACCCTCCCCAGTGTTAGTTAAACCCAATGTTTTTTAAAAACCCTGCAGTGTTATGTTAAACCCCTTTTAAATGTTATTTTTTAAACCCTCGAGTTTTTTGTTTTCCCTCGTATGTTTATGTTAAAAACCCTCGCATTTTTGTTAAACCCTGAGTGTTATTTTAAAACCCCTGAAGGTTATTTTAAAAACCCTCGCAGTGTTATGAAAACCCCTTCCCCAGTTTTATTTTAAAAACCTCGCAGTGTTATTTTAAAACCCTGCAGTGTTATGTTAACCCTCGCTTGTTATTTTAAACCCTCGCATGTTATTTTAAACCTCGAATGTTAGTTAAACCCTCGAATGTTATTTTAAAACCCTCCGTGTATTTTTTAAACTCTGCGGGTGTTATTTTAAAACCCTCGCAGTGTTATTTTAAACCTCGCGTGTTTGTTAAAACCCTCGCAGTTATGTTAAACCCTGGTTTGTTTTGTTAAACCTGAATGTTATTTTTTAAACCCTCGCAGTGTTATGTTAAAACCTGCGGGTTATTTTTAAACCCCTCGCGGTTATGTTAAACCTGCAGTGTTATGTTAAACCCTCGCCTGTTATTTTTAAACCTCGAATGTTATGTTAAACCTGAGTGTTATTTTAAACTCCGCCGTGTTATGTTAACCCTCGCAGGTTTTGTTAAACCCTCGCAGTGTTTTTTAAAAACCCTGCGTGTTATTTTAAAACCCCTGCAATGTTATTTTTAAACCTCGCAATGTTATGTTAAACCCTCGAGTTTATGTTAAACCCCTCGCGTGTTATGTTAAACCTCGATGTTATTTTAAAACCCCGCAGTGTTTGTTAAACCCCGCAGTGTTATTTTAAACCCCTCGAAATGTTTTTAAACCCTCGCAATGTTATGAAAAACCTGCTTTGTTATGAAAAACCCCCTGCAGTGTTATGTTAAACCCTCGAATGTTTTTTAAAACCCCTCGCAGTTTTTATGTTAACCCTCGCTTTTTATGTTAAAACCCTTCGCAGTGTTTTTTTAAAACCTCGCGTGTTTTTTTAAAAACCTCCGGGTTTATTTTTTAAACCTCGCAGGTTATTTTAAAAACCCCTCGAATGTTTTTTTTTAAACCCTCCGTGTATTTTAAACCCCCCTCGCATTTTATGTTAAACCTTCGCGTGTTTTGTTAAAACCCATCGCAGTGTCTTTTAAAACCCAACAAGGGTATGTTCCTGAGGTTGTTCCATCGCTTCATTTTAACCCCTTCAGCCCCTTTCAGTTAACCATGGTTATGAAACCCGCTTATTTAACCCCCCGGCCCGAAACCCCAGGTGATTTTAAAAATCGAGTTGGGTTTTTTCCTGCTGTTTGTTTGATGAGTTAAAATGGTGAGAAACCATCGCGGAGTTCCATGGGTTTTTGAAAAATGGGGGGTTATGTTAAACCATGCGTGTCTTTTTTTAAACCAGCCAGTGTCATTTTAAACCATCGCAGTGTATGTTTTTTAACCCTCACAGTCCCTTCCATTCAGCTTCACATGGGGTCCTGGGTTTGATCCCAATAAGGGTGGGACCATTTGGACTGTTTCCTTAAGAAACCTGTGTCCTGTTACCTTCAGAAAGTAGGTCCCCGGTGTTAGTCACCTTACACTGGTGTCACTGTTTTTCCTATCAGTATGTAGGTACCCGGGTTAGGGACTGGATGGGTGGCATCCTGGGGGCCAAAATTACTAAAGTTACTAACCCGGAACTTTTTATTCTTGAGTAGCTATGGTCCTGAGGTAAGCTTTCATCAACATTTTCTTTAGAGTTTTTCATAACATTGTCTTGAGAGTTCATCAACATCATCCATTGTCTGAGAGTAAGACTTTTCATCAACATTGCTTGAGGTTCATCAAAAAATCAACATTGTCTTGAGAGTTCATCACTCTCAACTTGTCCCGGAGTAAACTTTAAATTTTATTAAAATTGTCCTGAGGTAAGACTTTACATCAACATCATCAAATTGCCCGGAGTAAGGGGTTACATCAACCTTTTAAATTTTTGGAGTAAGTTCTCAAAAATCATCAACTTGTCCTGGGTAAGATTACTCAACTTTTCCAAAATGTCCTGAGAGTAAAACTTACATAACATCTCAACATTGTCCGAGAGTAAGACTTCATCAACTTGTCTTGGGTTTCATCAAGAAAATCAAACTTTTTTTGGGTTAAATCAAAAACTCAAATTGTCTTGAGAGTTCTCAAAAATTTTCAACATTGTCTTGGAGTTACATACATTATCTTAGGTTCATCAACATTTTTCAAATTGTCTTTAGAGTTACTCAAAAATTTTTTGGGGTTTCATCAACATTATCAACATTTTTGAGGTTACATCTCAATTTTGTCTTGAGGTTAAACAAGCTTAACATTGTCTTGAGGTTTTTTTTTAAGAAAAATCAAAATTGTCTTGAGGTTTATCAAAATCATCAAATTGTTTGAGGTTCTTTAAAAAATTTTTTTAAATTGTCTGAGAGTTACATCAAATTTTCTGGGTTAATAAAATTATAACTTGTCTGGGTTAATACAAAAATTTGTCTTGGAGTTAATAACATCATAACATTGTCCGAGAGTTACACAACTTGTTTGAGGTTACTCAAAAATTATCAACATTGTCTTGAGAGTTACTAACATTATAACATTGTCTTGAGAGTTCTCAACAGCACAAATTGTTTGAGAGTTACATCAACATCATAACATTGTCTTGAGATTTAATCAACATTTCAACATTTTTTTGGGGTTACATCAATTATAAACTTTGCTTGAGGTTACATCAACGCATCAACTTTGTTTTGGGAGTTACATCAAAAACATCAACTTGTTTTGAGAGTTAATAAAAACATCAACATTGTCTTGAGAGTTAATAAACAGTTTAAAATTTGTCTTGAGAGTTCATCAACATTATCAACATTGTTTTGGAGTTACTAAACAGCTAAAACATTGTTTTAGAGTTTCATCAAAAACTAAATTGCTTGGAGTTCATCAACAGCTAAACTTGTCTTGAGGTTCCTCAACAGCATCAAATTGCCCTGGAGTTACATCAACATTTCAATTTTTTTTGGGAGTTACATCAACAGCTCAACATTGTTTTGAGGTTACATAAACAACTAAAACGCATAACATTGTCTTGAGGTTACATAAAATCATCAACATTGCCCTGAGGTTCCCAAAACAGCTCAAACGTAGTGTGGGGGTTCTTGCAACATAAACCAGTAAGACAGAAAGGAGTTTGAAATGTGAGGGGAAATCTTTGTTTACTGTAAGTTTAAAAAATATTATAAGAGGAGGAGGGGGGAGTGGGGGGGGAAAGAAGTGGGGGAAAAGTGGGGGGGAAGAGAGGAGAGGGAGGGGGGAGGAAAAAGGTGAGAGGGGTGGGAGGAAGAGATGAGAGGGAGGGGGGAGGAAGAGTGGAGGATGGGGAGGGGGGAAGTGGAATTGTGGGGAGGAAGAGAGTGAGAGGGGGGGGGTTTTTGGGGGGAGGAAGAGATTTGAGGGGAGTGGGGGGGAAAGAGAGTGAAGGGAGTGGGGGGGAAGAGAGTGAGGGGAGTGGGGGGGAAAGAGTGAGAGGGAGTGGGGAGGAAGAAGGAGAGTGGAGGGAGGGGGGAGGAGAAGAGAGTGTGGGGGGAGGGAGAGGGAGGAGAGCGAGAGGGGAGGGGGGGAGGAAGAGGAATGAGAGGGGTGGTGAGGAAAGAGAGTGAGAGGAAGTTGGGAGGGTGAGAGAGAGGTGAGGGGGATTTGGGGAGGAGAGAGAGGAGTGAGAGGGGTGGGGGAAAGAGAGTGTGAGAGGGAGTGGGGGGGGAGAGAGGCGAGAGGGAGGGGGAGGAAGAGAGGGAGTGAGAGGGAGGGGGCAGGAGAGTGAGTGAGTGGAGGGAGTGGGGGAGGAAAAGAGAGAGACAGTGAGAGGAAGTTGGGAGGAAAGTGAGTGTGAGAAGGAATGAGGAGGGAGGAGAGAGAGCGAGAGGGGAGTGCGAAGGAGAGAGAGGGAGTGGGGAGGGAGGGAGATAGATAGGGAGAGGGAGTGGGGGAGGAAGAGAGAGTGAGTGAGAGGGAGTGGGCAGGAAGAGTGTGTGAGTGAGAGGGAGTGGGGAGAAGAGAGAGTGAGAGTTGAGGGGGGGGAGTGATGGGAGGGAGAGAGAGTGTGAGGGGAGTGGGGAGGAAGATGTGAGTGAGTGAGGGAGGGGAGTGGGGAGCGAAGATTGGTGATGATGAGGGTAGTGGGGAGGAAGAGAGAGTGAGAGGGAGTGGGGAGGGAGAGAGAGTGGAGAGGGAGTGGGGGGGAGAGGGAGTGGGAGAGGAAGAGAGAGAGAGGGAGTGGGGAGAGGGGGAATGTGGGGAGGGAGGAGGAGAGGAGTGTGGAGGGGAAGTGGGGAGAAGAGAGAGAGTGGGAGGGAGTGGGGAGGAAGAGAGAGAGTGGGAGGGAGTGGGGAGGAAGAGAGAGAGTGGGAGGGAGTGGGGAGGAAGAGAGAGTGGAGTGGGAGGGGAGTGGGGAGGAGAGAGAGAGAGAGTGAGAGAGGAAAGGAAGAGGAAAAGTTGGAGAGAAAATTTTTATTCGTTCGTGGAAGCACTAAACCCGACGAGGCGTAAAAGTGGGGACTTTTTTGGACGTTCAGGGAAAGTATCCTGTCAATTTAGGGAAATAAAATGGCGGACCCTGCCATTACTGTCCGAAATTTCCCCACCACGAGAGAGAGAGAGAGAGATAGAGAGAGAGAGAGAGAGAGAGAGAGAGAGATCGTGGCGGTCTCTCACCGGTCAGTCTAAGTTAGATAAGAATTATTACAACGATCAGGAACATTGGAGAGTCAAGATACGTGTGAGTGAAACACAAATTGAACAATAATAATCCTGTCAGAGTGCAAAACATTTAACTGACTTCCATTTTGTATGTATAATGACAGTGTTCTGTCATGTCTTGTCATCTCACCGTCTCTGTCGTGTCCTTGTCATCTCACTGTCTTTAGCATGTCCTTGTCATCTCGCTATCTCGTGTCATATCTGTCATCTCACTATCTCTGTCATATCTTGTCATCTCACTGTCTCTGTCATGTCTTGTCATCTCACTGTCTCTGTCATGTCTTGTCATCTCACTGTCTCTGTCATGTCTTGCCATCTCACTGTCTCTGTCATGTCTTGTCATCTCACTGTCTCACGTCATATACCTGTCAGTTACTGTAATATCTTTATTACATACCTTATACCCATCCTCTGGGTGGTGGTCAAAAAATTAGTGGTACATAATGGGTCCAGGGACTGTACCTCAACATTACAGAGATACATAATGGGTCCAGGGACTGTACCTCAACATTACAGAGGCACATAATGGGTCCAGGGACTGTACTTCAACATTACAGTGGCACATAATGGATCCAGGGACTATACCACAACATTACAGTGGCACATAATGGGTCCAGGGACTGTACTTCAACATTACAGTGGTACATAATGGGTCCAGGGACTGTACCTCAACATTACAGTGGCACATAATGGGTCCAGGGACTGTACCTCAACATTACAGTGGCACATAATGGGTCCAGGGACTGTACATTCAACATTACAGTGGCACATAATGGGTCCAGGGACTGTACCTCAACATTACAGTGGCACATAATGGGTCCAGGGACTGTACTTCAATATTACAGTGGCACATAATGGGTCCAGGGACTGTACCTCAACATTACAGTGGCACATAATGGGTCCAGGGACTGTACCTCAACATTACAGTGGCACATAATGGGTCCAGGGACTGTACTTCAACATTACAGTGGCACATAATGGATCCAGGGACTGTACCTCAACATTACAGTGGCACATAATGGGTCCAGGGACTGTACCTCAACATTACAGTGGCACATAATGGGTCCAGGGACTGTACCTCAACATTACAGTGGCACATAATGAGTCCAGAGACTGTACCTCAACATTACAGAGGTACATAATGGGTCCAGGGACTGTACCTCAACATTACAGAGGCACATAATGGGTCCAGGGACTGTACCTCAACATTACAGTGGCACATAATGGGTCCAGGGACTGTACCTCAACATTACAGTGGCACATAATGGGTCCAGGGACTGTACTTCAACATTACAGTGGCACATAATGGGTCCAGGGACTGTACCTCAACATTACAGTGGCACATAATGGGTCCAGGGACTGTACCTCAACATTACAGTGGCACATAATGGGTCCAGGGGACTGTACCTCAACATTACAGAGGCACATAATGGGTCCAGGTACTGTACTCAACATTACAGAGGCACATAATGGGTCCAGGGACTGTACTCAACATTACAGTGGCACATAATGGGTCCAGGGACTGTACTCAACATTACAGTGGCACATAATGGGTCCAGGGACTGTACCTCAACATTACAGTGGCACATAATGGGTCCAGGGACTGCACCTCAACATTACAGTGGCACATAATGGGTCCAGGGACTGTACCTCAACATTACAGAGGCACATAATGGGTCCAGGGACTGTACCTCAACATTACAGAGGTACATAATGGGTCCAGGGACTGTTCCTCAACATTACAGAGGCACATAATGGGTCCAGGGACTGTACTTCAACATTACAGAGGCACATAATGGGTCCAGGGACTGTACCTCAACATTACAGAGGCACATAATGGGTCCAGGGACTGTACCTCAACATTACAGAGGTACATAATGGGTCCAGGGACTGTACTTCAACATTACAGAGGTACATAATGGGTCCAGGGACTGTACTTCAACATTACAGAGGCACATAATGGGTCCAGGGACTGTACTTCAACATTACAGAGGCACATAATGGGTCCAGGGACTGTACCTCAACATTACAGAGGCACATAATGGGTCCAGGGACTGTACCTCAACATTACAGAGGCACATAATGGGTCCAGGGACTGTACCTCAACATTACAGTGGCACATAATGGGTCCAGGGACTGTACCTCAACATTACAGAGGCACATAATGGGTCCAGGGACTGTACCTCAACATTACAGAGGTACATAATGGGTCCAGGGACTGTACCTCAACATTACAGAGGCACATAATGGGTCCAGGGACTGTACTTCAACATTACAGAGGTACATAATGGGTCCAGGGACTGTACTTCAACATTACAGAGGTACATAATGGGTCCAGGGACTGTACCTCAACATTACAGAGGCACATAATGGGTCCAGGGACTGTACCTCAACATTACAGAGGTACATAATGGGTCCAGGGACTGTACCTCAACATTACAGAGGCACATAATGGGTCCAGGGACTGGGACACAAAATTTTGATAGCTGAACAAGGTACACTGGTAATGAACTATTTACATGCTTATATCTAGTCACACTCGTAATGAGTTTTTTATGCAGACATTTATTACGTCACACTAAAAAAAAAGTGATAATGTTTTATTTATAGTGGACCAAGTCAGGGTATTTATCTCGAGTGGTTTGTAATATACCTCTGTGGATAAAATATCCTGATGTTTCTTGAATATTTCTGAGTGAGTTGTCTCTGAATTCATAAATATTATCGCATTCGGGTACAAAATGACGCAGGGTGTGACTCAGTCCAGCACCCAGTGACGCAGGGTGTGACTCAGTCCAGCATCCAGTGACGCAGGGTGTGACTCAGTCCAGCACCCAGTGACGCAGGGTGTGACTCAGTCCAGCATCCAGTGACGCAGGGTGTGACTCAGTCCAGCACCCAGTGACGCAGGGTGTGACTCAGTCCAGCATCCAGTGACGCAGGGTGTGACTCAGTCCAGCATCCAGTGACGCAGGGTGTGACTCAGTCCAGCACCAGTGACGCAGGGTGTGACTCAGTCCAGCATCCAGTGACGCAGGGTGTGACTCAGTCCAGCATCCAGTGACGCAGGGTGTGACTCAGCCCAGCACCCAGTGACGCAGGGTGTGACTCAGTCCAGCACCCAGTGACGCAGGATGTGACTCAGTCCAGCATCCAGTGACGCAGGGTGTGACTCAGTCCAGCACCCAGTGACGCAGTCTGTGACTCAGTGCAGCATCCAGTGACGCAGGGTGTGACTCAGTCCAGCATCCAGTGACGCAGGGTGTGACTCAGTCCAGCACCCAGTGACGCAGGGTGTGACAATAGTCCATCTGGCAAAGTTTACATTTCGTTTGGTCTACATCTGGTGGTGGTGATTTAACCTGCCAAAGCTCAGTCATTACGTACCTCTGTAATCTGTAAATACCTTTGTAACTTGTCATGATTGTGACCAGACCTACCTGGAGTTCATTACCTTTGTAAATTGTGAGTTCATTACCTTTGTAAATTGTGAGTTCATTACCTCTGTAACTTGTTCAGCTATCAAAACTTTGGAGTCCAGTCCCTGGACCCATTATGTACCTCTGTAATCTTTTGACTACTGCCCACAGGATGGGTATGGGGTGCATAATAAACATATTAAACTAACCCAGCCGGAGCCGGGAGGTAGTGACATCCAAGAGTCGGCTTATTTTGTTGGATGCACCATAGACATGTGGCTCCTCCTGCATGGTGGAATGATGATAGATGAACTGACTGGTGTCAGTCCTCTTCAGTTTTAATTCAATAAAGTTCAGTTGAAGTTCTTTTCGTATTATTGTTCTCAAACTGCTAACTCACAGCCCAAGATTGTAATCTACTCCCTCTAAAGTCATATGACTTAGCCAATTCATCAGTTCTGATATGCATCAGAAGGCCAACTTGAGATGGAATCTACATCAGGTGCAGTCTGACTCCACTGTCCACAGTCCTACCATACCTGTGTCTGGCTTCTGACAAGAGTGACACAATTTATACTTAAGGAGTTGAGAGTATTTATGGATGATAGAGAATCAGTTACAATTAAAATGTCAATCTTACATAGACGCATTTGAGTGCAAGGAGAATGACAAAAAATTTTGTTTGAAGAATAGACGCCCAGTATTGATGCGTATTCGAATTTCTTTGAGAGCCATCACTCTGTAAGACAACAGTAGCAATCCCAACTGCCCGACCGGATTGATGAATAATACCATCAATATAATTCTCATCATCTCAGTCTTTCGTCTAGTTCAACTTTCACTCACGAGAGCCATCCACTGTCACAATGGCCAACTCCTGAATTACCTGTCACATGAGAAGTGTAAACAGTGACCACCACAACACTCGCTCCCTCATCACGCCACCAAACACAGATAAAACTTTCACCTTCGATGTGTGAGTGAAATATCACACTGCAGAAGGATGCTCCTGTGTAATATCACGCTCGAGTAAGTTATGCTCCGTCACTTGCGGTTCGTTACGTTACATTCATCAAGTACTTTCGAAAGACACGTCACCCTGACGAAAGGTACAATTCTTTTTTCATATATGAAATTTGGGGGGGGCTAAATCGATGGTGCTCAAATATATTCACATCATCAGTTTAGAAATACGTATATGTATATATAAATATTAATATATATATATATATTATATATATATATATATATATATATATATATATATATATATATATATATATATATATATATATATATATATATATATATATATATATATATTATATATATATATATATATGTCGTGCCGAATAGGCAGAACTTGCGATCTTGGCTTAAATAGCAACGCTCATCTTGCCATATAGGACAAGTGAAAATTTGTGTATGCAATAATTTCGCCAAAATCATTCTGAACCTAACGAAAAAAAAATATTTCACTGTGTTTGTTTAGTATTAAATTACTGTAAACAAATCTAAATTATATTTAGTTGGGTTAGGCTAAAATAAATTGTTCTTGTTATAATAAGGTTAGGTAAGTTTTCTAAGATTCTTTTGGAGCAAAATTAAAAATTTTTACATTAACATTAATGAAAAAAAATTATCTTTAAACATATAAGAGAAAATTTTAGAAAGGACTCAATTTTAAATGAGTTCTTGCTAATTGACCAGTTTTACATATTCGGCACGACTATATATATATATATATATATATATTATATATATTATATATATATATATATATATATATATATATATTATATATATATATATAATATATATATATATATATACACTGATGAGGGTTTATGCTTAAGGCAGAATTAATTAATGATCTATAAACATGAAGCAAATATCATGGGGAGGTCCAGGAGGTCCAGGAGGTCCAGGAGGTCCAGGAGGTCCAGGAGGTCCAGGAGGTCCAGGAGGTCCAGGAGGTCCAGGAGGTCCAGGAGGTCCAGGAGGTCCAGGAGGTCCAGGAGGTCCAGGAGGTCCAAGAGCTCCAGGAGGTCCAGAGGTCCAGGATGCCAGAGGTCCAGGAGGTCCAGGAGGTCCAGGAAGGTCCAGGGAGGTCCAGGAG
>NC_069447.1:7540821-7542492 GCF_026875155.1 Cherax quadricarinatus | reverse complement strand
AAAACTCACACAACACACAACACTACCCAAACACAAAAACACACAACACACACCAACAAAAACACCACATACACACACACACAAACACACATACACCACATACACACACACACCCCAAACAACACACCCCAAAACACAACACACACACACACAACACATAACACCACCACACCACACACACCACAACACACCAACCACACACACCACACACACACACACACACACACACACACACCACACACACACACAAACAAACAAAACAGACCAGTTCGCTCTACCCTCAGAAACAATCACAGAAAGCACTAAAAAAATTTTTTACCCCCTCTCATTCTTCTCTCCCCTCGTACTTCCCCCCTCCCCCCATCTGCACCAGTTTCCCCCCCTCATCACGACCTATAAATAGAAAAAAAAAACGGGTTAACGACCCTTTCCCCCCCCTTCGAATTTTTCCACCTCCTTCCCCTCCCCTTCCCCCCCCCTTCCCCCCCCCCTTCCCCTCCCCTTTCCCTTTCCCCCCCCTCCCCTTTCCCCCCCCCCTTCCCCTCATCAGTGATCCTTTTACGCGACAGGGGTTTAATTTTGTACCCGGGGCGCCGTCAGAGTAAACCCCCGGGGTTAATAATGGGTCCCAGGGGTAATTGAAAAATGATAAAGGGAGCTTGGTGACACACTTATTCCCCCTTTCTCCCCTCTCCTTTTCCCCCCCTTTCTTCCTTTCCCTCTCCCCCTTTCCTTCTCTCCTCTCCTATTCTCCATTCCCCCCTCACCCTGGAGTTTACCCACGATTCCTATCCTGCTTCCATTTTCTTCTTTTATTTTGCCGGGGCAGCCTATTCATTTTATCTTTATTCCCCTCTCCTTTCACCCCTTTCCCCTTAACCCTTACCTCCTCCCCCCCTGTAGGGGGATGACCATTTACCATTTAAAAAAAACAGTCTCGTGATTAGGGGAAAGGAAATTTGCTATTAGTTAGTAGGGTTTATTAGATGGGGGAAGGGTGGTAGTAAAGATAGATGGTAGTCCCGGGGGAATGGTAGGGGGAGTGGTGGTAGGTATGGATGGTGTCAGGGGGAATGGTAGGGAGAGTGGGGGTAGGTGTGGTATGGTAGTCAGGAGAATGGAGGGGGGTGGTGGTAGGTATGGGATGGTATCAGGGGAAGGTAGGGGGGTGGTGGTAGGTATGGTAGGGTTTCAGGAGAAGGTAGGGAAGTGGTGGTAGGTGTGGTATGGTAGTCAGGAGAATGGTAGGGAGAGGGGTTTGGTAGGTATGGTATGGTAGTCAGGAGAATGGTAGGGAGAGTGGTGGTAGGTGTGGTAGGGTAGTCAGGAGAATGGTAGGGAGAGTGGTGGTAGGTTTTGGTATGGTAGTCAGGAGAATGGTAGGAGAGGGGTGGTGGGTATGGAAATGGAAATCAGGAGAAATGGAAAGGGAGGGAGTAATAGGAATGTTATGGCAGTAGAATGATGGAGAGAGGTAGTATTGTTATGGTAGTAGTTAAATATGGTACACTCTTGTACATTCACTTTTCATTCACGTACACTCACGTACACTCCCAAACTCACGAACAGTCACATTCTGTCACGAAACATTAACGCACACTCATCATGAACACTTAAAACTCCCTTATCCTCACGTACACTCATACTCACGACACTCACTCACACTTCCGT
>NC_069447.1:7533321-7535821 GCF_026875155.1 Cherax quadricarinatus | reverse complement strand
CCAGGTCTGCAGCCTGTCCAGATCCCTTTGTAGTTCTGCCTGGTCTTCGGTCGAATGAATTCTTCTCATCAACTTCACGTCATCTGCAAACAGGGACACTTCGGAGTCTATTCCTTCCGTCATGTCGTTCACAAATACCAGAAACAGCACTGGTCCTAGGACTGGCCCCTGTGGGACCCCGCTGGTCACAGGTGCCCACTCTGACACCTCACCACGTACCATGGCTCGCTGCTGTCTTCCTGACAAGTATTCCCTGATCCATTGTAGTGCCTTCCCTGTTATCCCTGCTTGGTCCTCCAGTTTTTGCACTAATCTCTTGTGTGGAACTGTGTCAAACGCCTTCTTGCAGTCCAAGAAAATGCAGTTCACCCACCCCTCTCTCTCTTGTCTTACTGCTGTCACCATGTCATAGAACTCCAGTAGGTTTGTGACACAGGATTTCCTATCCCTAAAACCATGTTGGGTGCTGCTGATGAGATCATTCCTTTCTAGGTGTTCCACCACTCTTCTCCTGACAATCTTCTCCAAGACTTTGCATACTATGCATGTCAGTGACACTGGTCTGTAGTTTAGTGCTTCATGTCTGTCTCCTTTTTTAAAGATTGGGACTACATTTACTGTCATCCATACCTCAGGCAATCTCCCTGTTTCGATAGATGTATTGAATATTGTTGTTAGAGGCACACATAGCACCTCTGCTCCCTCTCTCAGGACCCATGGAGAGATGTTATCCGGCCCCATTGCCTTTGAGGTATCTAGCTCACTCAGAAGCCTCTTCACTTCTTCCTCGGTTGTGTACTGTGTCCAGCACTTGGTGGTGTGCCCCACCTCTCCGTCTTTCTGGAGTCCCTTCTGTCTCCTCTGTGAACACTTCTTTGAATCTCTTGTTGAGTTCCTCAAATACTTTACGGTTATTTCTTGTTGTCTCTCCTCCTTCCTTCCTTAGCCTGATTACCTGGTCCTTGACTGTTGTTTTCCTGTGGCTATATAACAGCTTCGGGTCAGATTTGGCTTTCGCTGCTATGTCGTTTTCATATTGTCGTTGGGCCTCCCTTGTGTGTGTGTGTGTGTGTGTGTGTGTGTGTGTGTGTGTGTGTGTGTGTGTGTGTGTGTGTGTGTGTGTGTGTGTGTGTTAAAATCTGGAGGCAAGAGTGACATTGACGAAATGACACAAAAGTTATATATTACATTTACCAAAATATAACTTAATGTAATTAGAGTAATTGTTGAATATAAAATTATCATGGAATTATTAAATCTTATTATAGTATAACAAACAAAATATAATTATAGCATAATTATATAATATAGGTTATATTTCATAGTGTACACTGAGTGCATTTACATTGAGTGGGTATAATTTGAGTGCAAACTGAGTGCATTTACATTGTTCACGCCGTCGCCCCCACTGCTGCTGCTGCTGCTACTGCTGCTGCTGCCGCTGCTGCTGCTGCCGCTGCTGCTGCTGTTGCTGCCGCTGCTGCTGCTGCCGCTGCTGCTGCCGCTGCTGCCGCTGCTGCTGCTGCTGCTGCCGCTCCCTGCTGCTGTTGCTGCCGCTGCTGCTGCTGCCGCTGCGCTGCTGCTGCTGCCGCTGCTGCTGCTGCTGCTGCCGCTGCTGCTGCTTTTTGCTGCCGCTGCTGCTGCTGCCGCTGCTGCTGCCCGCTGCTGCTGCTGCTGCTGCTGCTTCTGCTGCTGCTGTTTCTGCTGCTGCTGCTGCCGCTGCTGCTGCCGCTGCTGCTGCTGCTGCTGCTGCTGTTGCTGCCGCTGCTGCTGCTGCCGCTGCTGCTACCGCTGCTACTGCTGCTGCTTCTGCTGCTGCTTCTGCTGCTGCTGCTGCCGCTGCTGCTGCTTCTGCTGCTGCTGCTGCGGGCTGCTGCTGCTTTTTGCTGCTGCTGCTGCCGCTGCTGCTGCCGCTGCTGCTGCCGCTGCTGCTGCTGCTGCTGCTGTTGCTGCTGCTGCTGCTGCTGCTGCTGCTGCTGCTGCTGCTGCTGCTGCTGCTGCTGCTGCTGCTGCTTCATGCCAAGTGCCGTTTACACTACACTCGGATAAGAGTGCAGCCGAGTGAGAAAAGTTTTAAGTGGTGCTCGAGGAATGAATGCAAACCGCTTAACTGTGTCAAAGGGCTCTTGCTCCACGGAACTGGAGCTCCCCTGCCTTTAAGGTGCCTTGATGCTGGTGAAGGGCTCTGGATTCAAGAAACTGGAACCGCTTGCTCATTTCTAGAAACAAATGAGATTATATCTCGTTTCTCCCAACAGCTGTTTGACTCCTACGGGTTTGACGGTTTCGTATCATAGTAATAATAATAATGATAATAATAAAAATAATAATAATAATAATAATAATAATAATAATAATAATAATAATAATAATAATTAATGTGTGTGTGTGTGTGTGTGTGTTGTTTAGTTACCATTTGGTCATAGGCACATGTCTATTAGACACTAGGCCTGTTGTATGTGCTGCAAAGCGTGTGTGTGTGTGTGTTTTGTGTGTGTGT
>NC_069447.1:7523321-7530821 GCF_026875155.1 Cherax quadricarinatus | reverse complement strand
AATATGGGTTTTGAATGTTGCAACAAGGAGAAGGCTGGAGGCAGTGGAGATGTCGTGTCTGAGGGCAATGTATGGTGTGAATATAATGCAAAAAATTCGTAGTTTGGAAATTAGGAGGTGTGGGATTATCAAAACTGTTATCCAGATGGGTGAGGAGGGGTTGTTGAGGGGTTGTGTTGTAGTTCAGACATGTAGAGAGGAAGGAACAAAATAGAATGGCTTCGAGAGTGTATGAAACTGTAGAGGAGAGAAGGCGGGGTAAGGGTATGCCTAGGAAAGACTGGAAGGAAGGGGTAAACGAGGTTTCGTGTGAGAGGGACTTTGACTTCCAGCAAGCATGAGTGAGCATGTTAGGAGAGAATGAAGACAAATGGTTTTTAGGACTTGACGTGCTGTTGGAGTGTGAGCGAGGTAGCATTTATGAAGGGATTCAGGGAAACCGGCAGTCCGAACTTGAGTCCTGGAGATGGGAAGTACAGTGCCGGCACTCTGACGGAGGTGTGTTAATGTTCCAGTTTTATAACTACAGTGTAAACATAACTCTGGCAAGACGTATATTTATATATTATTTTTGTGGTGAATTTGTTCTTATTTCTTTATTTTGATTTCATAATCCTTCACTTTCCTTATTCTTTTGTTACTGCTTATTTTTACTTGTTTTATTTATACTTTATTAAACCTTATTTTATTTTTTTCTATATTTCTTGATTACTACAGTTTCTTTCACTGTTTTTACTTTATTCTATTATATTTCTTCATTCTTATTTATGTTTAATTTATATTCTTCGATTTAATAATAATAATAATAATAATAATAATAATAATAATAATAATAATAATAATAATAATAATAATAATAATATATTATTATTAAATATAATAATTATTATTATTATTATTATTATTATTATTATTATTATTATTATTATTATTATTATTATTATTATTGTATTATTTACAGTTGAGGGAAAACCATGACCAAGACAATACAATCATACAATACCCAATAATACAATACAGAAATATAACACATTTTAATACAGCACACTTAATTCAGTATACTTAATATAATACACCAAATGTAATACACTTAATATAATACACTAAATACAATACACTTAATACAATACACTTAATACAATACACTAAATACAATACACTTAATACACTTAAGAGTACAAAACCTTAAATACAGTACACTAGAGACTACAGTACTCTCAATACACATAATACAATACTTAATACAATATCCGCAATACAACACACTTATCACAATACTCGTAAGATAATGATAAATGCTCATTACAAACCCATCAAAGATAACTGCCTATTTCAGCCAATTAGAGAGAACTAAGACAATTAGCATTTCAGTGGCAGTAATCTGCATCAGTTACCCCTGTTATTACCGTTGTTCTCTGGGACTCATCTGTTATTACCGTTGTTCTCTGGGACTCATCTGTTATTACCGTTGTTCTCTGGGACTCATCTGTTATTACCGTTGTTCTCTGGGACTCATCTGTTATTACCGTTGTTCTGTGGGACTCATCTGTTATTACCGTTGTTCTCTGGGACTCATCTGTTATTACCGTTGTTCTCTGGGACTCATCTGTTATTACCGTTGTTCTCTGGGACTCATCTGTTATTACCGTTGTTCTCTGGGACTCATCTGTTATTACCGTTGTTCTCTGGGACTCTTCTGTTATTACCGTTGTTCTCTGGGACTCTTCTGTTATTACCGTTGTTCTCTGGGACTCATCTGTTATTACCGTTGTTCTCTGGGACTCATCTGTTATTACCGTTGTTCTCTGGGACTCATCTGTTATTACCGTTGTTCTCTGGGACTCTTCTGTTATTACCGTTGTTCTCTGGGACTCATCTGTTATTACCGTTGTTCTCTGGGACTCATCCGTTATTACCGTTGTTCTCTTTTGACACCCATCTTCAGGGGCCCAAGACTGTTCAACTGCCTCGCAGCATACAACAACAGATTACTTGGATTTATCTCAAGAAGTATAAGTAACAGAAGTCCAAAAGTTATTTTACAGCTCTATACATCACTAGTGAGGCCTCATTTAGATTATGCTGCTCAGTTTTGGTCCCCTTACTACAGGATGGACATAGACTCATTAGAAAACATACAGAGAAGAATGACTAAAATGATTTACTGTGTAAGGAACCTCCCGTATGAAGATAGACTTAAAGCCTTAAATCTCCACTCTCTGGAGAGGCGTAGAATGAGGGGAGATATCATTGAAGTGTATAAGTGGATGACGGGCATAAACAAGGGAGACATTAATAAAGTACTGAGGGTGTCGAACCAGGTAAGAACCAGGAATAATGGATTTAAGTTGGATAAATTTAGATTTAGAAAGGACATAGGTAAGTACTGGTTTTCTAACAGTTGTAGATGCGTGGAACAGTCTTCCCAGTGGGGTGATAGAGGCTAGGACCTTGGGTAGCTTTAAGAAGAGACTGGACAAATATATGAGTGGGAGGGGCTGGGTTTGATTGGTGTCAAGGGGTACGGGAGTTATTTCTTGAGTAGCTTTAGGTAGATGTCGTTTTGATAAGGATAGTGGAGTTTAGAAAATATTTGTTCAATTATAGTGCATTCTTCCTCAAGGAACTCGTTGCTGCAGATTCTGAGCGCACGCAGGAAGAAGCCTATAATTACACCACGTTTGGTTTTGGTGTCGTGGTGAGAGTAGAAGTGGAGAAGATCGTTTTGGTTGGTGGGTTTTCGATAGACTTTAAAACGAAGTTCGTGGTCAGCTTTGCAGAGCAGGACATCAAGGAAAGGAAGAGTGTTGTCGACTTCTTCTTCAAGTGTGAACTGAGGAAGAATGCACTATAATTGAACAAATATTTTCTAAACTCCACTATCCTCGTCACTTCATCAGAGACTGCAGACGGCGAGCATTAAACATCTTCAACACACCCAGAAAAGACACCCAGAGAAGACACTGCCGAGAAGAGATACATAGTCCTTCCCACCAACTCCATTGCCAAACATGTTTCCAACATTTTTGCCAAAACATCATTCCAAGTATCTACCTCCACAACCACGACCATCAAGGACATCACCAGCAGTAGGCAGGACAAGCCTCCATCCTCTGCAGGGGTATACATAATCCCTTGTAATGACTGCAACAAGTTATACGTGGGCGAAACATCAAGGGACCTCCAAACACGTATTTCAGAACACCAATACGCAAGCAGGTCTGACGACACAAGGAATGCCTGCGTACAACACCGTAATTCACACAACCACTTGATAAACTACAGAAACTCAAGACTTATCGCCACAGAAGACAACACTCAATACCGAAGAATCCTGGAATCATCACTCATTTCTATATCCGACAACTTCAACCAGAATAGTGGCTTCTATAACATAGCTGAACCACTTGCCAAGAAACTTCTTCATCGCTATCCCACATAAGAACACTGTAGAAGGTCTGCTCACAAACTTATCCAATCTCCTTTCCAAGCTACCCAAGTTTTTAGACTCTATAACCCCACTCGGTACATCATCAGATGCAGCATTCTTCACCTGACCTCAGCCGGACTATAAATACTCGCGTTCCTTCCACCCCAGGTAGTTCTGTTTGTGACTTGAAAAAGCCCACTGTGTGGGCGAAACGTAGTCAATAAAGGATCACATTATACTGCATTCGTGTTTATATTGCAATTGTGTCGGTATTTTATACCATTTATTTCCAAACTCCAGGTAAACAGTTCTCTGGCACTCATCTGTTATTACCGTTCTTCTCTGGCACTCATCTGTTACAAAGGTTGTTCTCTGACACTCATCTGTTATTGCCGTTGTTCACTGTCATTCATGGGCCACTCAAAACAATATGAAGTTCAACGAGGAGAAATTTCAACTACTCAGATATGAGAAACTTGAAGAAATTAAAAATGTATCAGGGTATACTACAAATTCTAACCATACAATAGAGCGGAAAAGTAATGTGAAGGACCTGGGAGTGATAATGTCAGAGGATCTCGCCTTCAAAGACCACAACAATGTATCTACCTCATCCACTAGGAAAATGATAGGATGGATAATGAGAATCTTCAAAACTAGGGACGCCAAGTTCATGATGATTCTCTTCAAATCGCTCGTGCTCTCTAGGCTGGAATACTGCTGTACACTAACGGCTCCCTTCAAGGCTGGAGACATTGCAGACCTGGAGAGTGTACAAAGAACTTTCACAGCACACATAAGTACGATAAGGCACCTAAACTACTGGGAACGGTTGAAGGTCCTTGATCTGTATTCCCTCGAACGCAGGCGAGAGAGATACATAATATACACTTGGAAGGTCCTGAAGGGATTGGTACCAAACCTGCACAAGAAAATCACTCCCTATGAAAGCAAGAGACTCGGCAGGAGATACAACATTCCTCCGATGAAAAGACAACACAAAAAGTGTCCGGGGCCAAAGAATGTTCAATTGCCTCCCAGCATACATGAGGGGGATTACCAATAGACCCCTGGCTGTCTTCAAGAAGGCACTGGAGAGGCACCTAAAGTCAGTACCTGACCAATCGGGCTGTGGTTCGTACGTCAGCTTCCGTGCGGCCAGCAGTAACAGCCTAGTTGATCAGACCCTGATCCACCATGAGGCCTGGTCTGAGACCGGGCCGCGGGGGCGTTGACCCCCGAAACCCTCTCCAGGTAAACTCTCCAGGTAACCGTTGTTCCCTGGCATTCGTCTGTTTTTACCGTTGTTCATTGGCATTCATCTGTTTTTACCGTTATCTGGCACCCTTCTGTTATTACCTTTGTTCTCTGGCACTCATCTGTTATTGCCGTTGCTCATTGTCATTCATCTTTTTTTCCGTTGTTCTCTGGCATTCGTCTGATTTTACCGTTGTTCAATGGCATTCATCTGTTTTTACCGTTGTTCCCTGGTACTCGTCTATTACCGTTGTTCACTGGCACTCATCTGTTATTACCGTTGTTCACTGGCACTCATTTGTTATTACCATTATTCACTGGCACTTGTTTGCTATTAACGTTGCTCACTGGCACTCATCTGTTACTGTTGTTCACTGGCACTCATCTTTTACTGTTATTCACTGGCACTCATCTGTTACGATTGATCACTGGCACTCATATGTTACCGTTGATCACTGGCACTCATCTATTACCGTTGTTCACTGGCACTCATCTGTTACCGTTGATCACTGGCACTCATCTGTTACAGTTGATCACTGGCACTCATCTGTTACCGTTGATCACTGGCACTCATCTGTTACCGTTGATGACTGACACTCATTTGTTACCGTTGTTCACTGGCACTCATCTGTTACTGTTGTTCACTGGCAATCATCTGTTACTGTCTTCACTGGCACTCATCTGTTACCGTTGTTCACAGGCACTCATCTGTTACCGTTGTTCACTGGCACTCATCTGTTACCGTTGTTCACAGGCACTCATCTGTTACCGTTGTTAACAGGCACTCATCTGTTACGGTTGATCACTGGCACTCATCTGTTACCGTTGGTCACTGGCACTCATCTGTTACCGTCTTCACTGGCACGCATCTGTTACCGTTGTTCACTGGCACTCATCTGTTACTGTTGTTCACTGGCACTCATCTGTTACTGTTGATCACTGACACACATATGTTACCGTTGATCACTGGCACTCATCTGTTACCGTTAATCACTGGCACACATCTGTTACCGTTAATCACTGGCACTCATTTGTTACCGTTGATTAATTACACACATCTATTACCGTTGATCACTAGCACACATCTGTTACCGTTGATCACTGGCACTTATATGATACCGTTGATCACTGGCACTCATCTGTTACCGTTGATCACTGGCACACATCTGTTACCGTTGAACACTGGCACACAACTGTTACCGTTGAACACTGGCACAAATCTGTTACCGTTGATCACGGGCACTCATCTGTTACCGTTGATCACTAACACACATCTGTTACCGTTGATCACTGGCACTCATCTGTTACCGTTGATCACTGGCATTTATCTCTTACCGTTGTTCACTGGCACTCATCTGTTACCGTTGATCACTGGCACTCATCTGTTACCATTGATCACTGACACTCATTTGTTACCGTTGATCACTGGCACTCATCTCTTACCGTTGATCACTGACACTCATTTGTTACCGTTGTTCACTGGCCCTCATCTGTTACTGTTGTTCACTGGCAATCATCTGTTACTGTCTTCACTGGCATTCATCTGTTACCGTTGTTCACAGGCACTCATCTGTTACCGTTGTTCACTGGCACTCATCTGTTACCGTTGTTCACAGGCACTCATCTGTTACTGTTGTTCACAGGCACTCATCTGTTACCGTTGTTCACTGGCACTCATCTGTTACCGTTGGTCACTGGCACTCATCTGTTACCGTTGATCACTGACACACATCTGTTACCGAAGATCACTGGCACTCATCTGTTACTCTTGTTCACTGGCACTCATCTGTTACCGTTGTTCACTGGCACTCATCTGTTACCGTTGTTCACAGGCACTCATCTGTTACTGTTGTTCACAGGCACTCATCTGTTACCGTTGTTCACTGGCACTCATCTGTTACCGTTGGTCACTGGCACTCATCTGTTACCGTTGATCACTGACACACATCTGTTACCGAAGATCACTGGCACTCATCTGTTACTCTTGTTCACTGGCACTCATCTGTTACCGTTGATCACTGACACACATCTGTTACCGAAGATCACTGGCACTCATCTGTTACCGTTAATCACTGGCACACATCTGTTACCGTTAATCACTGGCACTCATCTGTTACCGTTGATCACTGACACACATCTATTACCGTTGATCACTGGCACACATCTGTTGCCGTTGATAACTGGCGCTTATCTGTTACCGTTGATCACTGGCACTCATCTGTTACCGTTGATCACTGACACACATCTGTTACCGTTGTTCACTGGCACTCATTGTTACCGTTGATCAATGGCACTCGTCTGTTACCGTTGATCACTGACACACATCTGTTACCGTTGATCACTGGCACACATCTGTTACCGTTGATCACTGGCACTCATCTGTTACCGTTGATAACTGACGCACATCTGTTACCGTTGATCACTGGCACACATCTGTTACCGTTGATTACTGACACACATCTGCTACCGTTGATCAATGGCACATCTGTTACCGTTGATCACTGACACTCATCTGTTACCGTTGATCACTGGCACACATCTGTTACCGTTGATCACTGACACTCGTCTGTTACCGTTGATCACTGACACACATCTGTTACCGTTGATCACTGGCACACATCTGTTACCGTTGATCACTGACACTCGTCTGTTACCGTTGATCACTGACACACATCTGTTACCGTTGATCACTGACACTCATCTGTTACCGTTGATCACTGGCACACATCTGTTACCGTTGATCACTCACACTCGTCTGTTTACCGTTGATCACTGACACAATCTGTTACCGTTGATCACTGACACTCATCTGT
>NC_069447.1:7498321-7518321 GCF_026875155.1 Cherax quadricarinatus | reverse complement strand
CATGTGCAACACTTGGGTATCTTTACTGAGGAAACGTTTCGCCACACAGTGGCTTCATCAGTCCATACAAGGAGAATGGTGAAGAACAGGAGGAGTTTGAGGTAATCAGTCCCTCAGTCTTGAGTTGATGTAGTCAGTCCATCAGTCTTGATTGATTGACTGACTACATCAATTCAAGACTGAGGGACTGATTGCCTCAAACTCCTCCTGTTCTTCACCATTCTCCTTTGTATGGACTGATGAAGCCACTGTGTGGCGAAACTTTTCTGAATAAACTTACCTAACTGTTGCACATTGATCTTACTTACAAACTTGTCGGTATTGTATACCATTATCATATTCATGTACGTATATTTTAATACGATCGTTGCACGGAACTGTGCACACATCTGCAATGGTCGCGTGTTGTTGTTGATGTCCTTGATCGTAGTGGAGGCAGTAGTAGCTACCTGGAATATGGTGGTGAAGAGAATATTATAGACGTATTTATCTTCTATGCTGTAGTGTCTCGTCGAGATGTGTTAATTTTATGTACACCGTGTCTGCCATCCCTGAGGAACTGTCGGGAGATAAGATAAGATTTCGTTCGGATTTTTAACCCCGGAGGGTTAGCCACCCAGGATAACCCAAGAAAGTCAGTGCGTCATCGAGGACTGTCTAACTTATTTCCATTGGGGTCCTTAATCTTGCCCCCCCGGATGCGGCCCCCCAAACTTAGTTTCGATAACCCCCAGTCCTATTTGCTGCTATTGAACAAAACAAATGAAAGGGAAATTTT
Organism: Cherax quadricarinatus; assembly: GCF_026875155.1. Taxonomy (NCBI): domain Eukaryota; kingdom Metazoa; phylum Arthropoda; class Malacostraca; order Decapoda; family Parastacidae; genus Cherax; species Cherax quadricarinatus. The sequence continues at coordinate 7,517,543 of NC_069447.1, read as the reverse complement.
CAAAATGTTTCACCGGCCAATGAACCCCCTTTGGGGTTGAAGCGGGGAGCTTTTAGCCCAAGGGGGAGAAAAATTTACGAATTTTTTTTCCTTTTTCCCTTCGGGGGAAAGGTTTAATTTTTTCCCTTTTTATCGAAACCCTTTCAGATAGGAAAAGACGTGGAATTTTTTTTAACCCCGGGGTTACCCCCGGTCAAAGTAAGGGGATCAGCCCGTTTTTTTTCGGGGTCGAAAATTTGGCCCCAAACAGAGATTAAGAAAAACCCCATCCTTTTCCATGTAAAAAGGAAGGCTCCCCCGGAATTTTAAAAAACCCGGGAAGCCGGCCCTGTAACCCAGCTCCTGAAGCGGGCACAAAAGCCTCTCTGTAACCGGGGATCACAAGCCGGGGCCGTAAGGGGGTTCTTGAAAATTATTGAAGGCTTTTTCTGAAACCTTTGAGATGGAAACCGGGTCATGAACCAGGGTCTTAAAGCCTGGGTCTGAAGGGTCAGAACCTGGGGTTCAAGGGGCTCATGTTCCGGGTCGAACCCCAGTAGAACCTGGGCATCGCCCTCATGTAATGGGGCTCGCCGGCTCATGAAGCCGGGGTCATAACCAGGGCTCTGTAAGCCGGGCCAGAAGCCAGGCTCATTTTAAACCGGGGGTCATGCAAGCCGGTCATTAACCTGGGTCTGAAACCCCAGGCCCTTTCATTAAGCTGGGGTCATGCAAGCCGGGGCCATGTAACCGGGGTCATGAACCAGGCTCATGAAAGCCGGGGGTCTGCAACCGGGCTCAGAAAGCCTGGGTCATGCAAGCCAGGCCATGTAAGCCGGGGGGTCTGAAGCCGGGGCTCATTAACCCTGGGGTCATGCAACCAGGCTCATGTAAGCCGGGGTCATGCAAAACCCTGGGCTCCCATTTTTTAAGCCGGGGTCATGCAACCGGGCTCAGAAAGCCTGGGGTCAGCAAGCCAGGCTCTAAAAAGCCTGGGGTAAGCAAGCCAGGCTCATGTAAGGGGGAACCCTTTGGGGGGTCATGAAAAGCCAGGCTCATGTAAGCCGGGGGTCATGCAAGCCAGGCTATGTAAGCCTGGGGTCATGCAAGCCAGGCCATGTAACCCCGGGGGTCAGCAAGCCAGGCTATGTAAGCCGGGGGTCATGCAAGCCGGCTCATGTAAGCCGGGGGCATGCAACCAGGAGGGGGGAAAGACTCATGTAAGCCTGGGGTCATGCAACCCGGGCTATGTAAGCTGGGGTCATCAACCCAGGCTCATGTAACCCTGGGTTCAGAAAGCCAGGCTATGTAACCCTGGGGTATGCCAAGCCAGGCTCAGTAAGCCTGGGGTCATGAAGCCGGGCTCATGTAAGCCGGGGTCCATGAAGCCAGGCATGTAACCGGGGGGTCATGCAAGCCAGGTATGTAACCTGGGGTAAATGCAAGCCAGGCTCATGTAAGCCTGGGTCATGCAAGCCAGGCTCATGTAAGCCTGGGGTCATGCAAGCCAGGCTCATGTAAGCCTGGGGTCATGCAAGCCAGGCTCATGTAAGCCTGGGGTCATGCAAGCCAGGCTCATGTAAGCCTGGGGTCATGCAAGCCAGGCTCATGTAAGCCTGGGGTCATGCAAGCCAGGGTTGTTGAGGTGGACCATGATGAAGGCTTGTCTGTGATCTTGTTTAACATGAATATAATTACATTCATGAGGTCCCAGACCTTGATGCTCCATTACTGTACCCTAGGGTGTAGTGTGTACTTTATCCACTCCACACTCCCACTCCACACTCCCACTCCACACTCCCACTCCACACTCCCACTCCACACTCCCACTCCACACTCCCACTCCACACTCCCACTCCCACTACTCCACACTCCACTCCACACTCCCCTCCACACCCCCACTCCCATCCCACTCCACACCCCCACTCCACACTCCCCTCCCACTCCCACTCCACACTCCCACTCCCACTCCCACTCAACCTTCCCACTCCAACTCCCACCCCAACACTCCCACTCCCACACCCCCACTCCACACCCCAACCCCCAAAACTCCCACTCCAACACCACTCCACACTCCCACTCCACACTCCCACCCCACACCCCACCCCAACTCCCACTCCCACCCCCACTCCACACCCCAACTCCACCCCCACCCCAAACTTACACCCCACACTCCCACTCCACCCCCCACTCCACACTCCCACTCCACACCCCACCCCACTCCCCTCCACACCCCCCCACCCAACTCCACCCCACACTCCCCCCTCCACACCCACTCCCCCCATCCACCCCCCCACTCCCACCCCAACCCACACTCCCACCCACCTCCACTCCAACTACCCTCCCACTCCCCTTCACACCCCACTCCACACCCCCCACTCCACCTCCCACCCACACCCCCTCACACTCCCACTGCACACCCCCCACTCCACACCCCAACCCACACCCCACTCCACACTCCCATCCCACCCCCCCACTCCCACTCCCACTCCATTTTCACCTCCCACCCACACCCCCACTCCACACTACCACTCCACACCCACCCAAAACCCCACTCCACACCCCACTCCACGCTCCCACTCCACACTCCCACTCCACACCCCCACTCCCCTCCCACTCCACCCCCCACCCCACACCCCCTCCACACTCCCCCCCTCCACCCCCACTCCACACCCCAACTCCCACTCCACCACACCCCATCCACACCCAACTCCACCCCCCACTCCACCCCCCAACCCACACCCCACCCACACAAACCACCCCACCTCCCCCTCCACCTCCCATTCACACTCCCCTCCACATCCCCTCCAACTCCCACTACACCCCCAACTCCACCCCCCAACCCACATCCACTCCACACTCCCACCCACCTCCCACCCCACAAACCACTTCACACTCCCACTCAACACCCCACTCCACACTCCCCTCCCACTCCCACTCCACCTCCCCTCCAACCCCCACTCCAACCCCCACCCACCTCTCACTCCACACCCCATCCACACCCCCACCCACACTCCCACCCCCCAAACCCCCACCCACACCCCCCTCCACACCCCAACTCCACACTCCCACTCCACCCCCCACCCACACCCCAACCCCACCCCCCTCCACCCCCCCAACTCCCACTCCCACCACACTACCACTCCCACACCCCACCCCCACCACTTCACACCCCCACTCCAAACTCCCACTCCACCTCCCACTCCACACCCCAACTCCACACCCCAACCCACACTCCCACTCCACATACCACTCCAACCCCTCCCACTCCACATCCATTTCAACCCCCCACTCCACACCCCCCCCGCACCCCCAAATCCACACTCCCACTCCACACCCCACCCACACCCCCAATCCACACTCCCACTCCACCCCCTCCCCCTCCACACTACCACTCCCAACTCCCCCCTCACACTCCCCCACACTACCACCCCAACACCCCCCACTCCAAAATAAAAAACTCCACACTTTCCACTAAAACACCCCCACCCCCAAAAACTTCCATCCCCCCCCCCCCACTCCACCCCCCCCACCCCCACACCCCACCCCAAACCCCCCCACCCACATTTTTTTCCAACCCCAAAAAACCCCCCACCCACCCCCCCCACTTAAAACCCCCCCCCTCCCCCTCCCTCACTCCCACCACACTACTCCCCTTCACACCACCTTTCCTTTACCACCAAAAACAAACCTTTTTTTTTACCACCTCCCACCTTTTTTTAAGCTAAGAACACAAAAAGGGGGGAGGTGCATGGGCCTAATGGCCCTTGCTCAGGTTAAACCTGCGCCACCCCTTATTTTGTCCACCCTTTTTTTAAAAGCAATCTTTTTTTATTTTTTTATTTATTTATTTTTTTTATTTATAATTTGGGGCAAACTTACAAGGTAAAAAAAATACAGAAAAGAGCAAAATGCCAAAGCCACTTATACGATGCATAGCTTTAGGGGCTGGTTTTAAAAATTAACAAAAATTTAACTAAGCAATGATGAAATCATTTGAAAAACTTTAAATGTAAACTGTTTAATATAAAGCACAAGTAGTATTAAAAGGGGACAGGCCATATGGTTGCTTGCATTGTTGTAAATTCAGAAAATTTGGGAAATTCTGTTGGGTAGGTTTTTAAAAAAATAAAAAATTTTAGTTTGGGTTTTGGGTTTTAAAACATTTTTGTATAAAATTTGTGAAAAAACTTTTAAGATATACAATTTAAAAGGGTTTAGTTATTCAGAAATTTATTTTTTTTTGGGGAGGTAATTTATCTTTGGGGAAAGACTTGAATTTATAAACAGGTAGGTTTCTTTTATATTTACGGGAAATTAAATTTCCCAATTTTTTGGGGGCCTTTTTTTGTCCCTTTGATTTTTTTGCTAGCGTGAGATGGCCCACGAGGAATATCAAAAGTGTCTGTGCCTTGTTTAGGGGTCTGGGTTTTTTTTTGAGGTTGGCAAGGAATGTTTGGGGGGAGGGTTAATTTCGGGTTTTTGATTTTCTATGTATGTAATGGGTGCGTAAAAAAGTATGGATGTTTTGTATGGTGGTAGGTTGAGGGGTATTGAATTTTGGTGAGTTCCCGCTTTGAGAATTTTTTAAATCATTTTAACTGCAGCCTTTTTTGGGGTATTTGTGGTTGAGTTTGGTTACTTGTTTTTGGGGCCCCATCCCAAAAAATTTCCCCAAAGGTGAGATAGGGGTAAATAAAGAGTGTTTTTGGCCAGGGGGGGTGACTGTGGAGCAAGTCCGAAACCTTCATAGTAGCCTAAAACTTGGAAAATTTTTCTTAGAATTTTGTTGTATATTTAAATAAATTTGGGGTTTATTATCAAGGGGGTTTCCTAAAATTTTTTCCCTTTTTTAGTTTTGTGATAGGTGATCCTTTTACTTAGGTTAAGAGGGACATTGTACTCGGGTCCCAAAATTTGAAGGGAAGTAGGTTTTGTCAATTTTTTTAGTGAAAAGTTTGTTAGTCTAAATCCGGTAGTTATTTTCGTAATTCGGTTTTTTAAAAGTTTTGGGCTAGCGTGCTGGGTCGGGTAAAGAGAAGACGTATGTTGGTCTTCCCCAAATAGTGTGGGTTTGAGTAATTGAAAAGCATTTGGTGGGTCTTTTATGTTTTGGAGAAAGAAAAGGGGGCCAAGGACATTTCCCCTGGGGGACCCCAACTGAAAATTGGTTTTTGCAGAAGAGTTGCCCATTTCGTACAAAATTTTGGGGCCTTCTGTTGTGAGGTAAAACTTGGGGTATTGAGGGAGGGGCCCTCTTATACCATAGTGTGAAAATTTTTCGGGGAGCAAGTAATGGTAAACTGTATCAAAAGTTTTAACTTGGGGAAAAATAAAACCCCCAGGGGGAAACTTTTTTCTCTTTTCCCTTTATAATGTTCTACCCTTGTATAATAGAAACATTGGGATTTTTTTAGGCCTGAACCCAAAATTGCGGGGGTTTAAAAGTATTTTTGGGGAAAAGGTGGGAGTGATTCGTTTTAAATTTAATTTTTTTCAAAAGATTTTTAGAGAGGGTGTAAGTTGGATATTGGCCAAAGTTATTCAACTCTTTTGGGTTTCCCCTCCTTTGTGGTGGGGGTGCCCTTGCTATTTTGATTACTGGGGGGAAGGTGGGGGGATTCAATGGATTTTTTTAAAAGTTTGTTGCAATAAAATTGGGTGATAGCACTTGTGACATTTTTTTTGTATTTAAAGGTGTAAGGTTTTTTAAATCTCCGCCTTTTTTTTAGTGCGTTAAATAAAAAAGGGGAGACTTCGATGGGTTAGTGGGAGCTAGGAACAGTGTTTTGGGTTTAGTTGCGGTGGGGTAGTCATTTGGGGGGGTATTTTGGGTTTGGGGATTTTTTTGGGGAAAGGGTTTTTTGCCCTATAGGGGAGAAGAAACCATTGGCCCCTTTTTGGGCTGTTTTGTTGGGGGGGGTTGGGGGTTTCATCGGGATTTTGAAATTTTTTATTTCGCTATTTCGTGATTCTTTTTTTTCCCAGAATTTATGATGGGGTTTTCCAGGCTTTTTTTTTATCACCTGAATTTTGGGATATCTTTTCTCTAATCCCAATTTTTTTCCCCTTCTTATCAGGGCTGGTTGGGAAATTGACGATAACGTTTTTTTGGTCTCGGTTTGGGGGACCCTTTCTGTACGTTTTTCATTTTTGGGGTTTTTTGGGTTTAATTTTGGTTTTAAAGAATGCTGGGTGTTACCCGGGACTTTTCACCCTTTACTGCCCCATCTGCTTAGTTTTTTAGGGCAGTGCTTGTTTAGAGGTATTGAGTTTTTTTTGGGGAAAATTATTAATAAACGCCCCAATATCTGTTTTGATTTCTAGCTCATTGTGCCATAAATTGTTTGCTATGCTGTTGTGAAGTTTTTTAAAGGGCTGCCTCTTTGGGAACCCTAAAGGGTGCTTTAGAAAGTGTCTTGGGATAATTTACCAAGAGTTGTTATGAGAAAAGTGGGGTAGGGGTTCTTTGGTATTATCTGAAAATTATCCCTTTTTTTTTAAAAAGGGGAATGGGGTTGGCCCAAATGTGGTCAAAAAGGGAAAACCTAGCTCTGTAACTCTTGTGGGGTTTTGTTACTGTTTTTTGCAACTTTCATTTTACTCTTTGGGTTTTTTGTGAATTCAGAAAAGTGTGGGCCCTGGTCTTGCGGAGTTTTTAATTTAAGTCACCTGAGGTAGTAATGAACTTTGTTCATGCGTGCATCAGGTTATCATATTTCCTAGGTTTTGACAAAATTTGGGCTAATTTTTGGGACTGTGGAACCCCTTAAAAGTTTTTAATTGGGAGGGGTTTTTGTAGGTATTTGGTTTTGAATTTGGCTATTATATTTTCCCCATCCCTTCATCTTTTTTGTGCAAGTTTTAGTGAAAATTTATTTGGGTTGAGTAGTAAAAGGTGGCCCCCCCCTTTTGTTGGATGGCCTACAGTTGTGTTTGGCTTTTTAAACCGGAAGGGCTTAGACATCTGTATTTTCCCCGGCTTTGGGCCAGGTTTCGTTAGTGTAATGAGGGGAAAATTTGGGGCATGAAAGGGAAATTTTAGAATTCCCTATGGGGGGCCCTTCGTAATGTTGCTTAAAGATTGATTTTGTAGTTAAAGATATTTTTGTTGTTTTTGGCACTGAGAATCCCGGGGGTTTTTCCCTGCAGGGGTAGTTTTTACAGAAAACTGTTTGTTTCCCTTTTAAGTCTTTAAATAAAAAGGTTGGTATCGGGATCAATGTTTGTAATCAAAAATTTGAAATTGAATCTTAGTTAGAATTAAGTTAAAACAAAGTAAATAGCCCTTAAGCTAAAAAAAAGAACCTGAATTATTTAACAAATGTAAAATAATGAGCTAAGGTAAACTTTTTTTTTTTAAGCTAAAATAAAATAAACAATATAAAAGGGACTATACAAAATAAATTTATGATCAAATAAAGGGGGCTTGGGGTTTTGATTAGGTTTGTACTATAAAAAAAATTTAGTTTGGAACTAATTTCAAAAATTTTGAACTTTTTTATTTCTTTTGCACCTTGGGAATTACACCTTTATTATTTTAAAAAAATTGTGAATGTAAAAAGAGGGTTTGTTAAAATAAAGCTAAAAAAAAGGAGAAAATATATAAGGGACCCCAAAATTTAAATAAGGGGGAAACAAAGTTTAAAAGGACAATTTGGGGGAATGAAATAATTTGGTTTGGGGTTTAAAATCGATTTGTAATATTTTGAAAATTGAGCAGTTTTTTGCACAATAAAAAATAAAAAAAAAAAAGAGGTAGTTTGGGACTAGCTAGCAAAAGATTTGTTTTTTTTAAATTGCAAAAATAATTGGAAAATACACTAAATTTCATACCAAGGGAAAATGACTAAAAAAAAAAGTAGTGAAAAAACCCAAAAATTTAAAAGGACAGGTAAGAAAAAAGGGAAAATTTTTTAATTTTTGGGGTAAGAAATTTGGGCTTGTAATTTAAAATTTGAGCAATTAAAAGAAATAAGGAAAAAATTATAGAATATTGGGGGTATTTTGGGTTACCCAGTGAGGAAAAAAAATAAAAATAATAAAGTACAATAAAATAGGAACGTACACTATAAAGCACCCCCACTTTTATATGTATTAAGGGCACTTAACTAATCTGTTTCAGAAATGTCGCTTTTTCAAGGGAAAGGGAAGAAAAACATGTTCGTTTGAGATGGGGATTTGTTTTTTCCCGTTGATGTTTTTTTCCCTTTCTATATTTTCCCCCTCTCGCGTGAAAAAACTTATTTAAATTTGTTTTCCTGTTTAAGTTTTCTCAAATGAACAAAATTTTGACGTTTTTTTGTTGACACTCATTTAGTACACTCATTTTTTCATTTTAATTGGGTGATTTAATTTTGGTCCTTTCTTTTATTGTATGAATGAAGTCATCTTATTTCTGTGTTTTCTTCCGTTTTTTCCCAGAAAAAGTGTTTTTTTTGGGTTTCATTTTTTTGCCGAGATTTACGTGGTTTTTGTATTATTGAAAGCTTTTTTTTTGCAAATGTGCTTTGGGTTTTGTCATAGGAATGTGTGGACTGTTTAAATTTTAACTGCCAAACAACAAAATTGTCTTGTTCAGTTTTGTCGTCTTGGAAAAAACAAGGTATTCCCTTTAGTCGAGTGGCATTTTTCTGAATTTCCCGTCCCCTTTAAACGCTTCTTCAACCCTTTATATTTTTTTTGTTATTTGCCCCAGTGTGACTGGCTATAGCGCTTTTAGGGGTATTTTCTGTGGGCCCCAAAACTTCCCGTTTAATCTTCTCTTAAGGTTTTGGGTCTTAAATTTTCGAGGTTTGGTTTTTCTTTGGGTTTTCGTCCCCTCGAGTGCTGCTTTTATATCTTTGATTTCATTTTCTAGGGGCAACGATTAGTCCTTGTTTTGTCGGAATTTAAAGTACCTGAGTTATCCCTGGATGAATCCTTTGAAGGGGGTGGGTTGGAGGGGGGGTCCCGCCTTTTTTGTTGTTGTTGTTGTTGTTCCCCGGGTGGGGGGCGGGAGGGGGGGTTTATGAACACTGGCGTTTTGCTGGGTAGACAAGTTGAGTTCAAAGGGGCCTTGCTGTTATTCTTTTTTTTAATGGTTTTTGTTTCTTCTGCGATATTTCCCTTTTATAGTATCACTGAAGTAGATACTGTGTTGCAATGGGGGGGAGAAGGTTTTTTCTCGGGGCTTGGGGGTTTAAGGGATTGTCTGGGAGCGGAGGCAGTGTTTTGGGGTTTGCAGGGGTGTTTTTCCTTAGATCTTAATTTTGTCCAAAAAATTTGGGTTACATTCCCTTTGTATTCTTGGGTCATGTTGTGGTCTACGTGGGTTAAGTAGTTGAAAATTTTTATTAGGCCATCACAAGTTTTGATGGGCGATGTTTTTTTTTGGAAAAAAAAAGCGGTAGGATACGTTTTCTGCCCCTCACCCCCAATGAAAGCTACTTTGGGAGTTTTCCCAAACATCCTGCAACCCTTTTTTACTAAACCAAAAACTCTCCCCAAAATTCCTTTTTTTATATATATATTTTATTTTTTCCAAATTTAATCCAGTAACCCTAGTCCTGTCCCTTGGGTTTGGTTTTCCCCCACTTTATTTGTATAAACCCGGGGTTGCAGGGGTTGGGAAAGGGATCGGAAAGAGGGTTCTCTTTTTATGAACAGAATAAAAACGAAAAAGGGGGAGACCCCAAAAAAAAACAAATAAATAGTTAGTTTCCCCCCTTGTGAAAAATTTATAATAATAAAATTTTTTCTTTACGGGTCCCTTTTTAAAATAATTTCTACCCCTTCAATAAAAAATTTAAATTAACCCCCCCTCAATGGAATAATATTACCCCTTCAATAGATATAATATCTACCCTTTTTAATAGACATAATATCTACTCCTTTAATCCTTTGTAACAGAAAACTTCCCTATAGGATAAAGGGGCCTGGAACGCACCTCTAGAAAGACGAAGGGAAATTTGGGGGGGTATGAAAGAGGGGTATAAATGGAAGGGCAGGGAAAAATAAAGGGGGGTGTAAATTTGGTGCAAAAAAAACCTAGCCTAGACAGGGCCGCAGCAATTTGGTTTTAAGTTGGGAAAAAATTCCCATTCAAAAGGGGGAAAGGAAAAACACTGGTTTGGGAATAGGGTTTTTGGGTGAGTGGAACAAAATCCCCATCCGTCCAAAAAAAGCTAAAACGTTTTTGAGTTTTTAAAATTTGGTTAGAAAATACATTAGTAGGGGTTGGGGGGGGGGTTTGGGGACCTGACTGGGTTTGCTAATAGGTCAGATACCTGCCCCTTCCTTTTAAATGAATGTAAATGACTGACCCAAGTTTTTGGGGCATTGGGTTCGAAACCCGGGGGGGACTTGGGCCTGGGCCCCGCATGGCCAGTAGGAATGCTGCGTGTTCCCCCTTTTTTTTGTTCTTATTTTAATATCTACTCCTTCAATAGATAAATAAAGTACCTCTTAAATTGATATAATTTTCTACCTCTTCAATAATATAATATCTACCTCACAATAGTATAAAATTACCTCTTCAATAGATAAAATAACTAACCCCTTCAAAAGATAAAATATCTACCTCCCAGGTCCATTCCCCTTTTTCCTTTTCCTCTTTTTTCCTTCCTGCTATAATAGATGGGGGCGTAACCCCCCCCAAAAAAAAAACCCCTTCCCCCTCCACCAACATAAAAAAGTATTTACTTTACCCCGCCTTATCAGAGTGTGCATTTATGGGGGGTTTCCCCCCGGGCATTATGGGGAAATTTGTATGATGGGGGGGGGGGTGGCGAGGTGGGAGTAGATGAGAAAGGGAGAGGAGAGAGGGGAGGGGAGAGAGAGAGAGAGAGAGAGAGAGGAGGAGAGGGGAGAGAGAGAGAGAGAGAGGGGAGAGAGGGAGGAAAAGAGAGAAGAAAGAGAGAGAGAGTGTGTGGATGTGTGTTTTTTTGTTGAGAGAGGGAAAAAAGTTTTCAAATTTAAATAAATATCTCCAGAAAGAACAAAAACACTGTAGGAGAAAACAAAAAAAAATAAGATAATACAAAATTTGGCTTTACAAGGAATATATATAACAAAAAAAAAATGTTGCAAAAAAATGTATTTGATAAGATTTCAGACAATATATGAGCATTTAATGTAGACTAAGCAAATGTTGCTTTATATATGTACGTCGTGTAAGTTGCCATGTTGGTGATCTGGGGGACTTGAGTCCTGGCTCTTAGGACTGCTTGACTGTGTGTGTGTGTGTGTGTATGTTGTGTGTGTGTTGTGTGTGTTGTGTGTGTGTGTGTGTGTGTGTGTATTGTGTGTGTGGTGTGTGGTGTGTGTGTGTGTGTGTGTGTTGTGTGTGTTGGTGTGTGTTGTGTGTGTGTGTGTGTGTGTTTGTTACGAAAAACATATAAGCCGTTCCGTGGAAAACTGAGAGTAAAAAATAAAGCGCAAGGGAAAGTATGCTAATATTATTAAGACTGTCTCAAGGACAAGAACGACAGCAACAGCAGCGAAAACGACAGTGACTACAATGATAGCAACAACAACAACAATGACAGAAACAACAACAGCAACAACGTCAGTGGCTACAGTGATAGCAATAACAACGACGACAACAGCAACAGCAGCAACAACGACACTTGCAACAGCAACAGCAACAACAACGACACTTGCAACAGCAACAGCAGCAACAACGACACTTGCAACAGCAACAGCAGCAATAACGACACTTGCAACAGCAACAGCAGCAACAACAACACTTGCAACAGCAACAACAGCAACAACGACACTTGCAACAGCAACAACAGCAACAACAACACTTGCAACAGCAACAGCAACAACAACGACACTTGCAACAGCAACAGCAGCAACAACGACACTTGCAACAGCAACAGCAGCAATAACGACACTTGCAACAGCAACAGCAGCAACAACGACACTTGCAACAGCAACAGCAGCAACAACGACACTGCAACAGCAACAGCAGCAATAACGACACTTGCAACAGCAACAGCAGCAACAACGACACTTGCAACAGCAACAGCAGCAACAACGACACTTGCAACAGCAACGACAACAAACACAAACACTGTGATCCCTCAAGAACAGTTTGAAAGAGAGTTGAGGGTTGACAGCAGTTAACGACCCCAACTCAACCTGAATCAACCATGTCACCTTCACACCCCATCACCCCATCTCTGGCCCCTCTCTCACCATAACCCCTCCCCATCCCTATCTTCTCCCCTTCCCCTATCCCTACCTACCTAAAAGCACCAAACCTCACTTAACCTCCTCCACCACCCCATCCACCCATTTATTCCCCACCCAGCACACTTCTTCACCCAACACACTTCCCCACTCACCCCACTTCCCCACACCCCCAATATACTTCAGTAATTACAACGGTAGGGGCACCATTAACAGTTCCGTTATATTGCAAGCTGCAGTGTTGCCAGTAGCTTCAATCAAGGGGATCATCACATATGTTTTTTTGCACTGTTGCCAATATAGAGAGGAGCCTGGGGCCTACACAGGCGGAGAGTCTGGTTTAATTGGCTCTTCCTGAGGCTACCACGCCATGTTAGGCGTGTGGTAACACTGTGTGTGTGTGTGTGTGTGTGTGTGTGTGTGTGTGTGTGTGTGTGTGTGTGTGTGTGTGTGTGTGTGTGTGTGTGTGTGTGTGTGTGTGTGTGTGTGAGGGTTGTTAGTGTGTGTAGGTGTTAATGTTAGTACTCACCTAATTGTGGCTGCAGGGATCGAGACTCACCTCCTGGCCCCGCCTCTTCACTTATCGCTACTAGGTCCTCTCTCTGCTTCCTGAGCTTTGTCATACCTTTGTCATATGGTTCCTGCCTCCACGACTTCACTTGTTAGGCTATTCCACTTCCTAACGACTCTATGACTGAAGAAATACTTCCTAACATCCCTGTGATTCGTCTGAGTCTTCAGCTTCCAATTGTGACCCCTTGTTTCTGTGTCCCCTCTCTGGAACATCCTTTCTCTGTCCACCTTATCAATTCCACGCAGTACCTTGTATATCGTTATCATGTCTCCCCTGACGCTTCTGTCCTCCAGTATCGTCAGTCCTATTCCCTCAACATTTCATCGTAGGACATTCCCCTGAACTCTGGAACTAGACTTGTTGCAAACCTTTGTACTTTCTCTAACTTCATGACGTGCTTGGCCAGGTGTGGGTTCCAAACTGGTGCTGCATACTCCAGTATGGGCCTGACGTACACAGTGTACAGTGTTTTGAATGATTCCTTACTAAGGTATCGGAACGCTATTCTCAGGTTTGCCAGGCGCCTATATGCTACAGCAGTTATCTGGTTGATGTGTGCCTCCGGAGACGTCCTCGGTGTTATGGTCACCCCAAGATCTTTCTCCTTGAGTAAGGTTTGCAGTCTTTGTCCACCTAGCCAATACGCTGCGGTCATCTTTGCCCTTCCCCAATCTTATTGACTTTGCATTTGGCAGGGTTGAATTCGAGAAGCCAGTTTCTGGACCACGTGTCCAGTTCATCCAGGTCTCTTTGTAGTCCTGCCTGATCCTCATCTGATTTAATTCTTCTCATCAACTTCACATCATCTGCGAACAGGGACACTTCAGAGTCTATCCCTTCCACCATTTCATTTACATATATCAAAAATAGCACTGGTCCTATAAATGACCCCTGTGGAACCCCGCTCGTCACAGGCGCCCACTGTGATACCTCTTCACGTACCATGACTCGTTGTTGCCTCTCTGTCAGGTATTCCCTGATCCATTGCAGTGCCTTCCCTTTTATACGCGCCTGATCCTCCAGCTTCTGCACTAATCTCTTGTGATGAACTGTGCCGAAGGCCTTCCTGCAGTCCAGGAAAATGCAATCCACCCACCCCTCTCTCTCGTGTCTTACTTCCGTTACCTTATCATAAAATTCCAGAAGGTTTGTGACACAGGATTTGCCTTCATGTGTGTGTGTGTGTGTGTGTGTGTGCACTCACCTAGTCGTACTCACCTAGTTGTGGTTGCAGGGGTCGAGCCACAGCTCCTGACCCCACCTCTTCATTGGTCTCTACTAAGTCACTCTTCCTTAAAGCTATGTATGGATCCTGGCTCCACTACATCACTAACTAGACTATTCCACTTCCTGACAACTCTGTGACTGAAGAAATACTTCCTAACATCCCTGTGATTCATCTGAGTCTTCAACTTCCAACTGTGACCCCTTGTTGCTGTGTTCCATCTCTGGAACATCCTGTCTCTGTCTACTTTGTCGATTCCTCTGTATGTCTTAGTTACCATTTTGTCCTAGGTACATGTGTGTGTTAGTTACCATTTTGTCCTAGGCACATGTCGATTAGACACTAGGCCTGTTGTGTGTGTAGGTGTGTGTGTGTGTGTAGGTGTGTGTGTGTGTGTGTGTGTGTGTGTGTACTCACCCAGTTGTACTCACCTAGTTGAGGGTTGCGGGGGTCAGTCCGAGCTCCTGGCCCCGCCTCTTCACTGATCGCTACTAGGTCACTCTCCCTGAGCCGTGAGCTTTATCATACCTCTGCTTAAAGCTATGTATGGATCCTGCCTCCACTACATCGCTTCCCAAACTATTCCACTTACTGACTACTCTGTGGCTGAAGAAATACTTCCTAACATCCCTGTGATTCATCTGTGTCTTCAGCTTCCAACTGTGTCCCCTTGTTACTGTGTCCAATCTCTGGAACATCCTGTCTTTGTCCACCTTGTCAATTCCTCTCAGTATTTTGTATGTCGTTATCATGTCCCCCCTATCTCTCCTGTCCTCCAGTGTCGTCAGGTTGATTTCCCTTAACCTCTCCTCGTAGGACATACCTCTTAGCTCTGGGACTAGTCTTGTTGCAAACCTTTGCACTTTCTCTAGTTTCTTCTTCACGTGCTTTGGCTAGGTTGTGGGTTCCAAACTGGTGCCGCATACTCCAATATGGGCCTAACATACACGGTGTACAGGGTCCTGAATGATTCCTTATTAAGAATGTCGGAATGCTGTTCTGAGGTTTGCTAGGCGCCCATATGCTGCAGCAGTTATTTTGGTTGATGTGCGCTTCAGATGTGCCTGGTGTTATACTCACCCCAAGATCTTTTTCCTTGAGTGAGGTTTGTAGTCTCTGACCCCCTAGACTGTACTCCGTCTGCGGCCTTCTTTGCCCTTCCCCAATCTTCATGACTTTGCACTTGGTGGGGATTGAACTCCAGGAGCCAATTGCTGGACCAGGTCTGCAGCCTGTCCAGATCCCTTTGTAGTTCTGCCTGGTCTTCGATCGAGTGAATTCTTCTCATCAACTTCACGTCATCTGCAAACAGGGACACCTCAGAGTCTATTCCCTCCGTCATGTCGTTCACAAAATACCAGAAACAGCACTGGTCCTAGGACTGACCCCTGTGGGACACCCGCTGGTCACAGTGCCCACTCTGACACCTCGCCACGTACCATGACTCGCTGCTGTCTTCCTGACAAGTATTCCTGATCCATTGTAGTGCCTTCCCTGTTATCCCTGCTTGGTCCTCCAGTTTTTGCACCAATCTCTTGTGTGGAACTGTGTCAAACGCCTTCTTGCAGTCCAAGAAAAATGCAATCCACCCACCCCTCTCTCTCTTGTCTTACTGCTGTCACCATGTCATAGAACTCCAGTAGGTTTGTGACACAGGATTTCCCGTCCCTGAAACCATGTTGGCTGCTGTTGATGAGATCATTCCTTTCTAGGTGTTCCACCACTCTTCTCCTGATAATCTTCTCCATGATTTTGCATACTATACATGTCAGTGACACTGGTCTGTAGTTTAATGCTTCATGTCTGTCTCCTTTTTTAAAGATTGGGGACTACATTTGCTGTTCTTCCATGCCTCAGGCAATCTCCCTGTTTCGATAGATGTATTGAATATTGTTGTTAGGGGTACACATAGCGCCTCTGCTCTGTGTGTGTGTGTGTGTGTCTACTCACTTAGTTGCGATTGCAGGAGTCGTTTCACAGCTCCTGGCCCCGGCTGGCCCTGGCTGTGTGTGTGTGTGTATACGCCTGTCCATCTGTCTATGGGGGAAGTATATAGACTGAAATAAAGACAATATGTGTGTGTGTGTGTGTGTGTGTGTGTGTGTGTGTTGTGTGTGTGTGTGTGTGTGTGTGTGTGTGTGTGTGTATGTGTGTGTGTGTGTGTGTGTATGTGTGTGTGTGTGTGTGTGTGTGTGTGTGTGTGCGTGTGTGTGTGTGCATGCGTGCGTGCGTACTCACTAAGCTGTACTCACCGAGTTATAAGTATGGGGGTCGAGACTCAGCTCCCGGCCTCGCCTTCTAGACTACAGTGATCAGTATCACTTCCCTCTGGCCTCTTGGACCTTATCATATCTACTCTTGAAGCTGTGTACTGAGTTTTCCCTTCACTGCGTCATTCAAGTCATTCCACTTTTTCAACTAACCAAATACTTCCTAACATCTCTTTGGCTCACCTGTGTCGTCAGCTTCCACCTGCATCCCCTTGAATCCTCCCTATCAATTCCTCTTGAGATTGTGTATGTTCTTATCATCTCTCCCTTTGTCCTTCTCGCCTGTAAGATGGTCAGATTCATTTATTTCGACTTCTACTCACAGTGCATTCCTCTCAGCTCTGGTATTAACCTGATTCAAAACCTTTAGACATTTTCCACTTTCCTCACGTGCTTGACCGGGTGTGGGCTCCATGCTGAGGCCGGGTACTCACTGTCTGGTCAAACATTCGTCGTCTGTAAGGTTCTGAAGGTTTTTTTATTCAAATTCCCGAACGCTATACTAAAATTCGCTAATCTTGCATATGACTGTGCCTTACTATGGCTTATGTGATTTTCTGGCGATATGCTTGGTATCATGCTAACCCCCAGGTTCTTCTCTACTCTCTGATATTAGCAGCTTCTCACTGCCCTTGTTGCCCACACCTCCAAATCACTCAAAACACACAAAAGAGCTACGACTCAATCCCTACAACCACAAATAGGTGAGTACACACACACACACACACACACACACACACACACACACACACACACACACCACACACAGAATAGAGAATGTGCAGAGATATGCAACTAGTCTTGTTGCAAAGTTAATGGGTATTAGCCACGAGCAGAAGCTAACGGAAATGACTCTAACGACACTGGGTAGGTCAGATAAACCAGGGGAGACATGATAACGACATACAAAATACTCATAGGAATTGGTAGTGTAGACAGGGATAGATTAAGATGCAAGAGACAGTGATCAACACTGAGGTAGCAATGGTACTTCTTACTGCCAGGCATCAACACTGAGCTAGCAATGGTACTTCTTACCTGCCAGGCATCAACACTGAGCTAGCAATGGTACTTCTTACCTGCCAGGCATCAACACTGAGGCAGCAATGGTACTTCTTACCTGCCAGGCATCAACACTGAGGCAGCAATGGTACTTCTTACCTGCCAGGCATCAACATTGATGCAGCAATGGTACTTCTTACCTGCCAGGCATCAACACTGAGGTAGCAATGGTACTTCTTACTGCCAGGCATCAACACTGAGCTAGCAATGGTACTTCTTACCTGCCAGGCATCAACACTGAGGCAGCAATGGTACTTCTTACCTGCCAGGCATCAACACTGAGGCAGCAATGGTACTTCTTACCTGCCAGGCATCAACACTGAGGTAGCAATGGTACTTCTTACCTGCCAGGCATCAACATTGAGGCAGCAATGGTACTTCTTACCTGCCAGGCATCAACACTGAGGCAGCAATGGTACTCTTACCTGCCAGCATCAACTGAGGCAGCAATGGTACTTCTTACTGCCAGGCATCAACATTGAGGCAGCAATGGTACTTCTTACCTGCCAGGCATCAACATTGAGGCAGCAATGGTACTTCTTACCTGCCAGGCATCAACATTGATGCAGCAATGGTACTTCTTACCTGCCAGGCATCAACACTGAGGTAGCAATGGTACTTCTTACCTGCCAGGCATCAACACTGAGGTAGCAATGGTACTTCTTACCTGCCAGGCATCAACACTGAGGCAGCAATGGTACTTCTTACCTGCCAGGCATCAACACTGAGGCAGCAATGGTACTTCTTACCTGCCAGGCATCAACACTGAGGCAGCAATGGTACTTCTTACCTGCCAGGCATCAACACTGAGGCAGCAATGGTACTTCTTACCTGCCAGGCATCAACACTGAGGCAGCAATGGTACTTCTTACCTGCCAGGCATCAACACTGAGGTAGCAATGGTACTTCTTACCTGCCAGGCATCAACACTGAGGCAGCAATGGTACTTCTTACCTGCCAGGCATCAACACTGAGGCAGCAATGGTACTTCTTACCTGCCAGGCATCAACACTGAGGCAGCAATGGTACTTCTTACCTGCCAGGCATCAACACTGAGGTAGCAATGGCACTTCTTACCTGCCAGGCATCAACACTGAGGCAGCAATGGTACTTCTTACCTGCCAGGCATCAACACTGAGGCAGCAATGGTACTTCTACTGCCAGGCATCAACACTGAGGTAGCAATGGTAGTTCTTACCTGCCAGGCATCAACACTGAGGCAGCAATGGTACTTCTTACCTGCCAGGCATCAACACTGAGGCAGCAATGGTACTTCTTACCTGCCAGGCATCAACACTGAGGCAGCAATGGTACTTCTTACCTGCCAGGCATCAACACTGAGGCAGCAATGGTACTTCTTACCTGCCAGGCATCAACACTGAGGCAGCAATGGTACTACTTACCTGCCAGGCATCAACATTGAGGCAGCAATGGTACTTCTTACCTGCCAGGCATCAACACTGAAGTAGCAATGGTACTTCTTACCTGCCAGGCATCAACACTGAGGCAGCAATGGTACTTCTTACCTGCCAGGCATCAACACTGAGGCAGCAAAGGTGCCGCTTAACCCTCGTAAGTTTTATCGTAATTAAGAAGAAGGAAAAAAACACCCAAGTACTTTGAGTTTTGTGTTTTAGTTTCCGTCTGGTTTATTTTTCATAAAACACCGAGGCTAGTTTCTGGAGTTTGTTTGACTTCGTTTTATTTTCGAGTTGGGGGATAGGGAGGGTTAATGTGAATGATTTAGTGCATAATTAAACGAGTGAGGGAGGGAGAAAGAGAGAGAGAGAGAGAGAGAGAGAGAGAGAGAGAGAGAGAGAGAGAGAGAGAGAGAGAGAGAGAGAGAGAGACAGAGAGAGAGAGAGAGAGAGAGAGAGAGAGAGAGAGAGAGAGCTATATCAGCTTGGGGAAATAGATGGCAAATGATGATCGTCT
>NC_069447.1:7473321-7483321 GCF_026875155.1 Cherax quadricarinatus | reverse complement strand
AAGCCTCTTCACTTCTTCCTCGGTTGTGTTCACTGTGTCCAGCACTTGGTGGTGTGCCCCACCTCTCCGTCTTTCTGGAGTCCCTTCTGTCTCCTCTGTGAACACTTCTTTGAATCTCTTGTTGAGTTCTTCACATACTTCACGGTCATTTCTTGTTGTCTCTCCTCCTTCCTTCCTTAGCCTGATTACCTGGTCCTTGACTGTTGTTTTCCTCCTGATGTGGCTGTACAAACAGTTTCGGGTCAGATTTGGCTTTCGCTGCTATGTCATTTTCATATTGTCTTTGGGCCTCCCTTCTTATCTGTGCATATTCGTTTCTGGCTCTACGACTGTTCTCCTTATTCTCCTGGGTCCTTTGCCTTCTATATTTCTTCCATTCCCTAGCACACTTGGTTTTTGCCTCCCTGCACCTTTGGGTAACCATGGGCTCATCCTGGCTTTTTCATTATTCCTGTTACCCTTGGGTACAAACCTCTCCTCAGCCTCCTTGCATTTTGTTGCTACATATTCCATCATCTCATTAACTGGCTTCCCTGCCAGTTCTCTGTCCCACTGAACCCCGTTCAGGAAGTTCCTCATTCCTGTGTAGTCCCCTTTCTTGTAGTTTGGCTTCATTCGTCCTGGCCTTCCTGCTTCTCCCTCCACTTGTAGCTCTACTGTGTATTCGAAGCTTAAAACCACATGGTCACTGGCCCCAAGGGGTCTTTCATATATGATGTCCTCGATATCTGCACTACTCAAGGTGAATACTAAGTCCAGCCTTGCTGGTTCATCCTCTCCTCTCTCTCTTGTGTGTGTGTGTGTGTGTGTGTGTGTGTGTGTGTGTGTGTGTGTGTGTTGTGTGTGTGTGTGTGTGTGTGTCAGACGTCAGAGGCCAGCTTTCAGTAACACGTTCTTCTTCTGAATTAAAATCTAATAATGTTTATGTATTGTCAGCTGTACCACGACATTCACATTTCTTCTCCCACTTTCTCCTCTTCTCCTGTGTATAATTTGTCTCCATTTCTCCTGTGTATGGGATAGACTGTCTTGAGAGATGATAATTGTCAAGTGATAGTAACTGCAGCTCTGCTCGAAGGTCATCTTTGATGCTGTCGTAGCTGATGAACCTTTAATGGTATACTGGACGATATTCTCATTGTTGACACTACTGAAGTCTGCCAGCTCAGGTTGACACTACTGAAGTCTGCCAGCTCAGGTTGACACTACTGAAGTCTGCCAGCTCAGATTGACACTACTGAGTCTGCCAGCTCAGGTTGACACTACTGAGTCTGCCAGCTCAGGTTGACACTACTGAGTCTGCCAGCTCAGGTTAACACTACTGAAGTCTGCCAGCTCAGATTGACACTACTGAAGTCTGCCAGCTCAGGTTGACACTACTGAGTCTGCCAGCTCAGATTGACACTACTGAATTCTGCCAGCTCAGGTTGACACTACTGAAGTCTCAGTTCAGACTGACACTACTGAAGTCTGCCAGCTCAGACTGACATTACTGAAGTCTGCCAGCTCAGAGTGACACTACTGAAGTCTGCCAGCTCAGACTGACACTACTGGAGTCTGCCAGCTCAGACTGACATTACTGAAGTCTGCCAGCTCAGACTGACACTACTGAAGTCTGCCAGCTCAGACTGACACTACTGAAGTCTGCCAGCTCAGACTGACATTACTGAAGTCTGCCAGCTCAGACTGACACTACTGAAGTCTGCCAGCTCAGACTGACACTACTGGAGTCTGCCAGCTCAGACTGACGGATGTCAACACCTATGTGACCCATCCTGCTTGATGGATTATGACAGGGAAAACACAACTAGCTTTTGTTCCCACTGTGTAACTATCATATAGAATTAACAACACACTGTGGGTGTTCCCACTGTGTAACTATCATACAGAATTAACAACACACTGTGGGTGTTCCCACTGTGTAACTATCATACAGAATTAACAACACACTGTGGGTGTTCCCACTGTGTAACTATCATACAGAATTAACAACACACTGTGGGTGTTCCCACTGTGTAACTATCATACAGAATTAACAACACACTGTGAGTGTTCCCACTGTGTAACTATCATACAGAATTAACAACACACTGTGGGTGTTCCCACTGTGTAACTGTCATATATAGGACAAGGTAGCAGCACACAGCTGATATATCCAATTTTGTTAAAATAAAAGTTAACCTCACCTCTCCTTCTCACTAAATAATATCCTTACCTGGTGGTTACTATCAATCCTCCCTCCCTCCCTCCAATTCTCTCTTTTCCCCTCTTTCCAACCCCTCTTTTCCCCTCCCCCCTACCACTCACTCGCCCCTTTCCCTCCACTTTTCCCCCCGCCCCCCACTAACGATTTAAATAGGAAAATAGATGAGTGTAATAGCATTAACTGCAGTTAAATGAGGAGGGAGAGGAGGAAGGGAGGGGGGGGAGAGAAGAGAGAGAGAGGAGGAAGAAGAGAGGAAAGAGAGAGAGAGAGAGAGAGAGAGAGAGAGGAGGAGAGAGGAGAGGGAGAGGGGGGAGAAGAGAGAAAAAGGAGAAGAAGGAGAGATTTAATCGTTCTTATAAAAACCTCTTGACTTGTTTAAGAGGGCGGGAGTTTTTGGGTCTGCTTGTGGTGTTAGGTGCTGCGGGTGTTAGTGTTCCCGATGTTAGTGGCTGGTTTGTTAAGTGTTGGGGTGGGGTGTTAGGTCTTCTGGTGGTGTAAGTGTTAGCTGATATCAGGGGTTACTGTTGGGGGTTAGGTGACGCTGGTTTTGGGTGTTATGTTGGTTTTGGTTTTATGCTGGTGTTAAAATGCTGGTGGTGGTGGTAAAGGTTGCTGTGGTATTAGGTTTACTGGGGTTAGGGTTACTGCGGTGTTAGGTGTTAATGTGATGTTAGCGTTGCTGCTGGTGTTAGGTCTATACTGGTTTTAAGTACTACTATATGTTAGATGCTATAATAGTTTTGGGTATTATTTGGGTGTTAGGTACTCTATCAGTGTTATGTTACTTTCTGGTGTTAGTACAACTACAGGGTTAGGACTACACAGGTGTTAGATCTCTACCGTGTTAGGTAATACACCTAACCACCGGGCTATGATAATTTGCTGTTCACTTTCCCTCTACTTTTTGTAGTTTTGTTACTCCCGCTATTTTTGTAAGAAACAGAATTCCTTTTTCATTTTCACCCCGCCTTTCTATTCCCCTTCACTTTCACACGATCCTCTTCCACCCCTTTTTCCCCCTTCACCCTACTTGTTTCAATTCCATTTAAATGCTAAATTTTTTCAAGTTAATGAAGAGGCAAGAAGCGGGCGTGAAATGAGGTTAGAGGAGAGAGAGGAGAGAGAGAGATAAAAAAAGGAGAAGGGGAAAGGGAAAAGGGGGAAAGAAAAAAGAAGGAAGAGGAGGGAATAAAAAAAGAAGGAGGGAGGGAGGAATTATACCACAATTTCCCCTTTTACTTTAGGCAGAAAATGTTTTCTCCAAAGGGGAAATCCCCTTTTAAAAGATAAAAGTCTCAAATTTCACATGGAAGCCTTTTTGGGGGGGGGGGGGGGGGGGGGGGGGGGGGGGGGGGGGGGGGGGGGGGGGGGACCCCCCCGGTACTGGGGAAACATTTTGGGAGTGTGAAGAGGGACCTGTTGTCCCTCTTCACCTAGCGGGTATGTGTCGCCGAATGGTGTGGGTCGACCCTGGGAACAAAAAAAACCTAATTGCCCAAATTGCTCTCAAACCCAAAGGGGACTTCATAGGGCAGTTGAAAAAACGTCTGAAAGCCTCGATGAATCCCACAAGAGCAGAAATAAATCCAAAACAAGAAAACGCGTTACGTGGCCCAACCCCTCGATCCCTACCAAACAAAAGACTGAATCACCAGCCCTCGATAAAACGAGTCAGCTAAATGATTCAGTTTAGGGAGGAAGGGAATGGAGTGTGGGGGAGCGAATGGGGAAGGAGGAAGGGAGGAGAGGGGGAGGGGGAAGGGTTATAAACGCTTCAGCTGAAAATTCAGTTTAGGAAGACAGGGAATGGAGTGGAGGGATTGGATGGGGGGGGAAGGGGGAATGGGGGGGTTGAGGGGTGGATATGGGATTGGGGGGAAGGGGTTATCCAAAATCAGTCAAGGGGAAATTTATGTCGTCAACGGCCGGGTTCGTCAGGGAGTTACATGCAAGGGGGGTTTCACACAGGCAACGACTGGCCGGCATTTTCTAACAATGTTATCGTTGGGGGTGCCGTGGTCTCAGACCAACGCTTGTTGCCCGGGGTCTCAGACCAGGCATAGGACGATTCCCATTTTTAACAAGCTGTCAGAAACCCTTCTCACAGGAAAGATTTTTGAAGAGCTTATGATGCTGTGTAAAAGGGATCAGGCCCAACTTTTTCCGTGGCTCTCGTTTTGTCTGTTTTACAGTGGCTGAAGAAAAAAGGTTCTGGGGGGATTTGAAACGAGGAACGAAGGGAGTGGTTTTGGGGGACCTTAAACTCTGACAGGTTGAACCCCAAAAGGTATACCCCCCCCCAAGAGTTAGGGTGGATACCTCCAGGGTTGATATATTTCAGGGAGGTTTTTAAAAGCGTGTTAATTTTCGATAGTGTCTCTCTCTTCTTTTCTCTCTCCCCTCTCTCTCTCTCTCTCTCTCTCTCTTTCTCCTTCTCTCTCTCTCTCTTCTCTCTCTCCTCTCTCCTCTCTCTCTCTCTCTCTCTCTCAAACACATTTATGTTTCCTTGATAATCTCATTGAATCTTTTTCCCCACCCCTTAATTAAATGATTCTGCAAAGGAGGGTGGGGCTCCACACCCCCCGGAGCTGCGCCTGTTTTTTCCCTCCCATACCCTGTTGACATCACCAACTTGTGACACGACACCCTGGTTCACTAAACTCTGTGACACCACACCAACTGACGCTACTATATTTTGACACTCACCATACCTTGCTGACATCACCCAACCCTGCGAAACCCACCACAACTGCGACACTCCCATCCCCTTCTGACACTCATCACACTCTGTTTACATTTACCCTGCTGACATAACCGTGACCCCACACTCTGTGACACTCACCATACCTTGCTGATCCCACTTTCTGTGACACCATACCGGGGCACCACACGCTGCTGAACCTACCCCTCTGACATTACAATACTTGCTGACATCACCATAACTCGATTTCCCACCCCCGCTGAAACCCCACTGGTGACACTACCATATTCTGTGAACTCCCCACACCTGCTGACACCACCCCTGTGACACCACACCCTGTTGACCTCACCACACCCTTGTTGAACTCCCCACACCCTGCTACACCAACCCGTTGCACCCCCAAAATCTCTTTTGACATCCCACACCCTGTGCACCCCACCCGTTGACACCACACCCCTGACAATACACCTTGGACACTCCCAAAATTTTTGGGCATCACCCCAACCTCTGACACCACACCCTGCTGACACTCTCACACCCTGCTGACACTGACCACACCTTGCTGACACCACCCCCTGCTGACACTGCCCAACCCCTTTGCTGACCCCACGCCGTGAAAACCCACCCTGCTGCACTCCAACCCCTTGACATCACACCCGTGACTCCCGCCCTGCTGACACCACAACTGCTGCACTCCCATCCCCTGCGGGACCCCACCCCTGCGACCCCACACCCTGCTGACACCACCCCTGCTGCACCACCCCTGTGACACCCACCCTCTGACACACCCCCTGCTCTGCTCCTCTCTTTTTTTCCTGTTCCTCTTTTATCCATATTCTTCACCTTTTTGGTTTTGTTCTTGATGCCCCTTTTTTCTCCATATTCTTTCTTCCTTTTCTCAATCTTTTGTTGTTGTTTCTGTTATTGTTATTATTGCTGTTTTCATCTATTCTTTTTTTCCTTTATTTTTTCTTTTCTTCTTTCACTTTTCTTTCTTCCTCCCCTTTCCTCCCTTTTTCCCCCTTCTATCTCCTCTTCCTCCTCTTCGTCTCTCCTTTTCCTTCTGGTGTTAGGTGACCCCCAGTACCACCCATTTAGGTAGAAGAAACCACCTGTCTATCTCTAAGGCGGTAGCATATGTGTTCCCCCGACCCCCTTTCCCTCGTTCCCCCTACCCCTTCCACACCCGTATCCCCTCACCCCTTTCCCCTCCCCTCACCACCTCCCCCGCCCTCTCCACTCTCTCTAGCGCCTTGGCTCTTCACACAAACCCCTATTTGCTTTCAAATACCAACACTCTTTTTTCATCTTCTCCTCTGCTTTAAGAAAAGGGAAAATAAAGAGAAAAAATGAATTTTTTTTCGTTAACACAAATAGAACAATACATGTTCGTAAAAAATGTTCGTTTAAAATACATGTTCGGAGGTACATGTTTGTGAGGTACAGTTTCGTGAAGTACATGTTTTGTGAAGTACATGTTCGTGGGTCATGTCCCTGAAGACGTGTTCTGAAATACATTTCGGAAGTACGTTCGGAAATATAAGTTCGTGAAGTACATGTTCGGAAGTACATGTTCGTGAAGTAGTGTTGTGAAGTACAGCGTGAAGTAAATGTTCGTGAAGTCATGTACGTGAAATACATTTACGTGAAGTCCTTTTTTGAAGTACATGTACGTGAAGTACATGTTCGGAAGTACATGTACGGGAAGTACATTTCGTAAAGTACGTTCGCGAATTTCATGTTTGTTTAAAAAACATGTACGTGAAGTACGTACGTGAAATACATGTACGTGAAGTACATTTTCGAAAGTACATGTTCGTGATATATTTCTAAAGTACATGTTCGTGGTACATGTTCGTAAAAGTACTGTACGGAGTACTGTTTTGTGAAGTACATGTTCTTAAAAAAATACATGAGTGAATTCATGTTCGTGAAGACTGTTGTAAAATAATGTCGTGAAGTACATTTTTGTTTTAAATACATGTTCGTAAAGTAATGACGGAAGTACAGTTCGTTTAAAAAACATGTAGTGGAAGTAATGTACGTGAAGTACATGTACGTGAAACATGTTCTAAAGAACATGTTCGTGAAGTTTGTTCGTAAAGACATGTTCGTGAAGTACTGTTCGTAAAGTCATGACGTGATGTAATTTTGTGAAATACTGTTCGTAAAGTAATGTACGTGAAGTACATTTCGTGAAGTACATGTTCGTAAAGTAATGTCGTGATACCTTTTCGTGAAGTAAACCCCTTTGTGAAGTACATGTTCGTAAAGTACAGTTCGGAAGTACAGTTCGTAAGTACAGTTGTGAAGTACATGTTCGTAAAGTACTGTACGTGATGTACATATTTGGAAGTACACGTTTTGTGAAGTACATGTTCGTGAAGACATGCGTAAGTACGTTCGTGAAGTACATGTTCGAAATTTCATGTATGAAGTAATTTTTGGAAGTACTGTACGTGAAGTCAAGTGCCCTAGTCTACCTTTTTTGTTTTAAAGTTCAAACACGTTTGACAATAGACTGGAATTTTTTAGCCGTGATTGGACGAGCGAGGGGGGGAGGGAAGAGAGCCTTTTTGCTTTTCTATTTTGGAAAAGGAGAAGTGCCCCTTTTTCCGCAAGCTGAAGATCTCAAACCAATTCACGGGTTAGAGTTCAACCCCGCATAACATAACTTAAACGTAACCAACTTAACCTATCCTAACCCCAAAATAAACCAACCCAAACCTAACCTAATAACTAACCTACATAACCTAACAATAACCTAAACCCAACCAACCTAACCCTAACCTAACCTAACCCAAACCCAACCTAAACCTACCTAACCCAACCTAAATTGCCCATCCTAACCCAACTAGCTTAACCAAAACCCAACCCAACCTAACCCAAAACCCAACCTAACTTTAACCTATCATAACCCAACTAACTTAACCTAACCTAACCTAAACCAAAAACCCAACCCCAACCCAACCTAAAACCCAACCCCAATTAGCCTATCCCAACCTAAAACTTAACCAAACCCAACCTAAAAAACATAAAAAACCTAACCTAACTAAAAATAAAAACTAACATAACATAACTAACAAAACTAACTAACATAACAAAACCAGCCTAACCCCAACCAAAACCCAACCTAAAAAAACAAACATAACATAACCTAAACCCAACATAACATAAAAAACATAACCCAACTAACCCAACCTAAATAACCTAAATTTCCTTACCCTTTCCTTACCCTTTCCTTTCCTTTTCCTTACCTTTAATAACATAACATAAATAAAAAAACTAACATAACATACAAAAATATACAAATTACTTGATAAAATAACTTAACCCAACTAAATTTCCCTGCCTCTAATCTACTTCTCTCAACTGATTTGTTTAAAAAACGTTTATTTAATTTTTTTTTTTACGAAAAAGTAAACCGAGTTTAACAGGAGGGAAAGGGAAAGGTAATTTTTATTTCTTTTTTTTCAGGGGCAAACGGAGACGACTACTGTAATTTTTTTTGCTTTAGCGGGAAAGAAACGGTAACAGGGTGTTTATCTCTTCTTTTTCCCCCGAGTTTTGACAGAATTGAGATGGAAAAAAAAAAATATTTCTGTCGCTGTACTTTTTGTTATTGCGGAAAAAGAGACGGAAAGGCTATTTTCGACTCCTGTTCTTTAATGACGGATAGGGACAGGAAAAGGTTTTTTGGACGTTTGTTATTTACGGAATAGAGACGGGGAAAATGCGTTTTGTATTTTGTTTAGTGGTAAGGGTTGTGGTGGGGTTGTGTGGTGTGTGTGTGTGTGTGTGTGTGTGTGTTGTGTGTGTTGTGTGTGTGTGTGTTTGTTGTGGTTTTTTTGTGTGTGTTTTAATCCTCCCCCTGAGAATCTCCTCTTTTTCCCTTTTTCCCTACGCCCCTTTCATCCCCCACTCTCCACACCTCCCATGCTCATCCTGCTCCTCCATTCCTCGGGGTCATCCTGCTGGGGCACAGTGAAATTCAGGGGTGACCCAGAGGAAGATTTATGGAACCAATTCGATTATGGAGTTGTCGTAAAAATTTCTGAGATGACTGGTTGAATTTTTAGACTTGGGGACGTTTCAGACCCCGTGTGTGTGTGTGTTTGTGTGTGTTGTGTGTGTGTTGTGTGGTGTGTGTGGTGTGTGTGTGTGTGTTGTGTGGTTGTGGTGTTTTGTGTGTTTGTGTCTGTGAGTGTCTGTGTGTCTGTGAGTGTCTTGTGTCTGTGTTGTCTGTATTGGAAAAGAGGAAGAAGAGAGAGAGAGAGAGGGGGAGAGAGAAGAAAAGGGGAGGAGAGAGAGAGAAAGAGGAGGGAAAGGGAGAAGGGAAGAGGAGAGAAGAAAAGAGAGAAAGGGGAGAAAATAGAGAGGAGGAAAGGGGAGAAAAAAGAGAGAGGAAGGGGGAGAGAGAGGGGAGAAGAAGAGAGAGGGGAGAGAAAAGAAGAGAAAGAAAGAGAAAAAGTTTCCTTTGTTTTGGGAGCGCCCCGGGGCTCCCCCGCGGGGGGTCCCAACCCGGTACTGGGTTTCTGGCTTAAACAGGTTTTCGGTTGGCGCCCAGAGCTTAAGATCTTTTTGGAATTCCCCAGAAGAAGACTAAAAATATTTACTGTGTAGGGGAAATTCCTTTGAAGTGTTAAAAAAATTAAACCCCCTCGGAGAGGGGTGAATAGGGGGAAAAAAATATTAAATGTAATAAATTTGGAAAAACGGGTAAACGGAGATTTTTAAAAGTTTTTGGGGTAAACCCAGGAAAAAAGATTTTAAGGATTTAAGTTGGATAAATTTAGTTTTGAAAAAGGGTAAATTTTGGTTTTTAAAGTTGTGGATGCGGGAAAAAAACCCCCATGGGGTGTAACAGGAACTTGGGTTTTTTTTTAAAAGGGATTTAAAATAATGGGCCTTGGGTCGGGGTTAAATTTTTGGGGGGCTTTGGGGGGGTTTTTTTTAAAAAACCGGTGGAAAAAATGGTTAAAAATACCGACACAGGTTTTGGATCCTTTTACTGCATTTTGTTTTTTTCCTAAAAGGGGGATGCCCTTTATAGGGGTACCTTTTGCAGTGTTCCTAAAATTTTTTATGTTTTA
>NC_069447.1:7431176-7472821 GCF_026875155.1 Cherax quadricarinatus | reverse complement strand
TTCTCTAGATTTCATATGGCCATCCCAGCACAGCATATTTTGCCCATACATTTGAATAGAAACACCAACTCTCTTCATGAAGCTTAGGCTACAGTACATTCTTTTGTGGTGGAGTAGGTAAGCCTATCTTGGGTTAGTAAGTTATAATGAATAACTTTGCACAACCATGTGACACTAACACTAGCTATAAAACAACAGCTAATGCTATATTCGTTATTTGATAGTATTATGTATCCTGTAATCATCCTGTATAACAGTTATTATTATTATTATAATCAAGGGGAAGCGCTAAACCCGGAGGATTATACAGCACCTGGGGGGGATGTGGAAGGCATTCAGGCTTAATTCGGGGAACTGGAGCACAGATCCAATTCCCTAAATCAAGAGCCCCTCACCAACATCAAGGAACCTTATTTGAGGGGTGTATAACAGTTAAAGAAGATTACAGTGGCACATAATAGGTCCAAGTACTGGGCCCCATCATTAACTAGTGTTTTATCCCCCTCTATATGACCAACTGAATTTCTCATAGCTTTCAGTGTCTATTAC
Source organism: Cherax quadricarinatus (assembly GCF_026875155.1). Taxonomy (NCBI): domain Eukaryota; kingdom Metazoa; phylum Arthropoda; class Malacostraca; order Decapoda; family Parastacidae; genus Cherax; species Cherax quadricarinatus. Next base: position 7,472,272 of record NC_069447.1, on the reverse strand, counting down.
TAGCACCTTAACACTGGATACTAAATATTTGTTATATTGTCCACTGATTAGATTTAAATTCTTGTTAGATTTAAAATGTTCTCTTCATCTATGTATAATTTATCAACAAGGTAACATTCTCCCATGCTTTCTTTTAATATACGTATTTCCTTTAATTTTTTCATATTTCCATATTACACATACATATATACTTCATGAAAATAGCTTCATATGATTCAAAAACTAATATGTACAAATTAAATTTTTATTTAATAATTTACTTATTTTATTTTATGTTAGATTACGTTGGAAGATACTCAAGATGAGCTTACTGCAAGCAGGACAAAAACTGCAGAAATAGCAGAAGAAAATTCTCGTTTAAATCATTGCTTCCAAGAGAAACAAAAATGCTTGCATGAACTTGAAGAGGTACAACTTTTACTTTGTAACTTACTGTCTAGTGAATGACATTATTATTATAGTTAGGTTATGTAGGAGAATTGGGAGCTATTTCTTAGTAAACATAGTCCTTTGAGATGTGTAATGTCACCATGGCTGTTCAATATATGTATGGAGTTGTAAAAAAATTAATGCTAGTATGTTGGGAAGAAGTGTAGGATTAAAAGATAATGAACCTGATGCAAAGTGAGAGTTATCGTTGATGTTTTTTGCTGGTGACAGTTCTTTAGAAAGATTCTGAAGAGAAGTTGCAAAGGTTGGTTTATGAATTTAGGGGGTTATGCAAAAGAAGGAAAGTAAAACTGAATCTAGAGGAGTGAAGAGTAATGAGAGTAACAAATTGTACAGGCAGTTAGAGATTAGATATCAGATTGAAGTGAAGGAGTTTGGAGGAAGTGAATGTATTCAGGGTTTTGAGAGTGAACATGTTGGCATTTGGGTCTGTGAAAGATGAAGTGAATCTTAGAATAGACAAAAGGAAAAAGATAGGCAGTGTGGCAAGGCATCTGTGGAAAAAAAAAAAAGTTTATCTATGGAAGTGAAAAATAGAAATTTGCTAGAGTATAGTGATACGAACAACTTTTACGTGGGTGTAAGGCTGGGTTTTAAAAAATTTTTCCCCACGGGAAGGGGGGCAGAGGCAGTGTAGATGTATAATGTGAATATTATGCATAGAAGTTGGAGCATAGAAATTAGATAACAGAGTGGGGTAACCAATGGTATAATTTAGAGGCCTGAGGAGGAATCGTTGAGAAATTTGAGTATTTAGAGGGGAGGGAGGAATTGGTGAAAGGCTTATTAGGGTTACCCCAAAGAGGTTGAGAAGGAGAAAAAGAGATTGGTTTTGGGGGTTTGAGCATCCGCAGGTTGTTGACATTTTAATAGGAATGAATGTAAAAAGTGATTTTTAATGATGTGCGTTGGGGGGGCACAGTACCTTTTAAAAAGGGGATTTGGGGGAAATCGGTTATGGACTTGAGCCCCTAAAAAACGGGAAGGGCAATACCCTGCACTCTAAAGAGGGGTGGGGATGTTACGTCTGTTTTTCATGTCATCATATCGGGAAAGACAGCAATTGAAATTTGGGAATGTTTTTTCTTTTTCTCTGGGAAACCCTCCCTTGGCAGGAGAGGGGCCGTCAATTTAAAGTAAAGAGCTCTCTGAAGAAAAAATTCTTTGTGAAGTGTCATTTTATATTTACACATTCTTTTATTTGCTTTCAAAATAATTAACCTAAGGTATAAGAACCCTTGTGGGTTAAGTGCTTAGTTATGATTATAATTACTGTATAATAACCTAAGATTAGGATATTTAGTACTTATTATGCGAGTTGCTAACTAACTATTATGCAACAGGTGAAACTTCCCAAAAAAATACAGACGGCTAATGACGTCAAAAATAAACAAATTAAAAATTAGAGGGTTTTGCCCCAGAAAAACTTGTAAGAAAAATGCTCATTGGAGGAGATTTTCAAATTTTACGAGAGCAAAGGGATGCTCTTACAGAAAATGGAAAGGGAAGAAGAAATGAGAGAAAAAACCTTGAAGGAGAATGTTAGTGTTATCACTTCCCTTTTACTTAGTTATAACTGTATTAAATAAAAGGTTATTAATGTGTATGCCCCAAAAGGACATTGTTTTTTTTAATTTGTTGGAAAAATTGTTTTAATTACCTTGAAAAAATGCTTTAAAAAAAGGGAAGGGGTTCAAGAGCTTAAAAGGGAAAAATTAATACAAATATAAATTTAAATTATTGCATTTGAATAATTTTTCACAGGATGCTTTTTGAAGGAAGGAAAAATGACCATGAAAGTTCAAAAGGGGGCCATAAAGGAAATGACGTAGTAATTTATAACTGGGAGACGGCCGACTTTTGAAAAAAAAAAAAAAATGGTTTAACATGTACAGATTAAAAAAAAGATACAGCATTTTTTCGGGTTTTGGTGTTAGTGTTTTGTATGATAAAAAAACATTTTCCCCTATTTTTTTTTTTTTTTTTGGGGTTAATGACTGTCAACTGCAAAAAAGTTCATCCTTTTTCCAAAAAACCAAATGCTCCCAAAATCACAATCTTGCTTTGAATTTAAAACACTTGAGGGAAATAAAATGTTATGTGTATGGCAATTTAATAAATGTTTTTTTCTTAAAAATGGTTTTTGACTTATTTCCCAGAAAACACTAAATCAAGTTTAAAACCCCGATTCAGTTTCCTATGGACCAATAAATAATTTTTAAATTTTTTTTCAAAATTACAGGCATCTTTAAGGAACAAGTGAAGGGTTGTCATCCCAGGTACAGCCCCAGGAAAGAACTTCACCATCACTACCCGGGGCCCCGCTAGAGGACTTGATGGGGAGAAGTCCCAGAATTCCAGGGATTCTACTTTTTCATTGTTGCTAATGTCAATTTTTTTTTTTTTTTTATGAGAAAAATGATAAAATTTCCTCCATTGACTACATTCAAAGTTTAAAAGGGGCATTGAAAACCAGGCAAAAAAAATTAGATAAAACCTAAAATTTATTGGACAGAAGCTGAAAATTCTGCAACAAACAGTATCCACCCAGATTTTAATGCAGTAATTTTTAAAAATGAGAAAATATTTTTGTTTTGTCCATGAACAGTAAATGGCAGGGAAATCTCTCAAACTTCTACTTGCTTGCGTATAACTTTTTTTTTCCTTTTTTTAAACTCCTTTTCTGTGGTACGTACAGGTGTCCCCCAGTTAAAAAAAGGTATGCAATGATATTTTCCATTGGGGCCCGAAACAGTGAAAACACAAAGCGAAAAAGTTATAAGACAAGGGGGGCCCGCTTTATGGCGTTTTAAATTCCCGGCTACGCTGTAAGCAATCACCCTTTTTTTCACTTTTAAATGCATATAATCCCCGTTAACATTTACACTACATATTTTAGTTAGCAAAAGAACTAGCATAAAAAAAAAAAAGTAAAAAAACACCATACTTTCCTTAAAATATTTGTAGTCTTTTGAGGTTGAGAGGTGAGATTTTTTAATGTAGTAATCATGTTGGTAGCCTGCTGGCAACCACACCTCACAATTTTTAAAAAATTTGCTTTTGTGTAACATTTTGTTTATGATATGTAAAGTTTTTTTTATTAATTTTGAAAAATAATAAATGGATAATGAAAAAGCCATAAAAAATTAACATATGACATTAAAACCCCCCAGAGCAATTTTATTATTATGGGTGGGTTTTTGCCATCAACATACTTTTACTCACTGGTTAATCATTTCTAACTTTGGGATTTAACGTAAGAGGGTTCAACTCCCTTTTTTCAAGCTACCCATAAAACCATCGTAAAGAGAGAAACGAGTTTAAAAGAGAGAGACTTGGAGCTCACGAAGGTAAACAAACCGAGAGTGGGTGGGCAAAAGTGTGTAGTATTAATACCTGTCACTTTCGGTTGATGCATTTCATTTTCATGTGTACAATTGTCTTCATGTTGGGGCTGTAGAAAAACACCAACAACACTCCCATTCTTAGCAACACACCTTTTTGAGAGTGAAGATGTATTTAATGAAGACATAAGAATGTTTTTTTTACATTCCCGCTTTAATACGTACACAGTTTCTCTGGTGTGATATTAAGAAAATGTGTTAAGTAATTATTGTCGTCATCCTTTCCCTGCCCGGCTACCACACCCCCAAATTATGTTAAATTTTTTTTACTATGAATTTTTTTTAAAAAAGTTTGGCCTCTCCCCCCGAAGCAGGGTGACCCAAAAAGAAAGAAAATCCCAAAAAAGAAAATACTTTCATCATCATCCAGCACTTTCACCTTACTCACGCATAATCCTTGTTTTTGCAGAGGTGCTCAGAATACAACAGTTTAGAAGCATATACATATAAAGATACACAACATAGCCCTCCAAACTGCCCATATCCCAAACCCCCTCCTTTACAGTGCAGGCATTGTACTTCCCATTTCCAGGACTCAAGTCCGGCTATATAAAAATAACCGGTTTCTCTGAATCCTTTCACTAAATACGTATTACCCTGCTCACACTCCAACAGCTCGTCAGGTCCCAAATACCATTGGTCTCCATTCACTCCTATCTAACACGCTCATGCACGCTTGCTGGAAGTCCAAGCCCCTCGCCCACAAAACCACCTTTACCCCCTCCCTCCAACCTTTTTGAGGACGACCCCTACCCCGCCTTCCTTCCCTTCAGATTTATACGCTCTCTATGTCATTCTACTTTGATCCATTCTCTAAATGACCAAACCACCTCAACAACCCCTCTACAGCCCTCTGACTAATATACTTTTATTAACTCCACACCTTCTCCTAATTTCCACACTCCGAATTTTCTGCATAATATTTACACCACACATTGCCCTTAGACAGGACATCTCCACTGCCTCCAACCGCCTCCTTGCTGCAGCATTTACAACCCAAGCTTCACACCCATGTAAGAGTGTTGGTACCACTGTACTTTCATACATTTCCTTCTTTGCCTCCATAGATAATGTTTTATGTCTCCACATATACCTCAATGCACCACTCGCCTTTTTTCCTTCATCAATTCTATGATTAACCTCATCCTTCATAAATCCATCCGCTGACATGTCAACTCCCAAATATCTGAAAACATTCACTTCCATACTCCTCCTCCCCAATTTGATATCCAATTTTTCTTTATCTAAATCATTTGATACCCTCATCACCTTACTCTCTTCTATGCTCACTTTCAACTTTCTACCTTTACACACACTCCCAAACTCATCCACTAACCTTTGTAATTTTTCTTTAGAATCTCCCATAAGCACAGTATCATCAGCAAAAAGTAACTGTGTCAATTCCCATTTTGTATTTGAGTCCCCATAATTTAATCCCACCCCTCACCCGAACACCCTAGCATTTACTTCTTTTACAACCCCATCTATGAATATATTAAACAACCATTGTGACATTACACATCCCTGTCTAAGACTTACTTTTACTGGGAAGTAGTCTCCCTCTCTTCTACACACCCTAACCTGAGCCTCACTATCCTCATAAAAACTCTTTACAACATTTAGTAACTTACCACCTATTCCATATACTTGCAACATCTGCCACATTGCTCCCCTATTCACTCTATCATATGCCTTTTCTAAATCCACAAATGCAATAAAAATTTCCCTACCTTTATCTAAATAATGTTCACATATATGCTTCAATGTAAACACTTGATCTACACATCTACCCACTCTAAAACCTCTTTGCTCATCCGCAATCCTACATTCTGTCTTACCTCTAATTCTTTCAATAATAACCCTACCGTACACTTTTCCTGGTATACTCAGTAAACTTATTCCTCTATAATTTTTACAAGGAACCTTCCCCTCTTTCAACAGACTTATTCCCCTATAATTTTTATACTCTTTTCTCTCCTTTGCCTTTATACAAAGGAACTATGCATGCTCTCTGCCAGTCCCTAGGTACCTTACCCTCTTCCATACATTTATTAAATAAAAACACTAACCACTCCAAAACTATATCCCCACCTGCCTTAACCCCTTGATTGTCACAACCCCAAATCCTGAGGTGTCTCCTGGTGTTGCAAAATCTCCCCCCCCCCCCAAAAAAAAAAAAAAATCTTATGAAATGATAGAGAATCTTTTCCCGATTGTAATGACACCAAAAGAACGAAATTTGATGGAAAACTGACAGAATTACACTCTCGCAAAGTTAGCGACCTCAGCGATATTTATGAATCGGCGATTTCGCCCACTTTGAGCCCTAATTTTCGCTAATTCCATTGTTCCAGTCGACCAAACTCATAGCTATTTCTTTAGAACTCCATTTTTTTCTATCGACTGAGTACAATAAACTGCCCATTTACCGATTTCAACTACCTAATAATGTGGTCAGAAATTTGCAATTTGGTCAATTTCACGAAAATTTAAAAATATGACAATTTCAAAATAGGGTCCAGAATGAACAATGCAGACATTCCTGGCTCTAAAATGACATTTTCTTTGTTCATCAGTCATGTCTCCAGGCCCCTCTGATATTACTCTTGCTTTCTATTTTGAATTTTTATTCAAACAAAAAATAGAAGATTTACTGTTATGCAGACTGCTGCAATATTGTAATAATTGTATAAATAATGTCAACCCATTTATGACTGCATATTAGAATGGCTACTTGGACATTTATTGGAAAATGACATCATTTGTTTACTTTTGAACAACGGCAAAAGTCAAACATTTCCCCTACTTTGAGCTCCATTTCAAGGTTCTTTTCATAGTAAAACCAATCAAAATCACCTCTATTTCTATAATATGTTTTCCATTCTATCAAATGAGACCAAGAAAACGAGAATACAACAATAAATACTATACAAAAATAGACCACAAAGTCGGCATTTTAATTAAAAAAAAACGGTCGGAGTTTTTTTTTTCCTCGTTATGCAATGCGTGCTGCAGGATTTTTTTTATATGGTGCACACAGACTTATTCTCTCGCATGTGGGCCTACCAGCTTTCTCCTGCTTGATTTGAAGTCGCTAGAATTTATGAGTATACATATGTCAAAAACGGTGGCTCGTAAGACGTATATATATGACCAAAACAGTCAAAGGGTTAAACGTTTCTATCTCTATCCCATCAATCTCAGCTGCTTTACCCCCTTTCATTCTACTCACTGCCCCATGCACTTCCTCCACACTCACAACTGGTTCTTCCTCACTCCTATAAGATGTTATCCCTCCTTGCCCTATACACGAAATCACAGCTTCCCTATCTTCATCAACATTTAACAATTTCTCAAAATATTCCCTCCATCTTCCTGATACCTTTAACTCTCCATTTAATAACTCTCCTCTCCTATTTTTAACTAACATATCTATTCGTTGCAACAATGCTAAATAGTGATTTTAATGTACCTGCACACCAGCACACAGTAGTATCTCAGCCCTAGATATACCTTGCTCACTGAGTTTAATAATCTCTAACTTTGCACTTAAAGTAAGAGCCTTACTACTACACTTTTTATGACAACTACCCTTAGACGTCATTGTAACACGAAAAAGAGTACAGCCTCTCCTCACTTAATGACGGAGTTCCGTTCCTAAGACCACACTGGTAAATGAATTCATCACTAAGCAAGGAACATGCTGTAATGGTAGTGGGTTTGTGTCATCCATTTTTGATATTGTTTTAATGTCACCTTTGCACTATTTTTAACATTTTTAGTATATTTTTAAATGTTTATACAATAATGTACTTTTTTTTTTCCAACAAGTCGGCCATCTCCCACCGAGGCAGGGTGACCCAAAATGAAAGAAAATCCCCAAAAATAAAAACAAACTTTCATCATCATTCATCACTTTCACCTCACTCACATAATCACTGTCTTTGCAGAGGCACCCAGATACAACAGTTTAGAAGCACATATAAAGATATATAACATACCCCTCCAAACTGCCAATATCCCAAACCCATCCTTTAAAGTGAAGGCATTGTACTTCCCATTTCCATTACTCAAGTCCGGCCATATAAAAATAACTGGTTTCCCTGAATCCCATCACTAAATATTACCCTAATAATACTCCAACAGCTTGTCAGGTCCAAAAACCATTTGTCTCCGTTCACTCCTATCTAACATGCTCACACATGCTTGCTTGAAGTCCAAGCCCCTCGCCCACAAAACCACCTTTACCCCCTCCCTCCAACCTTCTCTAGGACGACCCCTACCCCGCCTTCCTTCCCCTACAGATTTATACACTTTCCAAGTACTACTGTATATTGTAATAAACAGAATAGGAGAAATCAGCTCTAATATACATTATTTAGGTATGTACATGTATACTGGTCAGAAAGCCCATTGTAAGTCTGAGTCGTTGGTAAATGAGTACGTTGCAAAGTGAGGGGAGGCTGTATATATAAAATATGCAATAACTTTAAAACACTGGAAAGTTTCCAGACATAACTGGAAAAGACCTGGAGCTCACGTAGAATGTAAATAGAGTGAACAGATGGTGCATGGACATCGTAATAGCGAATCAGGAGCTGTATAAATGAATTTTTGGGTATACGTAATCTGAAATGTCCACATTAGTGAAGTGCCATAAGAGAAGAGCTGTAAAGCGGGGCCCTCCTGTAATAGCTAGGGATGTGTTCTTGAATTTTGCCAATTCCACATTTTTCTCACTCAGCTTTTTTTACCAAATGCATTTATGCTTTGTAAATATTCATTTCATACATGAATGAAGGTTTCACATTTTGGAGGGAAAAGTGTGATCAAGAACTGTAGCTTTATCATTTATATTGTGTTAGAACATGAGCTGTTGGCTCACTGGGGAAGAAAAGGAGAGTTATTAGTGAGGGATGGTGGTGGGTGGATAGCCTAGGAGCCATGACGGGAGGCCCCAGCTCTAGCTAAGGAGGACGACATGGGGTGGGTTGGCTGGGACCCCTGGATAGTGGCCTGGAAGATCAAGGTCAGCAATTGGTACTATATATTCATCACATAATGCTGTATATTACAGGATCAGTTAAACAAGCTGGAGATGAACATGAAAAAGAATCTTGAAGAGCAGCTAGATGTTCAGCGGAGTAGCCACAATTGTGTTTGCCTAGGTCTGCAAAAAGGGTGAGATGTAATATACAGGTATCTTCTTTGCCCTTGTGGTTTAATGGTGAAATGAATCAGCTTTGCTTTGATGATATTAAAAAATGTAGTAATGTATCCATACATTTTTATATAGATTTTTGTGTTAAGCTGATTCCTTGTATCATTTGTTTAAGGGTAGATACTTAAGAGATTGTTTAGTTAGGTCATTGAAGACTCTTAAGTTACATTCACTTGTTAGACGAAGAATGAGGGGAGACCTGATCGAAGTGTATAAGTGGAAGATAGGTATTAATAAAGGGGATATTAATAGGGTCTTGAGGATGTCTCTCCAAGAGAGAACCCGCAGTAATGGATTTAAATTAGATAAGTTTAGATTTAGAAAGGACATAGGAAAGTATTGGTTTGGAAATAGGTTAGTTGATGAGTGGAACAGTCTACCTAGTTGGGTTATTGAGGCTGGGACTTTGGGTAGTTTCAAATCTAGGTTGGATAAGTACATGAGTGGGAGGGGTTGGATTTGAGTGGGACTTTCACATCAGAGCTTATTTCTTGGGTGGCATTGAAAATTGGGTTGGGCAAATGTTTTGTTAGTGGGATGAATTGTAAAGGACCTGCCTAGTATGGGCCAGCAGGCCTCCTGTAGTGTTCCTCCTTTCTTATGTTCTTATGTTCTTAAATGAAAGAGGGATGATATGGAAGGATAGTTTGGACTGTGTAAGAAAGGCCATAAGGGAAGTTTAATATTATGTAATGATAGTAAACACATTAAATTTAAGTTTATAAGTAGTACATTTATTACAGATATGAAAAGAAAGTTAGGGAGTTAAATTCCTCTCATACGATGAAAATGGTGGAGCTACAGCAACAGTTAAAGATACTTGAAGAAGAAAATGGGAGACTTAAAGCTCAGCATCAGAGTATTGTCACAGCTGTATCCTCCATCCTGGGGGTGCAACCTGAGGTATGATAAGTTTGATACTAAAATCTGCATCTTGCCTATTTTATACTCAGAATTTAGTATTTATGTAGTTTGTTGATTGGTAAGGAATAAAATTATCTTGAAGGTAGGGGGGTGCCCCCCCAAAGAAAAGGAAACTCTCGTTAAATTGCCGTCTTGCCCTAAGTGTGCAAACATCACAGTTTAAATAACCCTCTGGAGTCAGACAGTATTTAATATACTGCATGTGAAAGTAGACATACAATAAGGTATAATATAACAGAAGTTAAATAAATTACTTTGGGTATTTAGAGGAAACATGTTTTCTAGACTAGTTCTGGAGGTGGAAAAATAAAGGATTTTTACTTGGAAGGATGGATTTGGATGCTGCAGTTCAATGGATCATGTGAATTGTGATGTTGGTGTATTTCTGGAAAAAACTGCTAGGAAATGAGTGATGACAAGTGTGATTCCTTCTTTGGGTCACCCGTCTTTTGGGAAAAAGAATGGTGCAGTATGTTAAAAATCTATATTTGGGTTAAGGAAATCAAAACATTGCATGTGACATGTTCAGTGCAGTTGAGAAAAATGTGGTAGGTGTATAGTGGAGCAGCAGCCATGGAAAAGATGGCTAGATATGGTCAGTGTGAAACTGAGGTTTAGGAAGTTTACAAAGGAGAGTCACTAACTCTTATGCATATAAGACAATGCTGGTTATGGCATTTCATTAAGATGTTTCGTCCACCGGGGTTTATGAAGGATGAGGTTAACCATAAAATTGATGAAGGAAAAAAGGTGAGTGGTGCATTGAGGTATCTGTGGAGACAAAAAACATTATCAATGGAGGAAAAGAAGGGAATGTATGAAAGCACATGTATTGTGGTACCAACGCTTATATGGATGTGAAGCTTGGGTTGTCAGTGCTGCAGCAAGGAGGCGGCTGGAGGCAGTGGAGATGTCCTGTCTAAGGGCAATGTTTTTTTTATTATTATTGTCACACTGGCCAATTCCCACCAAGGCTGGGTGGCCCGAAAAAGAAAAACTTTCACCATCATTCACTCCATCACTGCCTTGCCAGAAGGGTGCTTTACACTACAGTTTTTAAAACTGCAACATTAACACCCCTCCTTCAGGGCAATGTGTGGTGTAAATATTATGCAGAGAATTCAGAGTGTGGAAATTAGGAGAAGGTGTGGAGTTACTAAAAGTATTAGTCAGAGGGCTGAAGAGGGGTTGTTGAGGTGGTTTGGTCATTTAGAGAGAATGGATCAAAGTAGAATGACTTGGAGAGTGTATAAATCTGTAGGGGAAGGAAGGAGGGGTAGGGGTCATCCTCGAAAAGGTTGGAGGGAGGGGGGTAAAGGAGGTTTTGTGGGTGAGGGGCTTGGACTTCCAGCAAGCGTGCGTGAGCATGTTAGATAGGAGTGAATGGAGAAGAATGGTTTTTGGGACCTGATGAGCTGTTGAAGTGTGAGCAGGGTAATATTTAGTGAAGGGATTTAGGGAAACCGGTTAGCTGGACTCAAGTCCTGGAAATGGGAGGTACAATGCCTGCACTTTAAAGGAGGGGTTTGGGATATTGACAGTTGGGAGGGACTTCTAAACTGTCGTATCTGAGCGCCTCTGCAAAGACAGTGATTATGTATGAGTGAGGTGGGAGACAGCCGACTTGTTGAAAAAAAAAAAAAAAAAAGAGGGCAAGATGTAGGTATTTATATGGGTTGTAGAAAGATTCTGAGGTGAAAAAATGAGGTCATGTAGTTAATTATCATTTATAGTCTTCAGAGTTTTCACAAGGCTTGTTCTATTATCTAACCTTATCTGCTTGGTTAGCTGTGCACATGTGACTATATGACCTACTCCTTTCGCCTTAGAACCTCTCTACAACCTGCATACATGCCCATGTCTTGTTCCTTGTGTGAATTGATAAAGTGTGTGTGGTGGATGACGCATTTCCACAGTAAAATGACAATCCACATTTAGTCTTATTTACATACTGTCATTAGTCTACCATTGTAATACCACTGTAAATCATGTAGAGTAAAAGGACACAAGTGCAACTAATGTGACATTTATTGTGGCAACGTTTCGCTCTCCAGGAGCTTTATCAAGCCATTACAAACAATACATGGACACAGAGGGTATATAAAGGCTCAGAGTGAGGTGCAATACTAGTGAGGTAACATTTCGATGTTCACTAGTGGTAGTAGTAGTAGTAGTAGTGGTAGTGACAAAAGTAATACAATATGATAGAGCAATTAATTCGTACATGAGTAAAAGGATACAAAAGCTATTACTTGGGTAACATAAAAATAGGTTGGACAAATATAGACTGGAAAGATGCAGTTTTTTCAGTGTTCACTCTCTGTAATGTGCTTTGTGTAGTATAACAGGAGAGACTATGTGATGGCAGGGTTTACTGTTTTCAGGAGGATTCTTGCTAAGACTTCGGAGATGGTGAAGCTGCCGTTGTTTTGTTTAACTGTATTCGAAACAGCGATCAGTGCTGATTCAAGGCACTTGCGTCTGTGGAAATTAGTTTCTTTGATCACTAATTGGGCGTCTCTGAATTTCATGAGATGATTGGTGGAATTTCGGTGTTGTACACAGGCGTTGTTCAAGTTATCGTTCCTACATGCGTAAATGTGTTCATTGAGGCGGGTGTCGAGGTTTCTTGCTGTTTCACCTACGTAAATCTTGTCACACCCTCCACAGGGTATAGTGTAAACTCCTGCATTGACTGGTTCGTGGTGCCTGGATTTTGTCCTGGTTAGATCCTTTATTGAAGTGCTAGAAGCGATGGCGACTCTGGTGTTTAGCTTGTGAAAGTACTTTTGAGACGTTCAGTGCAACCTGGCTGTTGGAAGAATTATAACTTTGTTGGGAATGGTGTTGATGCGTGGAGAATTAATGATCTGAAGAGCTCTTTTCTTGCAGTCTTTGATGAAAAAAGAAGGAAAATGTAACTCAGTGAATGTTTGGTGAATGTATGTACATTCCTCGTCAAGAAACTTAGGACTACAAATTCGGTATGCTCTTAGGAAAAACCCGATGATGATGCCTCTTTTGGTCTTGGTATCTTGACTGGAATAGAAGTGTGTGAGATCATTTTTATTGGTGGGTTTCCGATAAACTTGAAATCTTAGGTTGTTGTCTACTTTGTGAATGAGGACGTCGAGGAAAGGTAGCTTGTCATTAAGGATCTAACCAGGACAAAATCCAAGCACCACGAACCAGTCAATGCAGGAGTTTACACTATACCCTGTGGAGGCTGTGACAAGATTTACGTAGGTGAAACAGCAAGAAACCTCGACACCCGCCTCAATGAACACATTTACGCATGTAGGAACGATAACTTGAACAATGCCTGTGTACAACACCGAAATTCCACCAATCATCTCATGAAATTCAGAGACGCCCAATTAGTGATCAAAGAAACTAATTTCCGCAGACGCAAGTGCCTTGAATCAGCACTGATCGCTGTTTTGAATACAGTTAAACAAAACAACGGCAGCTTCACCATCTCCGAAGTCTTAGCAAGAATCCTCCTGAAAACAGTAAACCCTGCCATCACATAGTCTCTCCTGTTATACTACACAAAGCACATTACAGAGAGTGAACACTGAAACAAACTGCATCTTTCCAGTCTATATTTGTCCAACCTATTTTTATGTTACCCAAATAATAGCTTTTGTATCCTTTTACTCATGTACGAATTAATTGCTCTATCATATTGTATTACTTTTGTCACCACTACTACTACTACCACTAGTGAACATCGAAATGTTACCTCACTAGTATTGCACCTCACTCTGAGCCTTTATATACCCTCTGTGTCCATGTATTGTTTGTAATGGCTTGATAAAGCTCCTGGAGAGCGAAACGTTGCCACAATAAATGTCACATTAGTTGCACTTGTGTCCTTTTACATTACATATTGTCGGTAATTCTACCAACTTTATTACAAATCATGTAGAAGTAAAAGGTTTAGAGAGAGTGAAAGGACATGTATTTCTCAGCTGTTGACTCATTGTAGTTCAGTATGCAAAAATACTTAAGTAAAATAAAAGAATAAAAATTTTGGATTATTTTATGTGCACTTTTCATTATTGCCTGGTTGCTTCTTGGAAATAACCAAATGTAAGGGTGCAGTCTTTAGTGTTCTAAGATATGCACTTCATTATTGAGAGTCATTGCAATGATAGATTGGTTTATGCCTTGCACTTGTAATAGTCATTAACCCTTAACCTTAAACGGTCCAAATGTATACATACGTTCTCTCACGTAGCGCCCCAAACGTATATATACGTTTCATTTGTCATTCATTCAACATTGGCACGATAGGCCTGAGGAGTCTAGACATGAGAGAATGGGTGTGTGCACTCACTGTGGACCATATGAAAAAAATTGGGGATGCCTGGGTACCACATGCTCCTTTTTCCTATAAAAAGAATTTTTTTTTTCTCTCAAAATATTTGGGGCGCTGCGCAGGTGAACGTATATATACGCTTGGACCGTTTAAGGGTTAAACTGTCCAAATGTAGATCTACTTTCGCTTGCGTAGCACTCCGAACTTAGATCTATGTTATTTTATGTGCTTTCTTATGGAGAAAATCAAGGTTGGAGTGCTATGCACGAAAATGTAGATCTACGTTTGGACAGTTGAAGGGTTAAAAGGTCTAGTGGCTGGCACAGGACTGAAAGGTAAACACCCTCTAAGGCCTGCTTGACCCTAGAAAAAAAAAAGTGGCCTTCAGACTTATTCATTTAGGTCATCAATAAACCTCCCAATTTTATTTTTAACCTCCTGCCAAAGAAGCATATTGCTTGCAAATTGGCCATAGATCCATAGGGAAGGCTCAGCTTTAAAGTGAGGGGAAATGGAATATATTGTGTGTGCACACAGCAAGTGCTTGGGGCAGCTCTAAATCTTTGCAGCTATGGCTCCTTATCATTGGAAACTCCAGTCACCATGGCTCTTGGCATTAACACATTTTAACCCTTCCACCATCAAAATGTGGCTGCCTACAGGAAAGGTGGATAGGGGGGCAATATGGCAGATGTTGCAGGTGTATGGTATAGGAGGTAGGTTACTGAAAGCAGTGAAGAGTTTTTATGAGGATAGTGAGGCTCAGGTTAGAGTATGTAGGAGAGTGGGATTATTTCCCAGTAAAAGTAGGCCTTAGACAAGGATGTGTGATGTCACCATGGTTATTCAGTATATTTATAGATGGGGTAAGAGAAGTGAATGCGAGGGTCTTGGCAAGAGGTGTGGAGTTAAAAGATAAAGAATCAAACACAAAGTGGGAGTTGTCTAGAGTTGCTCTTTGCTGATGACACTGTGCTTTTTGGAAGATTCTGAAGAGAAGTTGCAGAGGTAGGTGGATGAATTTGGTAGGGTATGTAAAAGAAGAAAATTAAATGTGAATATAGGAAAGAGTAAGGTGATGAGGATAAAAAGATTAGGTGGCAAAAGATTGGGTATCAGATTGGAGGGAGAGAGTATGGAGGAGGTGAATGTATTCCGATATTTGGGAGTGGACATGTCAGCAGATGGGTCTATGAAGGATGAGGTGAACCATTGAATTGATGAGGGAAAAAGGGTGAGTGGTGCACTTCGGAGTCTGTGGAGACAAAGAACTTTGTCCGTGGAAGCAAAGAAGGGAATGTGTGAGAGTATAGTTGTACCAACACTCTTGTATAGGTGTGAAGCATGGGTGATAAATGTTGCAATGAGGAGGAGACTGGAGGCAGTGGAGATGTCATGTCTGAGGGCTATGTAGGTGTGAATATAATGCAGAGAATTCATAGTTTGGAAATTAGGAGAAGGTATGGGATTACCAAAACTATTATCCAGAGGGCTGAGGAGGGGTTGAGGTGGTTCGGACATGTAGAGAGAATGGAACAAAACAGAATGACTTCAAGTGTGTATAAATCTGTAGTGGAGGAAAGGCAGGGTAGGGGTCGGCCTAGGAAGGGTTGGAGGGAGGGGGTAAAGGAGGTTTTGTGTGCGAGGGGCTTGGACTTCCAGCAAGCATGCGCGAGTGTATTTGATAGTGAATTGAGACAAATGGTTTTTAAGACTTGACGTGCTGTTGGAGTGTGAGAAAAGTAACATTTATGAAGGGATTCAGGGAAACCCTGAGTCCTGGAGATGGGAAATACAGTGTCTGCACTCTGAAGGAGGGGTGTTAATGTTGCAGTTTTATAACTGTAGTGTAAAGCACCCTTCTGGCAATACAGTGATAGAGTGAATGATGATGAAAGTTTTTCTTTTTCGGGCCATCCTGCCTTGGTGGGAATCGGCATGTGTTAATAATAATAACAACTTTTAGTAATAGTAAAGATCAAGTTTCAGAAAAAACTTACTTGTGGCATGTGTTAAAATATATATATATAAAAAAATTGCACTATATGAGAATTACATGATTTTAAGGCACTTGTTGACAAAAAATGTAGAGAGCATAAACTTAATTAAACAACTTGTGTATACCCAGAACTACAAACTTTTTGGACTTGTCTCTATCACCTCATGACAATTGTTTCAGGATGCCATCAGCACACACGATCTCTCAAACAGACTAAAAACTAAATATCTTGAAGAACAGAGCAATAACTTAAGATGTAAGGTATCAAGTCGACCTGCCTCAGGTGCAAGTTCACGTGGGAAGTCTGCCTCTAAGAGTAGCAGTCGCCCTGCAAGGTATGTATACTGGTTCTTATGAAGTAGGAATGTTGCTGGTAAGTGGACATTATTTGCAGAGTAAACCTTTGTTTGCAATCCTGCTATTCTGATAAAGGAATGTTGTAGCATTTGGATTATTTGAATATCTGTATACTTGTACCCTCTAAGGGAAAAGGGTGAAACACTTTAGATTCAAGGAGTTGGAACTACCATTCCCTTGGATCAAACCTGATTACCTTCCATTCCCCAGGTGCTGTATGACCCTGGTAGGTTTAACCTTTCTTCATGGATAAGAATAATACACTTGAATTGCTTCATAATTTGGGATCGAGTAGGAATTTTTGATCATTGGAGAACAATAGAATTAAGGATATGTTCCACTAAAGTTCATCTCTTGATAAATATAATTTTTTCTCTTTACCCTCCAGACAGCAACATCCCCACCCCTCCTTAAGAGTACAGGCACTGTACTTACCACATCCCCCAAGACCCAAGTCTGAATAACTGGTTTTTCCCTGAATCTTTTGATTAATGTTTTCTTCACACTCCAACAGCATGTCAAACCTTGTCTCCATTCATTTCACTCTTAATTTCCTCTCACATACCTCTACCACTCATTCCTTTCACTGTTGAGACTCCCTGCTCACAAACTTGCTCTCAGTGTGGAAGAATTAAAAAAGAAAAAAAATCTTATGAAATGATAGAGAATCTTTTCCCGATGGTAATGACACCAAAAGTACAAAATTTGATGGAAAACTTACAGAATTACTCTCTTATAAAGTTAGCGGTGTCGACGATGTGTAAGCATCGGTGATTTCACCCACTTTGAGCCCTAGTTTTGGCCAATTCCATTGTTCCAGTCGATGAAATTCAGCTATTTTGCTAGAACTCCATTTGTCCTGTCTATTGAGTACAAGAAATCGCCCATTTACTGATTTCAAGTACCCAATAAAGTGATCAGAAATTGTAATTTGGACAATTTCATACACAATTCGAGTAAAGCCAATTCCAAAATAGGGTCCAGAATTAACAATACAAACATTCCTAGGACTAAAATAATGTTTTCTCTGTTCTTTAGTCATGTCTTCAGGCCCCTCTTATATTACACTTGCTTTCCATTTTGAAGTTTTTATTCACATAAACAATAGATTTACTGTTATGCAGACTACTGCATTATGTAAAAATGGTATAAATAAAATCAGTGCATTTGTGAAAGGATATTAGACCTATCAGTTAACGTGTAGCACGTGATGTGATTTGTTTACTCTTGAACATCTGCAAAAATCGAACATTTCCACTACTTTCAGCTCAATTTCAAGGTACACTTTTAGTCAGTAACCCATTTGATATCTCCATTTCTGTAATATATCTTCCATTCTATCAAATGAGACCAAGAAAATGAGAATACAACCATAAATACCATACAAAAATACACTGCAAAGTCAGTGTTTTAAACCAAAAACACAGTCAAAGTTTTTTTTTTCCATTATGCACTGGGTGCTGCAGGATTTTTTTATACTGTGCATACTGACTACTCAGACCCATTCTCTCGTATGTAGGACTACAGCTTTCTCCTGCAAGATCTGAAGCCACTAGAATTTTGGCGTAATATTATGGGACCAACACTGGCTTGCAAGCTGTAATATTACGGGACCGACAGTGAAAGGGTTAAAACCTGTTTTACTCCTTCCTGGGACATTCCCTACCCCTCCTTCCTTCCACCCTGGATTTGTAAACTCCCTCTCATCTCCACTGCCTCCAGCTTCTTCAGTGCAACATTTAAAAAAACGTGTCTCACTCACAAAAAAGTGTTGGTACCACTATACTCTGGTACATTGCCCTTTTTGCCTCTATAGGTAAATTTCAACCGTCACCTCTACACAACACCTACTATTTTTCCCCCATATGTTCTGTGGTTCACTTTGTCTTTCATAGACCCATCTGCTGATATATCTGCTTCCAAATATCTAAATCTAAATATGCTCACTTTCTCCATACTCCCTCCAATCTGATATTCAATATTTTATTGTCTAAAGTTTTTGTTAATCTCATCACCTTGCTCTTTTTATGGCTCACTTTTAATTTCCTTCTTTTCCTCACTCTTTCAGACTACTGCACTGACTTTCGCAGTCTATACTAATATAAATAATGTTAATTAAAGGGCCCAAAATATGGAATTCTGCCAGAGATCTCCACAACCACTTAGTCAACTAGCATTTTCAAGTATATAGCAAGAACTAATAGAATATTCAGTTCTCTTGTATTCACTGTAAACTCTTAAATTTTAAATTACACTCACCTAAGTGACCACATGTACAAAATTATTCATACTGTCATTGCCTTATTAATCTTAAGTTAGTCTTAAGTTTGCCTGAAATGCTCTGCATGTAAAGGGGCTTTCGGCATGTACACCCAATTGTTATACTCCTTTGTATAAACATGTATCATGCTGAAATAAGCATCTTATTCTTATCTCTCTTCTGAATCTCCCAAAAGTGCTGTCATTGAAAAAAAAGTAATTGTGACAATTCCCACTTCATATCAGACTCCAATCTCGCATTTCTCTCCAACACAATAGTACATGAACATTAAAATGGTATAAAATACCGACAGATTGTTAGGTAAGACACATATGCAACAGTTAGGTATCTTTATTTCGAAACGTTTCGCCTACACAGTAGGCTTCTTCAGTCGAGTACAGAAAAGTTGATAGAAGCAGAAGATACTTGAAGACGATGTAATCAGTCCATCACCCTTAACTTTAAGGGTGATGGACTGATTACATCGTCTTCAAGTATCTTCTGCTTCTATCAACTTTTCTGTACTCGACTGAAGAAGCCTACTGTGTAGGCGAAACGTTTCGAAATAAAGATACCTAACTGTTGCATATGTGTCTTACCTAACAATAGTACATATTCATTTTTTGTGATCCCATCTATGAGTAGTGGAACCTCGGTATTGAACAGCTCTGTATTTGAACGCTTAGTTCGTTAAACAAATCGCTCAGTAGTCGACTGTTTTCTCTACACTCTACCAAAGAAACACGACCTGCCAGAACTTTGCTGTAAACTATTTTGTGTTTCTTTGTATTTTTTTTTTTATATTGTATAAATAAATCACCATGGGGCCTAAGAGGGTTAGTGATAACAGCCAACCAAAAAGAAAATTGGCTGGGAAAAAATTAATTCTGTACTCGAACAGATAGGCACTCAAACAGCCTTCTGGAATCATTTAAGTTCGAGTGCCGAGGTTCCACTGTATACAGACATCTCTTAAGGGCTACTGATTCTTCTTTCAACACACCGGCCGTATCCCACCGAGGTGGGGTGGCCCAAAAGGAAAAACGAAAGTTTCTCCTTTCAAATTTAGTAATACATACAGGAGAAGGGGTTACCAGCCCCTTGCTCCTGGCATTTCTGTCGCCTCTTACGACATGCATGGCTTATGGAGGAAGAATTCTGTTCCACTTCCCCATGGACATAAGAGGAAATAAACAAGAACAAGAACTAGAAAGAAAATAGCAGAAAACCCAGAGGGGTGTGTATATATATATATGCTTGTATATGTATGTGTAGTGTGACCTAAGTGTAAGTAGAAGTAGCAAAACGTACCTGAAATCTTGCATGTTTATGAGACAGACAAAAGACACCAGCAATCCTACCATCATGTAAAACAATTACAGGCTTTTGTTTCACACTCGCTTGGCAGAACGGTAGTACCTCCCTGGGCAGTTGCTGTCTACCAACCTACTACCTAGGGACTACTGATACCTTTACTGGAAAATAATTCCCTTCTTCCCTACATGCCCTAACTTAAGGCTCACTTTCTTTATAAAACTCCTTACTGCTTTTAGTAACCTATCTACCATCTATTCTATACATTGACCACACTGAACCTCTATCCACCCTATCATATTCCTCTTTTAAACTTTTTGTGAAGACATGAAACTTCATTATTTAGGCATAGGGCACGATACGTTATCTGTAGTTCTATTCAAAAATGTTTCGTCACAATCTTAATGAGGTGAGCTTAAGTTAAGAATTGATGCCGTGTCATTTTGAATAATTCACATCCTCTCTTTACAGTGGCAAGAGTGCCAGAGATGTGCCTCGTCTTGGCCTCAGAAGCTCATCCTCCAGTGATTCTGATGCAAGTGTGTTTCAGGAGGGCAGACAGACAGTAAGACACATACATGGAGGGTCTCTGCATACTCTCACTGCTAACTCAAGCTTGGATACTGGCAATAATGGCAAACTTTGGAATCCAAGAAATGGAAATATAGCTGGGCTACTTGGGCCAAATAATTGTAACATTAATTTTTTAATTAACGATTCAGACAGGGAATATAGATCGCTTCCAGATCTTCAAACTAAATCTAAGCTAGTAAATAATCTTCCCACTGAAATGGCTATGGTTGGATTGAGTCAGACACGTCAGAAGAAACAGTTTTCAGCTGAAAATAGTAACCCGAGAGGGAAGGTTATACCTGATGAAACAAGAGCTAGACATGGGAATACAAGCCATCAAGACATTTCAAACAGGCCCATTCATCCATTATACACAAAGAAAATCTTTAAAGCTTCAGAAATTATCCAAGCTAGTGATTTTACAGATGGAGAACTGCAAGACCAGGAGATGGAAAAAATGCTTAAAGACTTAAAAATGGTAATTATTACATTATGTTCAAATTTTTGAAATAGTAAATATGGGTAAAATTTGGTGCTTTTCGTGAATAATAATTGATGTAGAGAACTACTGTACTATTTGTCTTTGTTTTTATTATTATTATTATCACACTGGCCGATTCCCACCAAGGCAGGGTGGCCCGAAAAAGAAAAACTTTCACCATCATTCACTCCATCACTGTCTTGCCAGAAGGGTGCTTTACACTACAGTTTTTAAACTGCAACATTAACACCCCTCCTTCAGAGTGCAGGCACTGTACTTCCCATCTCCAGGACTCAAGTCCGGCCTGCCGGTTTCCCTGAACCCCTTCATAAATGTTACTTTGCTCATACTCCAACAGCACGTCAAGTATTAAAAACCATTCGTCTCCATTCACTCTTATTAAACACGCTCACGCACGCCTGCTGGAAGTCCAAGCCCCTCGCACACAAACCTCCTTTACCCCCTCCCTCCAACCTTTCCTAGGCTGACCCCTACCCCCCTTCCTTCCACTACAGACTGATACACTCTTGAAGTCATTCTGTTTCGCTCCATTCTCTCTACATGTCTGAGCCACCTCAACAACCCTCTGGACAACAGTTTTGGTAATCCCGCACCTCCTCCTAACTTCCAAACTACGAATTCTCTGCATTATATTCACACCACACATTGCCCTCAGACATGACATCTCCACTGCCTCCAGCCTTCTCCTCGCTGCAACATTCATCACCCATGCTTCACACCCATATAAGAGTGTTGGTAAAACTATACTCTCATACATTCCCCTCTTTGCCTCCAAGGACAAAGTTCTTTGTCTCCACAGACTCCTAAGTGCACCACTCACCCTTTTCCCCTCATCAATTCTATGATTCACCTCATCCTTCATAGACCCATCCGCTGACACGTCCACTCCCAAATATCTGAATACATTCACCTCCTCCATACTCTCTCCCTCCAATCTGATATCCAATCTTTCATCACCTAATCTTTTTGTTATCCTCATAACCTTACTCTTTCCTGTATTCACTTTTAATTTTCTTCTTTTGCACACCCTACCAAATTCATCCACCAATCTCTGCAACTTCTCTTCAGAATCTCCCAAGAGCACAGTGTCATCAGCAAAGAGCAACTGTGACAACTCCCACTTTATGTGTGATTCCTTATCTTTTAACTCCACGCCTCTTGTCAAGACCCGCATTTACTTCTTTTACAACCCCATCTATAAATATATTAAACAACCACGGTGACATCACACATCCCTGTCTAAGGCCTACTTTTACTGGGAAATAATTTCCCTCTTTCCTATGTACTCTAACTTGAGCCTCACTATCCTCGTAAAAACTCTTCACTGCTTTCAGTAACCTACCTCCTACACCATACACTGCAACATCTGCCACATTGCCCCTACCACCCTGTCATACACCTTTTCCAAATCCATAAATGCCACAAGACCTCTTTTAGCCTTATCTAAATACTGTTTCACTTATATGTTTCACTGTAAACACCTTGTCCACACACCCCCTACCTTCCTAAAGCCTCCTTGTTCATCTGCTATCCTATTCTCAGTCTTACTTTTAATTCTTTCAATAATAACTCTACCATACACTTTACCAGGTATACTCAACAGACTTATCCCCCTATAATTTTTGCACTCTCTTTTGTCCCCTTTGCCTTTATACAAAGGAACTATGCATGCTCTCTGCCAATCCCTAGGTACCTTACCCTCTTCCATACATTTATTAAATAATTGCACCAACCACTCCAAAACTATATCCCCCACCTGCTTTTAACATTTCTATCTTTATCCCATCAATCCCGGCTGCCTTACCCCCTTTCATTTCCCTACTGCCTCACGAACTTCCCCCAAAACTCACAACTGGCTCTTCCTCACTCCTACAAGAGTTATTCCTCCTTGCCCTATACACGAAATCACAGCTTCCCTATCTTCACAACATTTAACAATTCCCAAAAATATTCCCTCCATCTTCCCAATACCTCTAACTCTCCTATTTTTAACTGACAAATCCATTGTTTCCTAGGCTTCCTTAACTTGTTAATCTCACTCCAAAACTTTTTCTTATTTCAACAAAATTTGTTGATAACATCTCACCCACTCTCTCATTTGCTCTCTTTTTACATTGCTTTCACCACTCTTTAACCTCTCTCTTTTTCCTCCATATACTCTTCCCTCCTTGCATCACTTCTACTTTGAAAAAACTTCTCAAAAGCTAACTTTTTCTCTCTTACTACTCTTTTTACATCATCATTCCACAATCGCTCCTCTTCCCTCCCGCACCCACTTCCTGTAACCACAAACTTCTGCTGAACACTCTAACACTTCATTTTTAAACCTACCCCATACCTCTTCGACCCTATTGCCTATGCTCTCATTAGCCCATCTATCCTCCAATAGCTGTTTATATTTTTCCCTAACTGCCTCCTCTTTAGTTTATAAACCTTCACCTCTCTCTTCCCTGATGCTTCTATTCTCCTTGTATCCCATCTACCTTTTACTCTCAGTGTAGCTACAACTAGAAAGTGATCTGATATATCTGTGGCCCCTCTATAAACATGTACATCCTGAAGTCTACTCAGCAGTCTTTTATCTACCAATACATAATCCAACAAACTAACTGTCATTTCGCCCTACATCATATCTTGTATACTTATTTATCCTCTTTTTCTTAAAATAGTATTACCTATAACTAAACCCCTTTCATACAAAGTTCAATAAAAGGGGCTCCCTTATC
The DNA here is from genome assembly GCF_026875155.1 of Cherax quadricarinatus. Taxonomy (NCBI): domain Eukaryota; kingdom Metazoa; phylum Arthropoda; class Malacostraca; order Decapoda; family Parastacidae; genus Cherax; species Cherax quadricarinatus. The sequence goes on along the minus strand of NC_069447.1, from coordinate 7,448,218 downwards.
TTTACACCGGGCACCCCAAAACTTACCTACCAAAACCCTCTCTAAAAGTTTCCCCCTTTTAGCTTCAGGCCCCCTCCCCAAAATTTACTCTCATTGGGTTCAAAGGCCCTAACATTCATTTTACATCCCCCCAAAATCCTCCTCTCCCTCATTCCTCTCTTCTCCAGGTGCATACACGCTTATTATACCCCTTTCGCATCCAACCTTTACTTTAATCCACATAATCTTGCATTTACACATTCATATCCTTTTTTCCTTCCATAACTGATAAATTCAACATTACTGCTACCCCTTCCTTTGCTCAAACTTCTCAGTACCCGATTTAACCCCATTTTTTTTCCCCCACCAAACTTCCCTACTCCCTCACTTTGTTTCGTTTGGGGCCGGGACATCCAACTTTTTTTCATTCATAACATAGCAATCCTGTTTTTTGTCATCTGCACTACACCCGCACATTCAACACCCCTTTTTTATAAAGTTTTTTTTTCTTCTCTTTTTAGAAATGCACGGGAAAAGGGGGTTACTACCCATTGCCCCCCCGGCTTTTTGGGTCGCCTCATACGACACGCACGGCTTACGAGAAAGATTCTTTCCACTTCCCCATGACAATAGAAAAAATAAAGAAGAACAAGAGCTATGTAGAAAAAGGAGAAAAACCTAGATGTATGTATATATATATGCATGTGCATGTCTGTGAAGTGTGACCAAAGTGTAAGTTGGAGTAGCAAGATATCCCTGTTATCTAGCATGTTTATGAGACAGAAAAAGACACCAGCAATCCTACCATCATGCAAAACAGTTACAGGTTTCTGTTTCACAGTCATCTGGCAGGATGGTAGTATGTACTTCCCTGGGTGGTTGCTGTCTACCAAACTACTACAAATAAAATAAATGTGTTTATTTATCAAAACTAAAATTTACATCTGCCTAGCACTTGCAAAGTAACCACTGATACTCGTATGCTAAAAAAATTGCTCTAGACACTGACCATAGTACTTGAATGTCAACTTGAACATTGACTGTAGGCCCCAAAAGTCTTACTTTAATCATACATGCTTGTCTCTCAACTATGCCACAATCATAATGGACTCCTATGGTCATCTCATGTGTGGCTTACCCAGTCATTGTAATCATACCTTAATTATTCTAGGTACCTGAAAGCACATCTTGATTTTCAGTCTCTTAATGTTCTATGTTCACTCAGCTGACTCTTCTCTCAAAAGTACCATTTTTAATATTGGTGTATAGCCATTTTTGTCAGAACCATCTGTTACACAATCATAATTTCTCTTTGTAATCATGTGTGACCTTTACCCTAATTGCCCTTGTGTCCCATACATATAATTTGTTTTCCTTCTGATTTATGTTCTCCAAGGGTAGAACCATGGCCAATTATTACAGAACAAAGGTGCCTACAGATGACAGTAATATGATTCCTAAGTTTAACTGTAGATATCCAATCTAAAAAAATGAATATCCAACTTTAGTAAATAATGAAATGGCTAATATGTTTTGTCTATAATGAGAAAAAGATTTCTTAGATCTCCATGGAGACAGTGAGGTTTAAACTGTTTTGGGATATTTAATTTCAGGGAAAAACTACTGTTAAAGCATCAGGCAGTGAAGCTCCCACTCATGACACTTCCTTTGATCAAGACCCAGCAAACATTACCTTAAACAAGCTGAATGAAGTGTCTATGCTGCTTTCCCGATATGTTTCCCAGTCTTAACGAAGCTTGTTATTTCTCGTTGCTATGAAATTTATAAAGTAAGTTCTGGTTGTTTATAATATTAGCCACTTCAGATTTGTCATTCTTCATTGTGATGTGTTTTCGTATTTTTTTAAGATTAGAATTTACTACAGTTGTTTACTTCGAATGTTAATATTGAGATTGCAAATTAAATTTTACACTGAAGCTATTGGTCTTGTAAATTTTATATTATAATAGTCAGCTCTTATAAAGCTCTTCTATTTAGTACAGTTTTTCATGTGATTGAAAAAGTCCATAAAAAATTGACAGCCTCTCCATGAACTATTCAGTATTGGATGTACATTTTTCCAGTTGCATTTACAAAAAAATTGCACTATATAGAGGAGGTTTATGAGAGATGATTGTATGTAAGAATGTTTGCTATCCAATGATATTTGCCTTCATATTTTTCAGTGGAATAATGTCATATTTTTTAAGTTTTGCTTTCTCTTTTTCTCGTCATGAAAGTGAAAAATAGAAAAAGATTTTTGTCTGCCTTTCAAATTACATATTTATTTATCATATAATTTTACTGATATGTAGATAAGTATTCACTGCAGTTACTTTATGCTTTTAAGCATCAATTTTATCTTTTAATCAACTCATGAAATTGTAACAACATATTTGTAACCCTTTGCAAGACAGTAGTAAACCTTGCATGGGGTTGAATCCTGACCATTCTGCGAGTTATTCTTTAATTGTTTTCAGAAATAGTTGAGCATATGATTTTTCACCATGATGTTGGCATTAATCTACATACATATAATCTAGCACATTGTATAACCTGATTGTAGATTTGTCTTTCTAGTCATGTTGCAGTTGTAATTTTCTACTTCGGATTTTGCATCTAATAGTTGTCAATTTCTTAACGGTTAGGGAGAATTTCTTTGTAATTGTGTTTCAAGCATATTACAAGTTAATTTTCTGTTTCCTTTATCAAATGTACTTTTTATCATTCTATGTTTGATACCAGTTTTGCCTTTGTTACTTATCAGGTTAGGCTCTGAAATATGGCTATGCCCCATTTTGTTTGTAATTGTATATATGCTATTGTTTATTATCACTTTTCTTTAATGGGGATGAGCGGCTGGATCTGGACAGAAAATTGTGAAAAATTGGTGAAATTTTATTAATAAAGAAGCATTCTTGGCAGTACACTTATGGATCTAAAATGTAAATCCTAATTAGAATAGTTGTATTGGTAGTTTGGAGGGTCATTTGATGCTTGGGCTATGCAGTAAAGTGATATATGTTCTTTCACATCTTGAACACCGGTAAATATAGTTAACTCCACAAGAATGAGTACTTGAATTGCATCCTCTAAAAATAGGAAATGTTTTTAACATCACAAATTCGTTAGATTTTATAATATCCCGAGATTTTCAGCTATTTTTTATACATAAAAAATATGATATAGCTTGTATTTAGATTTTAAGGTATACTGTATTTGTATAAGGTATTTTGTATATTCTTTTTTAAACATTTTTTAAATAAAATTCTATAAATTAATACTAATATTTTATTGTAACCTTTGAATAAAAGTAGATGAAAGACAAATCGCTCTTAGTTGCTTGCATGTACATCGATGAAAAAAAGTAATTTTAATAACATATGGGGTTGTAAAGAAGTAAATGCTAGGGGTTGGGGAGAGGGGTGGGATTAAATTATGGGGAATCAATACAAAATGGAGTTAAACACAGTTACTTTTTGCTGATGATACTGTGCTTATGGGAGATTCTAAAGAAAAGTTGCAAAGGTTAGTGGACGAGTTTGGGAGTGTGTGTAAAGGTAGAAAGTTGAAGGTGAACATACAAGAGTAAGGTGATGAGGGTATCAAATGATTTAGATAAAGAAAAATTGGATATCAAATTGGAGAGGAGTAGTATGGAAGAAGTGAATGTTTTCAGATATTTGGGAGTTGACGAGTTGACGTGAGGTTAACCATAGAATTGATGAAGGAAAAAAAGTGAGTGGTGCGTTGAGGTATATTTTTTTTTATTATTATCACACTGGCCGATTCCCACCAAGGCAGGGTGGCCCGAAAAAGAAAAACTTTCACCATCATTCACTCCATCACTGTCTTGCCAGAAGGGTGCTTTACACTACAGTTTTTAAACTGCAACATTAACACCCCTCCTTCAGAGTGCAGGCACTGTACTTCCCATCTCCAGGACTCAAGTCCGGCCTGCCGGTTTCCCTGAACCCCTTCATAAATGTTACTTTGCTCACACTCCAACAGCACGTCAAGTATTAAAAACCATTTGTCTCCATTCACTATCAAACACGCTCACGCATGCCTGCTGGGAAATCCAAGCCCCTCGCACAAAAAAACCTCCTTTACCCCCCTCCCTCCAACCTTTCCTAAGCCGACCCCTACCCCCCCCTTCCTTCCACTACAGACTGATACATTCTTGAAGTCCCCTGTTTCGCTCCATCCTCTCTACATGTCCGAACCACCTCAACAACCCTTCCTCAGCCCTCTGGGCAACAGTTTTTGGTAAACCCGCACCTCCTCCTAACTTCCAAACTACGAATTTTTGCATTATATTCACATCACACATTGCCCTCAGACATGACATCTCCACTGCCTCCAGCCTTCTCCTTGCTGCAACATTCATCACCCATGCTTCACACCCCCTATAAAGCGTTGGTAAAACTATACTCTCATACATCCCCCTTTGCCTTCAAGGCAAAGTTTCTTTTGTCCTCCACAGACTCCTAAGTGCATCACTCCACCCCCTTTTCCCCTCATCAATTCTATATTCACCTCATCTTTCATAGACCCATCCGCTGACACGTCCACTCCCAAATATCTGAATACATTCACCTCCTCCATACTCTCTCCCTCCAATCTGGTATCCAATCTTTCATTTTTTTTTTTCAACAAGTCGGCCGTCTCCCACCGAGGCAGGGTGACCCAAAAAAGAAAGAAAATCCCCAAAAAGAAAATACTTTCATCTTTTAACACTTTCACCACACTCACACATTATCACTGTTTTTGCAGAGGTGCTCAGAATACAACAGTTTAGAAGCATATACGTATAAAGATACACAACATATCCCTCCAAACTGCCAATATCTTTCATCACCTAATCTTTTTGTTATCCTCATAACCTTACTCTTTCCTGTATTCACTTTTAATTTTCTTCTTTTGCACACCCTACCAAATTCATCCACCAATCTCTGCAACTTTCTTCAGAATCCCCCAAAGGCAAGTTCATCAGCAAAGAGCAACTGTGACAACCCCACTTTATGTGTGATTTTTTTATCTTTTAACCCCACGCCTCTTGCCAAACCCCCAACACTTACTTCTCTTACAACCCCATCTATAAAATTTAAAAAACCAGGGTGACATCACCATCCTTGTCAAAGGCCATTTTTACGGGGAAAAAATTTCCCCTTTCCTACATACCCCTAATTTGAGCCTCACTATCCTCGTAAAAACTCTTCATGCTTTCGAACCCTCCCTTTTAAAACCATCACCTGAAACATCTGCCACAGCCCCCTATCCCCCCTGTCATACCCCTTTTTTTTCCAAACCAAAATGCCACAAAGACCTCTTTAGCCTTTCAAAATTACTTTTCACTTATATTTTTCCCACTGTAAACACCGGGCCCACACCCCCTACCTATGTGGAGAAAAAAACGTACTATGGAGGCAAAAAAAGGGAATTATGAAAGATAGTGGTCCCAACACTTTTATATGGGTGGAAGCTTGGGTTGTCATGCTGCAGTGAGGGGGGATGGAGATGTCCTGTCTAAGGGCAATGTGGGGTGAAAAATTATGCAGAAAATTTGGGATGTGGAAATTAGGAGGTGTGGATTTTAATAAAAGTTTTAGTCAGGGGGCTGAAGGGGGGTGTTGAGGTGGCGAGTCATTTAGAGAGAATGGATCAAATAGAAACATGGGAGCGTAGAAACGTAGGGGAAAGGAAGGTGGGTGGGGGTCATCCTCAAAAAGATTGAGGGAGGGGGCTTGGATTTCCCAGCAAGCGTGCTGGGGGTCAGATAGGATGAATGGAGACGAATGGTATATGGGCCCTGTGAGCTGTTGGGTGTGAGCGAGTAATATTTATGAAGGGATTCGGGGAAACGGGTTTTTATATACTGACTTTTTGGCGGAAAAGGAAGTACAATGCCTGATTTTAAAGGGGGGGGTTTTTGGGATATTGGCATTTTGGGAGGGATATGTTTATTTTTTATATCTTCTAAACTACTGAATTCGGGGAAACCTCTGCAAAACAGTGTTTATGTAAGTGGGGAAAGGTTGAATAGATTAAGTGTTTTCTATTTGGGGATTTTTCTTTTTTTGGGGCCCACCTTCCCTTGGTGGGAAAGGGTGACTTGTTGGAAAAAAAAAATGCTCTTAGTGTAAGAGCAAGTAATTTTTAATAAAGGGATTCAGAATAAACCCAATTAGCTAACTTAAATTCTGTGGGTGGGGGGAAAAGTACGTGCTACACTTGAAAGAAGGGGAGGAGATGCAGTTGGAGAGCCATTGAGTGGTGTCAGCAAATTTCTGGAAAAATAGTGAATGAGTAAATTTATTTTTTTTTGGTCCCCTTATTTTGGGGAGAAATGGCTTAAAAAAGAGTGCAAGCAAAAATGAAAAATTTTATAAATATCATTGAAAATAGCAGAAGTAATATTAAAATAATGATAAAAATAATAACCAGTAGCGCAAAGTTCATTACAAAAATTTTCCAGGCCAGAACCGGGGTTTTAAAACCTAAGCCAAAGGGCACACATGAGCAGCGGAACCTAATCCCTTCAATAGGACCACAAGCAAAAGTTCAACTCTCTCAAATGTAACTAGGAGTTGAGTAACTAAAACCCAAAAGTTTTTTCCAACAGGACCAGAAACTGAACCTTTTTCAACTTTAATTGTAGACAAGAAACCAGACCTAAACCCCGTAAGCATTTGTGTCAAGCCCAAAATAGAGCTCTACCCCTAAACAGCAGGTAACCCTCTAAAGAGCTTGGGAGATGAGTACCCGAGCAGGCCTAATTAAATCTCCCTCAAAGTTTGTAAGTTGCAGGACCAGAAGCGGGAAACCCAACTTGAAACTAAAAGAAACAAACTTATTAGGGGCATCCACAAAACATGTACTAAAATTGCATTTTTTCTGCGATCCCCAAACATATTTCCTTAAGTTTTTCCCTGGGGAGGTTTCTCGAAGTTGGCGGGGGGGGCCATCATGCGGGGAAATGAACCTGTCCCCCCACCCTTAGATGAATCTGCCCCCCCCCCCCTTAGAATGAACTTGCCCCTACCCCAACTGAACCTGACGTCCCCCTTTTCCCCGGGCACAAATGCCTTCATTTTCGTTCCCCCTAATTAATGTATAATAGTATAATAATAATCCTCATTAATTCACACCTACAAATTTTAAGACCCTTCTGGGTTTAACACTTGGTTTATTTTATTCACCCCCACTGTTTTTAACATAAAAACTGAAAAGAACTTCAAGGGTTTTTAATCTGTTGGGGGATCTTGATCCAAGGGAATTATTTTACCTTTCCTTTTTCTTGGTCAAATCGATGCCCTATCTTTCCTCAGATGCTGTTTGCCCTTTTTACTAATTTAGCACTACCCTATGAAATAAAATCAAGACCAACAAACGGTAAGATTTGAACAAGCTATCGAAGTTCATTTAAAACCAAAAATAAAATTATAATTTGGACAATAATAAAAAAAAAAGGGATGTAGTTTAGTCACCTCGTGGAAATTCAATACAAAAATAGAAATGCAGTGTGTTGCAATCATATCCCGGGGGAAAAATACGTAAAAAATTCTAGACATGCTGAAAGTTTAAAATTCTTCAAAAGATGTCAACATATTCCATTGAAACTAACAAAGATAATTAAAAAAAGGGCAAATTTTTGGATGCATTTTCGGATGGCCCCTTATGCAGTAGTTGTTCCAGGCTACGCTGAAAAAGGAAAAAACGTGTAAAGTAATCATAACCTTTTTCCCCCTCAAATGCTAAAAACCGATAATATATGTAGGTTTTAACATGTTTTAAATTAGCAATATAGCTAGGCCTAAAAAAAAAAACATATATGGTACACACTTACTACCTTTTAAATATTTTTTTTTTAGCTTATAATGAGTGGTGAATATATTTATTGTAGGGAAATCTAAAAAATGATGAAAGGGTATAATAAAAAAATGCGGTATTGGGGAAACGGTGTAAAGCAAATGGTTAAAAGGAAACATTAAAGCAAGCGCTGCAAAGTGGGGCGTGCCCGTATACCCTTTTTTCAGGAAAAATTATATTTTAAAAAAACCCCTTCTCCTGTAACATTACAAAATTAAAAAGTGAAACTTTTTTTTTTTCCCCGGGGCACCCTCCCCGGTGGGGTACGGCCCGGGGCACTGAAAGAAAAGAATTCCTAGTTACATGAATTCGTCTCACCCCGAAAATGGCATCCCTTTGCCCGTCTCCGAAAGGATTCACTTTTTTATAATTCTGTTCTTCGTGAGGCTTTTAAAAAATTAAAAATAATTAGCGCCAAGTCTCTCTAGTCTCCATCTGGAGTATACTTGGGGAGGGTTTCGGGGGGCAAACCCCGCGCCCTCTTGGGAAGGGCCCTCAAACCCAATTTTAAGGAGGAAATAAGATTTAAAAAAATTTTTTTTAAACAATTTTAACCCCAAAAAACCCCAATAAATCCGTTGACAACTTGATTAAAATTCTCTTAAAATGTTATTTTCCCGCCGGCTTTTTAAAACCCCCCATCAAGAAAGGGGAAAATTTTTGAGGATGTTTATTCTAGGGGTTTTAAATGGTTTCCCGGCCGCTCCAAACTGGAATAAAATAGTTGGGACTCAAAAAAATTCACAAAAACTAAAGTTCCAGCAAAAAATTATAAGAGTAAAATGTCTTAGAATCGGCCAATCTATAGCATACTAGAAGCACATCTAAATCTTCCATTATTTCAAGATGATGGAACGTCAACGAGTTCAGTATATTTAATGCTTACATTTTAGACAATTTTATAATATATCCCAACAAATATAGTACCTCTATTTATAATATCTCGTCTACGCAATCTACTGGATTAAACATACAAATCATAAAATAATGATAAATAAACCACAATGAATCAGCTACTTAAGACTCAGAGCATACATGGAACAAGAAAATGTCTAGAGATGTTAAGAATCACATACAACACAGTACTTACAGTGCCACAGTCCCTAGACGTCAAGCATCGGAGCAGATTGCTTGAGAACTCACCATCTCTACCTTTCACTCTCAGAGATCACCTGCGATTCCTGACTCACTCTTCGTATTTTCTTTCCGTTACCTCTCTTGACACTGCACAGCCTTTGTATCTTAAACCCCGCCCTGAATTCATATCTATATAATTACTACTACTCAAGCTCTTGAGAGCCTGTTTCACGCACTTCATACCTCTCTATTGCTACTTGAGCCACTGAACATGAACACAGAGGCACTGCAATATCTGGTATAGGCTGAGAATTGTACTGGAGAATAACTGATGATTTCCCTCACACTAACCACTAATCCCTTACTCTCATCACATCCCTACCCAAAGACTGTATGACCCCTTATAGGTTTAGCGCATAAAATATAGCAATGTAATGTATCTCTGACTCAGAACATGTATGGGGTTAAAATGGTGCTGAAAATAAAATAATTCTGCCAAGTGAAAGAAGCAGTTTGTGTGGTAATGGTGAGGGTAGTTGTGGCGGCTGCTTCCTCGCCTCATACCACTGGTTATGAGGCGCGTTGATCACTTTAATTACATTTACTCCATTCAGACTTATAATATCTCCGGCAGCAGCTTGTAAAGCCATTATTCAGACTTGCCTCATTATCAAGAACGAACCAAGAGAGTGCTACACCCCCCTCAACACACAACAAAAGCCAAGATGAAGAAAGATGCGGAGAAGCAATTGGAGGAAAGCTGTTATTACAGCAATGTTTCTCTGGTGACAGCCATGCTTCTTATATTGGTGTAGCGAGTCTTCACCAGATATTACACCCAGAGTAAATTGTTGTTTACTCTCCTCGGGTCATATCCAGAAAAGCTGGCCAGGCTTCACTTTATGCCCCCCCCCCCTCAAGGAAGGTTCCTTGATGTTGGTGAGGGGCTCTTGATTTAGGGAATTGGATCTGTGCTCCAGTTCCCCGAATTAAGCCAGAATGCCTTCCACATCCCCCCCCAGGCGCTGTATAATCCTCCGGGTTTAGCGCTTCCCCCTTGATTATAATAATAATAATAATATGTCCCCCCTCTCTTTTTTTTTATCGAAAACGAGACTGAGAAGGTTGTGGGTGACAAGACCTGAATGTAACTTATATATTAGTTAGTAATAATGGCAGAATTGCCAACATTGTGTTAGGTAAAGGAAAATTGAGCAACTAATGTGGTATTTTATTGCGGCAACTTTTTCAAGCCATTACTAACAGCTTGACAAAGCTCCTGGAGACCGAAACGTTGCCACTATAAAATGTCAAGATTAGTTGCATATGAGTCCTTTTATCCAATATATATTTGTTATTGAGAAGTATCCTTTATGATGCCTGCACACTTTCGGCAAGACAGCTATTGTATGAGTAATGGTTAATTAGAGTCTTTCTTCGGGTCACCCTACCTAGGTGGGAGACCGCCGGTGCGTGAAAAAAAAGTACCTTTAAGAGGCACATAAGTTCCCCAGTCTTCTAATATGATGTTCATTTTTCCACTATAACCTACCTAGTACATAATTACTATCGCATTTGCTTTGTTTCGTAAGGTGAAGTCTAGAATCTTTCCTTAATTCATGGTATAACTTAACAAATCCTTGATGACAATTGCCCTCAGGAACGAGAGAGGAAACAGCAATAAAGAGTTCTTCGCTACAACGATGAGAGGTATTTGCCCTAAGGTAAAAATAATATTTTTTCCCGATGAGAAACAAAAGATTAGAAACACTTGCTTTAGAATATCAGAATAATAATTTTCTCCCCGAGAACTGAGCTTCAGGGGACAGTTAAGCTTCCTCCATTGTCAAAAAGGAACACTGAGAGAGTTATTGCTAACTTTTATTAAAAAACTCTGGGGCGCGGTTTTAATGGTTTCTCAGCCTTTACACAGGCTGATATGAAGATAAATATAGGTGGTAACTTTTTAATATTAGTTTTGAACTTGAAGAGGACAGAAATGTAGATGAGGATATAAGGGGAGAGTGAAAAGGGGTCGTTTAAACATATTTCTTAGAATGGAAAAGATGTTTATGCAAATCCAGCCAAGCGGAAAGAGTTTACTGCCCACGGTAGAGTAATGTAAAACTCAAGTAGACGAGTCTGCCATATTAGACGTTATTTCGCATTAGAGCGAAGTGTCGCCTGAAAGGTTCGCTCTGCTGTGTATTTTATATAGGCTGTGGGTTACTGGACGTTCACAAGCCGAGAACTTCTCAACTTACTGGGTTCTTCAAGCGGGAGCCTTGAAAATGGTGAAGGTATCTTGATATATGGAACTGGAGCTACCCGTCCCCTTGGATCAGGCTTCATTACTTCCTATTCCCCAGACACTATATGACGTCTTTGGGGTTTAACGCTTCTTCATGATTATAATAATGTTTAGTAAATTTAAAGTGTTTTTTAATAAACTGATCGCTTTCAAAAACATTATGAATACTGTTGACTTCAACCATATTATATTAAACAGGAGAGGATACTGTTATATGGTAAACTAACTTCTAAAATAGGCGAATGGTATATGAATATATTCTTATACTACAGTGAAAACAGGAAAAAATATATTCTTATTTACATTAAAAATAATTTAAGCTCTTCGAAGACATTTCACCATGAAGAATTGAGACACTTATGCAACATAAGTGTCTCAATCTTCAGTCTTAGGACGAAGACCTACTAGTGGATGGTTCCACTATGACCCCATGGCAATATAAACACAAATGCAGTATAATGTGATCCTTTATTGACTACGTTTCGCCCACACAGTGGGCTTTTTCAAGTCACAAATAGAACTACCTGGGGTGGAAGGAAAGCGAGTATTTATAGTCCGGCTGAGGTCAGGTGAAGAATGCTGCATCTGATGATGTACCGAGTGGGGCTATAGAGTCTAAAAACTTGGGTAGCTTCGCCTCACATGACTATAGGATATAAGCCACTGCTACGGCCCTGTGCTGTACTTTCTACAAGATTGATAGACTGAACACATCGACTCCAGGGTGAGGGACTGATTACCTCAAACTCCTCCTCTCCTTATACCTTCCTGCTTTGTGTAAGACTGATGAAGCCGCTGTGTGGCGAAACGTTTCTTCAGTAAAGATTCCCATATGTTGCATAAGTGGCTCAATTCTTCAACTTGTCGGTTTTCAAAACCATTCATCACATTTCACCATAAAAATGGAACATTCTTCGATTCACTTTTTTTAGTTATAGATTAAGATGTTTATTTTGACAAATTACATGGTTGTACAGAGGAATATAATAGTTGGGCGTACATGCCAAATCCCCTCTATGCAGAGCATTTCAGGCAAACTTAAAGATTAACTTAAAATTAGAAAGGCAATAATACATAGTTCATATGGTCATTAGATGAGTTACAGTGATGACACTCTTCAGGTCGCTTGTTCTATCTAGGCTGGAATATTGCTGCACACTAACAGCACCTTTCAAGGCAGGTGAAATTGCTGACCTAGAAAATAAGAACATAAGAAAGGAGGAACACTGCAGCAGGCCTGTTGGCCCATACTAGGCAGGTCCTTTACAATTCATCCCACTAACAAAACATTTGCCGAACCCAATTTTAAATGCCACCCAAGAAATAAGCTCTGATGTGAAAGTCCCACTCAAATCCAACCCCTCCCACTCATGTACTTATCCAACCTAAATTTGAAACTACCCAAAGTCCCAGCCTCAATAAACCAACTAGGTAGACTGTTCCATCATCAACTACCTATTTCCAACCCAATTACTTTCCTAAGTCCTTTCTAAATCTAAACTTATCTAATTTAAATACATTACTGGGGGGTTCTCTCTTGGGAGACATCCTCAAGACCTTTTTAAATTTATCCCTTTTTTAATACCTTCTTCCACTTATACACTTCGATCAGGTCCCCCCTATTCTTCGTCTAACAAGTGAATTTGTAACTTAAGAGTCTTCAATCTTTCTTCATAAGGAAGATTTCTAATGTTGTATTAAGTTTTGTCATCCTACGCTGAATGTTTTCTAACGAATTTATGTCCATTCTGTAATTGGAGACCCGAATTGAGCTGGGATTAATCTAGGTGAGGCCTTACTAATGATGTATAAAGCTGCAGTATGACCTCTGGACTTCTGTTGCTTACACTTCTTGATATAAATCCCAGTAATCTATTTGCCTATTAGTACGCTTAGGCATTGCTGTCTTGGTTTAAGGTTTTCTGCTCACCATAACCCCCAAGTCCTTTTCGCAATCTGTATGGCAATGTGTATCGTTCCAGTCACGGTATTGTGCCTTTTTGTTATTTATTTCTGTATGGCTAAGTTCTACATTATTTAAATTATATGTACTAGGGTTATGGGCACTCCCAAGCTTTAGAACCTTGCATTTATCTACATTGAATTGCATCTGCCACTTTTCTGACCAAGAATAGAGCTGTTTAAATCCTCCTGAAGTTCCATAACATCTACGTTTGAGTCAATTATCCTACCTATCTTGTGTCTCGGCGAATTTGCTCATATCACTAGTAATTCCCTCATCAAGATCATTGTATATATTATAACAACAACGGGACCAAAGACTGATCCCTGTGGAACGCCACTTGTTACAGATCCCACTCGGATTTAACCCCATTTATGGACACTCTCTGCTTCCTGTCAGTGAGCCATGACTCGATCCACGAGAGCACTTTTCCCCCAATGTCATGAGCTCCCATTTCTTTAACTGTCTATGGTGCGGAACTCTATCAAAAGCCTTACTAAAATCTAGTAAATAATATCAAATTCTTTTTTCGTGGTCAACAGCCTCAAAAGCTTTATGAAGAAAGTTAATAAATTAGTAAGACAAGACCAGCCTTTCTTGTGAATCCATGCTGAGTATCATTAATCAAGCTATGCTTATCGAGATGACTTTTATAATCTCAGCTATAATTGACTCTAGTAAGTTGCCTACAATTGAGGTCAGGCTTATTGGGCGGTAATTTGACGGTAACGACTTGTCCCCTGTTTTAAAAATAGGAATTACATTAGCCATCTTCCACATATCAGACACTACACCTGTTTGAAGAGATAAATTAAAATATTAGTTAATGGTTCACATAGTTCCATTTTGCATTCCTTAAGAACCCTTGAAAAAACCTCATCAGTACCCGGCGACTTATTTTGCTTCAGTCTATCTGCTTCACAACCATTTCACTAGTGACTGTGATGTTACATAATTTTATCTTCTTCTAGCCCACTATAAAAATTAATTACTGGAATATTGTTAGTGTCTTCCTGTGTAAAAACTGAGAAAATAATTATTAAAAATCGAGCACATTTCATTCTCTTTGTCAGTAAGGTGCCTATAGTTATTTTTAAGGGGACCTATCTTATCTCTAACTTTTGTTCTATAGACCTGGAAAAAACTTTTTGGGTTAGTTTTAGAATCCCTAGCAACTTTAATTTCATAGTCCCTTTTAGCTTTTCTTATCCCCTTTTTAATGTCCCTCTTAATGTCATTATACTGATTCATAAGATGACCCTCACCTCTTTTGATACGCCTATAAATTCCTTTCTTATGCCCTAGTAGATATTTGAGCCTATTATTCATCCATTTTGGGTCATTTCTATTTGATCTAATTTCTTTATATGGGATAAACGTCCTTTGAGCAGCATGTATAGTGATCAGAAAACTGTCATATTGATAGCTCACTTCGTTACCCCAGTCAATAGATGATAAGTGTTCTCTAAGCCCATCGTAATCTGCTAAGCGAAAATCTGGGACTGTTACTGAGTTATCGCTACATCGTACTTCCATTTCAATGCTAAATGTAATTGATTTGTGGTTGCTAGCACCCAGTTCCTCTGAAATTTCTAAATTATTAACAAGGGATTCATTGTTTGCCATAACTAAGTCAAGCAGGTTATTTCCCCTTGTAGGTTCTGCCACAAACTGCTTCAAAAACAATCCTGAACTACTTCTAGAAGTCGTATGATTCTAAATTCCCAGTCAAGAGATTCCAATCAATATGACTAAAGTTAAAGTCTCCTAGAATTACTACATTATCGTGCCTTGTGGCCTTAACAATTTCTCCCATAGTAGTCTCCCTTGGTCCCTATCTAGTTTGGGGAGGTATATCACTCTAAAATCAGTTTTTCATGCCCCTCTGAAAATTCTATCCAAACAGACTCTGTATGTGTTACTTCAGACTTTAATATCCGTTTTTATGCAACAGTTCAAGCGATCTCGGACATACAATGCACCCCACCCCCCTTCCCGATTACTTCTATCTACTTGGAACAATTTAAAACCCTGAATATGACATTCGCAGGCATGTCCCGACTTTTTGAATTAAACCACGTCTCAGTTAGGCAAATACATCAATGTTACCTGCACTAGCAACTAATCTCAAACTCGTCCATCTTATTCCTAGCACTACGGCAATTAGCATAATGAACATTGAAGGACTCTCCTTTCTCTTTACCCTTCCTGCTCATTTCTGTTTTTTACTAAACCTATTACTGTCCTTATCACCCAAAGTCCCTGGCTTTTCAATATCTACCTCGTTCTGCTTATTACTAGTTCCCCTAGAACTCGTAATATTACTACACCTGGGACTTCACTGTTTTCCTGCCAAAACCCATACCACTAACTATTCCTAGTTTAAAGTCTAATGCTCCCTCACTGCAGTTGCCAGTGCTACCACCCCAGACCTAGATAAGTGAACCCCATCCCTGGCATACATGTCATTTCTGCCATAGAAGAGGTCCCAGTTGTCAATGAATGTTACCGCATTTTCCTTACAGTATTTGTCCAGCCAGCAATTGACACCAATTGCCCTGGACAACCATTCATTTCCAACTCCTCTCCTTGGCAAAATACCATATGACAGGGTTCCCACCCTTACTCCTAATTATTTCTATTGCTGACCTGTACCTGCTAATCAGGTCTTCACTCCTACGTCTGCCAACATCGTTGCCTCCAGCACTGAGACAGATAATAGGATTGCTCCCATTACCTCTAATGATGTCATCCGACGGCTAACAATATCCTCCATCCCAGCCCCAGGAAAGCAAATTCTCTGTCTCCTACTCCTGTCCTTCAAGCAGAATGCCCTATCCATATACCAACTTGTTATCCCAACAACAACAATATTTTACCTTCCTTGGTGTCGTTCGTCGTGATTTCCCGTAGTCGTCTCACATTCGTCGGGTAGCACTGAGAATGTATTAGATGTTTCCACAACAGTTTCCACGGCACTCTCTTTCTTCTTATCGTTTCTACCTTTCCATTGTCTTCTTGATCGTCAACTTCGTTCCTGCTGTCCGCCACTGACCAGTTTCCCTTCTTGACCTGAGGACTCAAAACAGGAGGAACTACACGAATCTTCTGTTTTCCTCGGGGCAGTCGCCGAATCTCAACTTCGCCTCCTCAAATTTTTCCTTAAGCTGTGGTAAAGTTGCTCGATGGAGGGCATCTTGCTTCAATTCGTAGAGAGCGCGCAAACAGGTCTTCACAGAGCTAAGTACACGTCAACACTGAGAACCTTCACGGTTCAGAGAACCTTCACGGCGCGCATAACGGAGATAAAACACCTCAGTTACTGGGAGCGCTTGAAGTTCCTGAACCTGTACTCCCTGGAACGCAGGCGGGAGAGACACATGATTATATACACCTGGAAAATCCTAGAGGGACTAGTACCGAACTTGCACACGAAAATCACTCACAACGAAAGCAAAAGACTTGGCAGACGATGCAACATTCCCCCAATGAAAAGCAGGGGTGTCACTAGCACGTTAAGAGACAATACAATAAGTGTCAGGGGCCCGAGACTGTTCAACTGCCCCCAGCATACATAAGGGGGATTACCAAAAGCCCCTGGGGTGTCTTCAAGCAGGCACTGGACAAGCACCTAAAGTCGGTACCTAACCAGCCGGGATGTGGCTCGTACGTTGGATTGCGTGCAGCCAGCAGTAAACAGTCTGGTTGATCAGGCTTGATCCACCCGGAGGCCTGGTCACAGACCAGGCCGCGGGGGGCGGGTTTACCCCGGAACACACTCAGGTAAAGGAGAACTGAATATTTATCAGGGAATGCTCATGGTTTTGATAAGTTTTAGGT
>NC_069447.1:7415399-7430676 GCF_026875155.1 Cherax quadricarinatus | reverse complement strand
AATTGTGTTTCAAGCATATTAAAATTTAAATTTTTCTTTTTCCCTTTATCAAATTACTTTTTATCATTCTATGTTTGATACCAGTTTTGCCTTTGTTACTTATCAGGTTAGGCTCTGAAATATGGCTATGCCCCATTTTGTTTGTAATTGTTTTATATGCTATTGTTTATTATCACTTTTTCTTTAATGGGGATGAGCGGCTGGATCTGGACAGAAAATTGTGAAAAATTGGTGAAATTTTTTTAATAAAGAAGCATTCTTGGCAGTACACTTATGGATCTAAAATGTAAATCCTAATTAGAATAGTTGTATTGGTAGTTTGGAGGGTCATTTGATGCTTGGGCTATGCAGTAAAGTGATATATGTTCTTTCACATCTTGAACACTGGTAAATATAGTTAACTCCACAAGAATGAGTACTTGAATTGCATCCTCTAAAAATAGGAAATGTTTTTAACATCACAAATTCGTTAGATTTTATAATATCCCGAGATTTTCAGCTATTTTTTATACATAAAAAATATGATATAGCTTGTATTTAGATTTTAAGGTATACTGTATTTGTATAAGGTATTTTGTATATTCTTTTTTACACTTTTTAAATAAAATTCTATCAATTAATACTAATATTTTATTGTAACCTTTGAATAAGAAGTAGATGCAAGACTAATCGCTCTTAGGTGCTTGCATGTTACATCGGAGTGAAGAAAAGTAATTTTAATAACATATGGGGTTGTAAAGAAGTAAATGCTAGGGTGTTGGGGAGAGGGGTGGGATTAAATTATGGGGAATCAAATACAAAATGGGAGTTGACATTGTTACTTTTTGCTGATGATACTGTGCTTATGGGAGATTCTAAAGAAAAGTTGCAAAGGTTAGTAGACGAGTTTGGGAGTGTGTGTAAAGGTAGAAAGTTGAAGGTGAACATACAAGAGTAAGGTGATGAGGGTATCAAATGATTTAGATAAAGAAAAATTGGATATCAAATTGGAGAGGAGTAGTATGGAAGAAGTGAATGTTTTCAGATATTTGGGAGTTGACGAGTTGACGTGAGGTTAACCATAGAATTGATGAAGGAAAAAAAGTGAGTGGTGCGTTGAGGTATATTTTTTTTTTTATTATCACACTGGCCGATTCCCACCAAGGCAGGGTGGCCCGAAAAAGAAAAACTTTCACCATCATTCACTCCATCACTGTCTTGCCAGAAGGGTGCTTTACACTACAGTTTTTAACTGCAACATTAACACCCCTCCTTCAGAGTGCAGGCACTGTACTTCCCATCTCCAGGACTCAAGCCCGGCCTGCCGGTTTCCTGAACCCCTTCATAAATGTTCTTTGCTCACACTCCAACAGCACGTCAAGTTTTAAAAAAACCATTTATCTCCATTCACTATCAAACACGCTCACGCTTTGCCTGCGGGAAAGGTCCAAGCCCCTCGCACACAAAACCTCCTTTACCCCCCCCTCCAACCTTTCCTAGGCCGACCCCTACCCCGCCTTCCTTCCACTACAAAATGATACATTCTTGAAGTCACTGTTTCGCGTCCATTCTCTCTACATGTCCGAACCACCTCAACAACCCTTCCTCAGCCCTTGGGCAACATTTTGGTAAATCCCGCACCTCCTCCTAACTTCCAAAATACGAATTCTTGCATTATATTCACATCACACATTGCCCTCAGACATGACACTCCACTGCCTCCAGCCTTCTCCTCGCTGCAACATTCATCACCCATGCTTCACACCCATATAAGAGCGTTGGTAAAACTATACTCTCATACATTCCCCTCTTTGCCTCCAAGGACAAAGTTCTTTGTCTCCACAGACTCCTAAGTGCATCACTCACCCTTTTCCCCTCATCAATTCTATGATTCACCTCATCTTTCATAGACCCATCCGCTGACACGTCCACTCCCAAATATCTGAATACATTCACCTCCTCCATACTCTCTCCCTCCAATCTGGTATCCAATCTTTCATTTTTTTTTTTCAACAAGTCGGCCGTCTCCCACCGAGGCAGGGTGACCCAAAAAAAGAAAGAAAATCCTCAAAAAGAAAATACTTTCATCATTTAACACTTTCACCACACTCACACATTATCACTGTTTTTGCAGAGGTGCTCAGAATACAACAGTTTAGAAGCATATACATATAAAGATACACAACATATCCCTCCAAACTGCCAATATCTTTCATCACCTAATCTTTTTGTTATCCTCATAACCTTACTCTTTCCTGTATTCACTTTTAATTTTCTTCTTTTGCACACCCTACCAAATTCATCCACCAATCTCTGCAACTTCTCTTCAGAATCTCCCAAGAGCACAGTGTCATCAGCAAAGAGCAACTGTGACAACTCCCACTTTATGTGTGATTCTTTATCTTTTAACTCCACGCCTCTTGCCAAGACCCTCGCACTTACTTCTCTTACAACCCCATCTATAAATATATTAAACAACCACGGTGACATCACACATCCTTGTCTAAGGCCTACTTTTACTGGGAAATAATTTCCCTCTTTCCTACATACTCTAACTTGAGCCTCACTATCCTCGTAAAAACTCTTCACTGCTTTCAGTAACCTACCTCCTACACCATACACCTGCAACATCTGCCACATTGCCCCCCTATCCACCCTGTCATACGCCTTTTCCAAATCCACAAATGCCACAAAGACCTCTTTAGCCTTATCTAAATACTGTTCACTTATATGTTTCACTGTAAACACCTGGTCCACACACCCCCTACCTATGTGGAGACAAAAAACGTTATCTATGGAGGCAAAGAAAGGAATGTATGAAAGTATAGTGGTGCCAACACTCTTATATGGGTGTGAAGCTTGGGTTGTCAGTGCTGCAGTGAGGAGCATTGGAGATGTCCTGTCTAAGGGCAATGTGTGGTGTAAATATTATGCAGAGAATTCGGAGTGTGGAAATTAGGAGGTGTGGAGTTAATAAAAGTATTAGTCAGAGGGCTGAAGAGGGGTTGTTGAGGTGGTCGAGTCATTTAGAGAGAATGGATCAAAGTAGAATGACATGGAGAGCGTAGAAATCTGTAGTGGAAGGAAGGTGGGGTAGGGGTCATCCTCGAAAAGATTGGAGGGAGGGGGCTTGGACTTCCAGCAAGCGTGCGTGAGCGTGGCAGATAGGAATGAATGGAGACGAATGGTATATGGGACCTGATGAGCTGTTGGAGTGTGAGCAGAGTAATATTTAGTGAAGGGATTCAGGGAAACTGGTTTTTATATAGCTGGACTTGTGTGCTGGAAATAGGAAGTACAATGCCTGCACTTTAAAGGAGGGGTTTTGGGATATTGGCAGTTTGGAGGGATATGTGTATCTTTATATGCTTCTAAACTACTGTATTCTGGGCACCTCTGCAAAAACAGTGATTATGTATGAGTGAGGTGAAAGTGTTGAATGATGATTAAAGTGTTTTCTATTTGGGGATTTTTCTCTTTTTGGGCCACCCTGCCTTGGTGGGAAACGGTCGACTTGTTGGAAAAAAAATGCTCTTAGTGTAAGAGCAAGGTAATATTTATAAAGGGATTCAGGAATAAACCAATTAGCTAGACTTGAATTCTGGTGGTGGTGGGAAGTACAGTGCCTACACTTTGAAAGAAGGGTGAGGATGATGCAGTTTGGAGAGCCATATGAGCTGTGATGTCAGCACACTTCTGGCAAAATAGTGAATGAGTGAATGTATTTTTTGTTCTGGTCACCTTACCTTGGGTGGGAGAAACGGGTTTTAAAAAAAATTTTTTGCAACCCATAAATGCGATTTCATAAAATCAGGTTTAAATAGCAGAATAATATTAAAAAATTTGATGAAAATAAAAAACCGTAGCTGCAAAGTTATTACAGAAAAATTTTCCCGGGTCGGGAACCTGGATTTTAAACCTAAGCCACAGACAGTTCCCAGACAGCTGGAACCAAATCCCTTCCCAATAGGACCACAAGCAAAAGTTAAACTCCCCCAAAATGTAACTAGGTAGTTGAGTAACTACAACTCAAAGCTTTCAACAGGGCCGAAAAATGAACCTTTTTCAAACAGTTTTAAATTTTAAGACAAGAACCCGACCCCCAACCCTGTAAGATTTTGTGTCCCAAACCCAGAAAATAGAGCCAAACCCCCTAAACCCGCAGTGTCAAGCCTCTAAAGTAGCTTGGGAATGAGGGAGCCGAGCAGGCCTGAGAGTTTTAAAACCTTCCCCAAAGTTTGATAATTTGGGGGACCAGAAGCTGGAACCCAACTTGAAACTCAAAGTACAAACTTATTAGAGGCATCCACTAACATGTACTAAAATTGCACCTTTGCTGCATGATCCCCAAAACTATCATTTCCATTAAGTTTTTCCACTAGGGAGGTTTCTCGAAGTTGGCGAGGGGGCTCATCATGCAAGGAAATGAACCTGTCCCCCCACCCTTAGACTGAATCTGCCTCCCCCCTCCCTTAGAATGAACTTGTCCCTACCCCCAGACTGAACCTGACTGTCTCCCATTTCCCCAGGCACTATAATGCTCTTCTAGGTTCAGTTCTCCCCTAATTAATGTAATAATAGTTATAATAATAATCCTCATTAACTTCACACCTACAAACTGTATGACCCTTCTGGGTTTAACACTTGGTTTGATATTATTCACCCCTCACTGCTATTATACATTACAAATCTGACAAAGATACTTCAAAGGGTTGCTTTAATACTGGTGAGGGGATCTTGATCCAAGGAATTAGTTATCCTTCCCTTTCTTGGATCAAATCTGATGACCTATCTTTCCTCAGATGCTGTTTGACCTTTACTAATTTAGCACTACCCTATGAATATAATATCAAGACCTAACAACACTGGTAAGATTTAGAACAAGCTATCGTAAGTTCATTTAAGCCAAAAATAAAATTAATATATTTGGCACAATAATAAACAAAAAAGGTATGTAGCTGTTAGTCACCTCGTGGAAATATTGCAATACAAAAATGAGAGAGAAACTGCAGTGTGTTGCAAGTCATATCCCGAGGGCAAAAATATCGTAAAATATTCTAGACATGCTGGAAGAGTTCAAACATTCTTCAAAAGATGTCAACATATTCCATTGAAACTAACAATGATAATTAAAAAAAGGGCAAGTTGTGGATGCATACAGGATGGCCCGCTTATGCAGTAGGTTAAGTTCCAGGCTACTGCTGTAAAGAGAAAAATCGTTGTAAAGTGAATCATAACCTTTTTCCACCTTCAAATGCATATAAAAGCCTGATAATATATGATAGTGTAAACATGTTAAGTTAGCAATATAGCTAGGCCTAAAAAAAAAATCATATATGGTACACACATTACTTACCTTAGAGTATTTTCATTCTTAGCTTATAATGAGTGGTGAATATATTTATTGTAGGAAGTCTGAATAAATGATGAATGGGTATAATTAAAAACTGCGGTATTGGCGAAACGGTGTAAAGCAAAATGGTGTAAAGCGAAACAATGTAAAGCGAAGCGCTGCAAAGTGGGGCGTGCCTGTATAGCCTTCTTTCAGGAAAATTATATTTATATACAACCCTTTCCTGATACTTATAAAGAAAAAAAGTAAAAACTTTTTTTTTTTCTTTCCGGGTACCCCCCCCGGTGGAAAGGCCCCGGGCCTGAAAAAAAAGAATTCCTGTTACATGAATTCGTCTCCCCCAGAGAAATGGCCCCCTTTGTCAGCTCAAAAGGGGCATTCTTTTTTTTTTAAAATTTCTGTTCTATGTGAGGCATTAAAAATTAAAAAAATTATGCCCCCAAAGTCTCTCTCTGTGTCCTTGGAGTATACTTGGAGAGGGTTTCGGGGGCAATGCCCCGCTGTCTAGAAAGCACATCTAAATTTTCCCATTATTTCAAGAGATGGAAGTAACGAGTTCGTATTTTTAATGTTTACATTTAGAAAATTTTATAATATACCCCAACAAATATAGCCCTCTTTTTTAAATATCTCGTCTAGAAATCTTGGATTAAACATAAAAATCATAAATAATGATAAAAAACCCCAATGAATCGCTATTTAAAGATCAGGCTACATGGAACAGAAAATGTCTAGAGTGTTAAAAATACATACAACACATACTTACAGTGCCACAGTCCCTAGAGTCAAGCCGGAGGATTGCTTGAGAATCACCATCTTCCCTTTACTTGAGAGATCACCTGCGATTCCTGATCACTCTTCGTATTTTTTTTTCCGTTACCTCTCTTGACACTGCAAACCTTTGTACTTAAAAACCCCGCCCCGAATTCATATCTATAATTATACTACTCAAGTCTTGAGGCTGTTTCACGCACTTCATACCCCCTTTTGCTACTTGAGCCCCTGAACAGAACAAAGGGCACTGCAATATTGGTATAGGTGAGAATTGTACGGGATAATGTGATTTCCCTCACACAAACTAATCCTTACTCTCATCCTCCCTACCCCAAAGACTGATGCCCCTTATGGGTTTTGCGCTTTAAAAAATGCAAAGTAATGTTCTTGACTCAGAACATGTATGGGGTTAAAATGGTGCTGAAAATAAAAAAATTCTGCCAAGTGAAAAAAGCAGTTTTTGTGGGAATGGTGGGGAGTTTTAGCGGCTGCTTCCTGCCTCATACCACTGGTTATGAGGCGCGTTGATCACTTTAATTAATTTACTCCATTCAGACTTATAATATTCCCGGGAGCGCTTGTAAAGCCTTATTCAGACTTGCCTATTATCAGAACGAACCAAGAGAGTGCTCCCCCCCCTAAACACACAACAAAGCCAAGATGAAGAAAGATGCGGGAAGCTTTTGGAGGAAAGCTGTTATTACAGAAATGTTTCTCTGGTGACGCCATGCTTCTTTTTTGGGTGTAGCGAGTCTTCCCGATATTACACCCAGAGTAAATTGTTTTTTTACTCTCTCGGGTCATATCCAGAAAAGGGCCCGGGCTTATTATGCCCCCCCCCCCCTCAAGGAAGGTTCCTTGGTTGGTGAGGGGTCTTGATTTGGGAATTGGATTGTGTCCAGTTCCCAAATTTAAAGCCTAAATCCCTTTCCCAAAATCCCCCCCAGGCGCTGTTTCCCCCGGGGTTTAGCGTTTCCCCCCTTGATTTTTAATACTAAAATAATAGTCCCCCTTTTTTTTTTTTCAAAAACGAGCTGAGAAGGTTGGGGTGACAGACCTGAATGAATTATATTTAGTTGTAAAATTTGGCAGAATTGAACATTGTGTTGGTAAAGGGAAAAATTGAGAATAATGTGGTATTTTATTGCGGCAACTTTTTCAAGCCATTATAACGCTTGACAAAGCTCCTGGAGACCGAACGGTTGCCACTTAAAATGCAATTATTGTTTGAGCCCTTTTTATCCAATTATATTTGTTTTTGGAAAAGTACCCTTTTGACCCCTGCCATTTTGGGCAAGAAAAGCTATTGTTGAGTAAGGGTTAATTAGAGTCTTTCTTCGGGTCACCCTCCCTGGTGGGAGGGGGCGGTGCGTGAAAAAAAAGTACCTTTAAGAGGCACAAAGTTCCCCAGTCTTCTAATATGATGTTCTTTTTTCACTATTAACCCACCTGTACATAATTTTCTATCGATTTTCTTTTTTCGTAGGGGAAGTCTAGAATCTTTCCTTTAATTTATGGGATAACTTAAAAAAAATCCCTTTATTTACAAATTTCCCTCAGGACGAGAGGGAAAAAAGCAATTTTAAAAAGTTTTCGCTACAACGATGAGAGGTATTTTCCCCAAGGTAAAAAAAATATTTTTTTCCCCAGGGAAAAAAAAGATTTGAAACACTTGCTTTAGAATATCGTAATAATTTCTCCCCGAAAAATGAGCTTAGGGGAATTTAAAGCTTCCTCCATTGTAAAAAAGGAACCTGAGAGGTTATTTGCTAACTTTTTTTAAAAAACTCGGGGGCGCGGTTTTAATGGTTTTCAGCCTTTACACGGCTGATTGAAAAAAAATATAGGGGGGAATTTTTTAAATATTGTTTTGAATTTTGAAGAGGACAGAAATGTAGTGAGGATATAAGGGGGAAAGTGAAAAGGGGTCTTTTTAAAAACATTTTTTTGAATGGAAAAGATGTTTATGAAAACCCAGCAAGGGGGGAAAGAGTTTATGCCCCGGTAGGAAATGTAAAACTAAAGTAGCGAGTCGCCAATTAGACGTTTTTTGCATTGAGCAAAGTGTCCCCCTGAAAGGGTTCGCTTGCTGTGTATTTTATTAGGCTGTGGGTTATGGACGTTCACAACCCGGAATTCTTAACTTATGGGTTCTTAAAAGGGGGCCCTTTGAAAATGGTAAGGTTCTTTATATAAAATGGAGCTCCCCGCCCCCTTGGTCAGGCTTCATTACTTCCTTTTCCCCCGAAAATATATGACTTTGGGGGGTTTTAAAAAAACGCTTCTTCAGATTATAAAAAGTTTAGTAAATTTAAAGTTTTTTTTTTTAATAAGCTGATCGCTTTCAAAAAATTTGAATACTGTTGACTTAAACCCATATTTATTAACAGGAGAGGTCTATTATATGGTAAACTAATTTTAAAATAGGCGAAGGTTTAAATATATTCTTATACTACAGGGGGAAAACGGGAAAAAAAATATTTCTTTTTTACATTAAAAAAATTTTAAGCTTTCGAAGACATTTCACCATAAAGAATTGAGAACTTAGCAAAAAAAAGGTCTAAATCTTCAGTCTTAGGACGAAGACCCACTAGTGGATGGGTTCCCCTAGACCCGACTCCTCCTGCTTGCCTCCATGTTAGGGTATAAGCCCCTGTACGGCCCCGGCTGTTTCTTTCTCGATTATAGCTGAACAATCGACCCAGGGGGGGGGACTGATTACCTCAAACTCCTCCTTCCTTATACCTTCCTGCTTTGTGTAAGACTGTGAAGCCCCTGGTGGGGGAAAGTTTTTTCGTAAAGATTCCCATTTTGCATAAGTGGCTCAAATTTTTCAATTGTCGGTTTTCAAAACCTTCTTTACTTTTTCCTAAAAATGGGCTTTTTCGATTCATTTTTTTTGTTTTGATTAAAATGTTTATTTTGACAAATTACATGGTTTTTACAGGGAATAAATAGTTGGGCGTACATGCCAAAAACCCCCCTATGCAGAGTTTCAGGCAAACTTAAAGTTAAAATTAAAATTAAAAGGCAATAATAATGTTCAATGATCATTAGATGAGTTACAGTGAGCACTCTTCAGGTCGCTTGTTTATCTAGGCTGGAATATTTTGCACACTAAAGCACCTTTCAAGGAGGTGAAATTTTTGGGGTGAAAAAAAGAAATAAGAAAGGGGGAACACTGCAGGGGCCTGTTGGCCATATAGGAGGTCCCCTTTACAATTCATCCCACTAACAAAACATTTGCCGAACCCAATTTTAAAAATGCCACCCAAGAAATAAGCTCTGATGTGAAAGTCCCACTCAAATCCAACCCCTCCCACTCATGTACTTATCCAACCTAAATTTGAAACTACCCAAAGTCCCAGCCTCAATAACCCAACTAGGTAGACTGTTCCACTCATCAACTACCCTATTTCCAAACCAATACTTTCCTAAGTCCTTTCTAAATCTAAACTTATCTAATTTAAATCCATTACTGCGGGTTCTCTCTTGGAGAGACATCCTCAAGACCTTATTAATATCCTCTTTATTAATACCTATCTTCCACTTATACACTTCGATCAGGTCTCCCCTCATTCTTCGTCTAACAAGTGAATGTAACTTAAGAGTCTTCAATCTTTCTTCATAAGGAAGATTTCTAATGCTATGTATTAAGTTAGTCATCCTACGCTGAATGTTTTCTAACGAATTTATGTCTATTCTGTAATATGGAGACCAGAATTGAGCTGCATAATCTAGGTGAGGCCTTACTAATGATGTATAGAGCTTCCATGATGTTGCAGTGTCTGACAAGTTGTGCAAGTTGCACAACTTGTCAGACACTGCAACATCATGGAATCTTGGTTCAGAGGACACTTTGCACATGTATAGAGCTGCAGTATGACCTCTGGACTTCTGTTGCTTACACTTCTTGATATAAATCCCAGTAATCTATTTGCCTTATTACGTACGCTTAGGCATTGCTGTCTTGGTTTAAGGTTGCTGCTCACCATAACCCCCAAGTCCTTTTCGCAATCTGTATGGCAATGTGTATCGTTCCAGTCACGGTATTGTGCCTTTTTGTTATTTATTTCTGTATGGCTAAGTTCTACATTATTTAACTTATAAGTACTAGGGTTATGGGCACTCTCAAGCTTCAGAACCTTGCATTTATCTACATTGAATTGCATCTGCCACTTTTCTGACCAAGAATAGAGCTTGTTTAAATCCTCCTGAAGTTCCATAACATCTACGTTTGAGTCAATTATCCTACCTATCTTTGTGTCATCGGCGAATTTGCTCATATCACTAGTAATTCCCTCATCAAGATCATTGATATATATTATAAACAACAACGGGCCCAAGACTGATCCCTGTGGAACGCCACTTGTTACAGATCCCCACTCGGATTTAACCCCATTTATGGACACTCTCTGCTTCCTGTCAGTGAGCCATGACTCGATCCACGAGAGCACTTTTCCCCCAATGTCATGAGCTGCCACTTTCTTTAACTGTCTATGGTGCGGAACTCTATCAAAAGCCTTACTAAAATCTAAGTAAATAATATCAAATTCTTTATCGTGGTCAACAGCCTCAAAAGCTTTACTGAAGAAAGTTAATAAATTAGTAAGACAAGACCGGCCTCTTGTGAATCCATGCTGAGTATCATTAATCAAGCTGCCTACAATTGCCTACAATTGAGGTCAGGCTTATTGGGCGGTAATTTGACGGTAACGACTTGTCCCCTGTTTTAAAAATAGGAATTACATTAGCCATCTTCCACATATCAGACACTACACCTGTTTGAAGAGATAAATTAAAAATATTAGTTAATGGTTCACATAGTTCCATTTTGCATTCCTTAAGAACCCTTGAAAAAACCTCATCAGTACCCGGCGACTTATTTTGCTTCAGTCCATCTGCTTCACAACCATTTCACTAGTGACTGTGATGTTACATAATTTATCTTCTTCTAGCCCACTATAAAAATTAATTACTGGAATATTGTTATTTTTTGTCTTCCTGTGTAAAAACTGAGAGAAAATAATTATTAAAAATCGAGCACATTTCATCTCTTTGTCAGTAAGGTGCCCATAGTTATTTTAAGGGGACCAAATCTTATCTCTAACTTTTGTTCTATAGACCGGGAAAAAAATTTTTTGGGTTATTTTAGAATCCCTAGCAACTTTAATTTCATAGTCCCTTTTAGCTTTTTTATCCCCTTTTTAATGTCCCTCTTAATGTCAATATACTGATTCATAAGATGACCCTCACCTCTTTTGATACGCCTATAAATTCCCTTTCTTATGCCCCTAGTAGATATTTGAGCCTATTATTCATCCATTTTGGGTCATTTCTATTTGATCTAATTCTTTATAGGGGATAAACGTCCTTTGAGCAGCATGTATAGTGATCAGAAAACTGTCATATTGATAGCTCACTTCGTTACCCCAGTCAATAGATGATAAGTGTTCTCTAAGCCCATCGTAATCTGCTAAGCGAAAATCTGGGACTGTTACTGAGTTATCGCTACTATCGTATTTCCCATTCAATGCTAAATGTAATTGATTTGTGGTCGCTAGCACCCTTCCTCTGAAATTTCTAAATTATTAACAAGGGATTCATTGTTTGCCATAAACAAGTCAAGCAGGTTTTTTCCCCCTTGTAGTTCTGTCACAAACTGTTCAAAAAACAACCCTAAAACTACTTCTAAGAAGTCGTATGATTCTAAATTCCCCAGTCAAGAGATTCCAATCAATATGACTAAAGTTAAAATCTCCTAGAATTACTACATTATCGTGCCTTGTGGCCTTAACAATTTCCCCCATAGTAGTCTCCCTTGGTCCCATCTAAGTTTGGGGATGGTATATCACTCCTAAAATCAGTTTTTCATGCCCCTCTGAAAATTCTATCCAACAGACTCTGTATGTGTTACTTCAGACTTAATACCCGTTTTTATGCAACAGTTCAAGCGATCTCGGACATACAATGCCACCCCACCCCCCTTCCCGATACTTCTATCTATTTGGGAAACCAATTTAAAACCCTGAATAGGGACATTCCGCAGGCATGTCCCGACTTTTTGAATTAAACCACGGTCTCAGTTAAGGAAAATTACATAAATGTTACCTGACTAGCAACTAATCTCAACTCGTCCATCTTATTCCTAGCACTACGGCAATTAGCATAATGAACATTGAAGGACTCTCCTTTCTCTTTACCCTTCCTGCTCATTTCTGTTTTTCAAACTAAACCTATTACTGTCCTTATCACCCAAAGTCCTGGCTTTTCAATATCTACCTCGTTCTGCTTATTACTATTTTCCCCTAGAACTCGTAATATTACTACACTGGGATACTTCACTGTTTTCCTGCCAAAACCCTACCACTAACTATTCCTATTTAAAGTCCTAACTGCTCCTCCACTGCAGTTGCCAGTGCTACCACCCCAGACCTAGATAAGTGAACCCCATCCCTGGCATCATGTCATTTCTGCCATAGAAGAGGTCCCAGTTGTCAATGAATGTTACCGCATTTTCCTTACAGTATTTGTCCAGCCAGCAATTGACACCAATTGCCCTGGACAACCATTCATTTCCAACTCCTCTCCTTGGCAAAATACCACATATGACAGGGTTCCCCCCCTTTACTCCTAATTTTTTTCTATTGCTGACCATACCTGCTAATCGGGTCTTCACTCCTACGTCTGCCAACATCGTTGCCTCCAGCACTGAGACAGAAAATTGGATTGCTCCCATTACCTCTCATGATGTCATCCAGACGCTAACAATATCCTCCATCCCGCCCCGGGAAAAGCAAACTCTCTGTCTCCTATCCTGTCCTTCAAGCAGAACGCCCTATCTATATACCTAACTTGGTTATCCCCAACAACAACAATATTCTTACCTTCCTTGGTGTCGTTCGTCGTGATGTTCCCAGTAGTCGTCTCACATTCGTCGGGTAGCACTGAGAATGTATTAGATGTTTCCACAACAGTTTCCACAGCAGTCTCTTTCTTCTTCACCGTTTCTACCTTTCCATTCGTCTTCTTGATCGTCAACTTCGTTCCCTGCTGTCCAGCCACTGACCAGTTTCCCTTCTTGACCTGAGGACTCAAAACAGGAGGACTACTACGAATCTTCTTGTTTTCCTCGGTCAGTCGCCGAATCTCCAACTTCGCCATCCTCAATTCTTCCTTAAGCTGTTGGTAAAGTTGCTCGATGGAGGGCATCTTGCTTCAATTCGTAGAGAGCGCGCAAACAGGTCTTCACAGAGCTAAGTACACGTCAACACTGAACCTTCACGGTTCAGAGAACCTTCACGGCGCGCATAACGGAGATAAATCACCTCAGTTACTGGGAGCGCTTGAAGTTCCTGAACCTGTACTCCCTGGAACGCAGGCGGGAGAGATACATGATTATATACACCTGGAAAATCCTAGAGGGACTAGTACCGAACTTGCACACGAAAATCACTCACAACGAAAGCAAAAGACTTGGCAGACGATGCAACATTCCCCAATGAAAAGCAGGGGTGTCACTAGCACGTTAAGAGACAATACAATAAGTGTCAGGGGCCCGAGACTGTTCAACTGCCTCCCAGCATACATAAGGGGGATTACCAATAGACCCCTGGGTGTCTTCAAGCAGGCACTGGACAAGCACCTAAAGTCGGTACCTAACCAGCCGGGATGTGACTCGTACGTTGGATTGCGTGCAGCCAGCAGTAACAGTCTGGTTGATCAGGCTTTGATCCACCAGGAGGCCTGGTCACAGACCGGGCCGCGGGGGCGTTGACCCCCGGAACACACTCCAGGTAAACAGGAGAACTGAATATTCTATCAGGTAATGCTACATGGTTTTGATAAGTCTAGTAGAGATTTATTACACTATTGAATTAGTAAAGATTACTGTTTTCCAATGTAACAATTTAAAGCAATTTACAATATGATGTATTACAGTTTAGTACTATTTAAAACAATGAAATTTGATATTACAATGGAACAATTTACATTATGATGTACTGCATTACAATCTACTACTATTTAAAACAAATGAAAAAATAGACATCCTAATTTCGTAGTAAGTTTGGGTTTAGCATTCATCAGCACAATATGAGCAGCTTTTGAGTAACTGGTAGTGATTAGGCACGGTTTGTCTGGTTAATTTTAGGTGATGAAGTGATTTCTTATTAGGGGCTTAAACTGATTTGCAGACAGGTGTTCTGGCAATGAATTCCAGATCTTCGGGCCTTTACGTGCATAGCATTTTTGCATAGGGAGAGATGAACATGAGGGATATCGAAGAGCTGATTGGGGTACATAGTACTGTATCTCTGAAAGGATGCCTACTATTTTGGAGACTTTCTAGGAAATTTGCTGTACGTGTGCCTGAAATTTGAGACTGCAGTCAAGGTGGAGACTTAGAAATTTGCCCTCTGCCTGTCTCGAAATAGGTGAACTATTTATCAATATGTTTAGCTGTACATTTGAAGCTGTTTCCAAAAAGCATAAAGTAGGTTTTGTCTATATTGAGAGTAAGTTAGTTGGTAATCATCCAAGTAGATATTTTTAGCAGTTCAGCATTTACTGTGTCTGTTAGTATGGTTGGGTTTGGGTGAGAAAAGACCTAAGTTGTGTCATCTGCAAATAAAGTCCATAAAATAGGCTTCAAGCCAATCAAATGACTCTTGAACCCTAATGATCTTGAAGTCTAAATGACCTCTGTCACGCCAAGGGTCCAGAGACACGACTTGACCAAATGTCTTCAGTCGAGGTTTAATGTGATATTTAGAAGGCAATGACTTCAAGCAGGCCGACTGACCTTTAGTCACGTGAGTTCATAACCTCTGACCTACTTCACCAGAGAGCACAAGGTGCTTCAAGGAATGATCCTACACAATTAACTCCATAAGTTTGGACCATAAAGCACTAAAAGCCTGAAACTCTAAGAGCTCTGTACAACATTATGTTTGTAAATTGTGACACTGTTACTGACTATTAATATACTATTTCAATAGAAAAGTAAAGTCCCCATGAAGAGTACGGATTTAATGGTTTTCATGATAATATTAATCCTGATAGCGAAAATGACAGGAGCGCAGCTGAAAAAGTCATTTATACATAAGTTAATTTTGCTGAGCAATACACAAAGAAAACCCTTTTACAGTGATGAAGGTAAAAACCCACATC
>NC_069447.1:7384024-7414899 GCF_026875155.1 Cherax quadricarinatus | reverse complement strand
CAGTAACAGTGTCACAATTTACAAACATAATGTTGTACAGAGCTCTTAGAGTTTCAGGCTTTTAGTGCTTTATGTCCAAACTTATGGATTTTAATTGTGTAGGATCATTCCTTGAAGCACCTTGTGCTCTCTGGTGAAGTAGGTCAGAGGTTATGAACTCACGTGACTAAAGGTCAGTCGGCCTGCTTGAAGTCATTGCCTTCTAAATATCACATTAAACCTCGACTGAAGACATTTGGTCAAGTCGTGTCTCTGGACCCTTGGCGTGACAGAGGTCATTTAGACTTCAAGATCATTAGGGTTCAAGAGTCATTTGATTGGCTTGAAGCCTATTTTATGGACTTTATTTGCAGATGACACAACTTAGGTCTTTTCTCACCCAAACCCAACCATACTAACAGACACAGTAAATGCTGAACTGCTAAAAATATCTACTTGGATGATTACCAACAAACTCTCAATATAGACAAAACCTACTTTATGCTTTTTGGAAACAGCTTCAAATGTACAGCTAAACATATTGATAAATAGTTCACCTATTTCGAGACAGGCAGAGGGCAAATTTCTAAGTCTCCACCTTGACTGCAGTCTCAAATTTCAGGCACACGTACAGCAAATTTCCTAGAAAGTCTCCAAAATAGTAGGCATCCTTTCAGAGATACAGTACTATGTACCCCAATCAGCTCTTCGATATCCCTCATGTTCATCTCTCCCTATGCAAAAATGCTATGCACGTAAAAGGCCCGAAGATCTGGAATTCATTGCCAGAACACCTGTCTGCAAATCAGTTTAAGACCCTAATAAGAAATCACTTCATCACCTAAAATTAACCAGACAAACCGTGCCTAATCACTACCAGTTACTCAAAAGCTGCTCATATTGTGCTGATGAATGCTCAACCACTTACTACGAAATTAGGATGTCTATTTTTCTCATTTGTTTTAAATAGTAGTAGATTGTAATGCAGTACATCATAATGTAAATTGTTCCATTGTAATATCAAATTTCATTGTTTTAAATAGTACTAAACTGTAATACATCATATTGTAAATTGCTTTAAATTGTTACATTGGAAAACAGTAATCTTTACTAATTCAATAGTGTAATAAATCTCTACTAGACTTATCAAAACCATGTAGCATTACCTGATAGAATATTCAGTTCTCCTGTTTACCTGGAGTGTGTTCCGGGGGTCAACGCCCCCGCGGCCCCGGTCTGTGACCAGGCCTCCTGGTGGATCAAAGCCTGATCAACCAGACTGTTACTGCTGGCTGCACGCAATCCAACGTACGAGTCACATCCCGGCTGGTTAGGTACCGACTTTAGGTGCTTGTCCAGTGCCTGCATGAAGACACCCAGTGGTCTATTGGTAATCCCCCAATGTATGCTGGGAGGCAGTTGAACAGTCTCGGCCCCTGGACACTTATGTATTGTCTCTTAACGTGCTAGTGACACCCAGCTTTTTCATTGGGAGAATGTTGCATCGTCTGTCCCAAGTCTTTTGCTTCGTTTTGTGAAGTGATTTTCGTGTGCTAGTTCGGTACTATTCCCTCTGAGGATTTTCCAGGTGTATATAATCCATGTATCTCTCCCCCTGCGTTCCCAAGGAGTACAGGTTCAAGGAACTTTCAAGCGCTCCCCAGTAACTGCGGTGATTTATTCTCCGTTATGCGCGCCGTGAAGTTCTCTGAAACCGTGAAGGTTCAGTTTGACGTGGTACATAGCTCTGTAAGAACCTGTTTGCGCGCTCTCATAAACGAAATTGATAGCAAGATGCCTCCATCGAGCAACTTACCAACAGCTTAAGGAAGAATTGAGGATGGCGAAGTTGGAGATTCGGCGACTGACACGAGGAAAACAAGAAGCTTCGTAGTAGTCCTCCTGTTTTGAGTCCCTCAGGTCAAGAAGGGAAACTGGTCAGTGGCTGGACACTGGGGAACGAAGTTACGATCAAGAAGACGAAGAAAGGTAGAAACGGTGAAGAAGAAAGAGACTGCTGTGGAAACGATGTGGAAACATCTTAATATCATTCTCAGTGCTACCCGACAATGTGAGACGACTACTGGGAACAATCACACGACGAAACGGACACCAAGGAAGTAAGAATATTGTTGGTTGTTGTTTGGGGATAACCAAGATAGGTATATAGATAGGGCGTTTCTGTCCTTAAGGAACAGGAAAGTAAAAAAGGAGACAGAGAGTTTGCTTTCCCTGTGCTGGGATGGAGGAGTATTGTTAGCCGTCTGGATGACATCATAGAGGTAATGGGAGCAATCTATTATCTGTCTCAGTGCTGGGAAGCAACGATTGTTGGCAGACGTAGGTGTGAAGACCCTGATTAGCAGGTATAGGTCAGCAA
This sequence comes from Cherax quadricarinatus, assembly GCF_026875155.1. NCBI lineage: Eukaryota > Metazoa > Arthropoda > Malacostraca > Decapoda > Parastacidae > Cherax > Cherax quadricarinatus. The sequence continues at coordinate 7,412,540 of NC_069447.1, read as the reverse complement.
TAGAAATAATTAGGAGTAATGGTGGAACCCTGTCATATGTGGTATTTTGCCAAGGGAGGAGTTGGAAATGAATGGTTGGTCCAGGGCTAATTGTGTCAATTGCTGGCTGACAAATCTGTAAGGAAAATGGCGGTAACATTCATTGACATACTGGGACCTCTTCTATGGCAGAAATGACATGTAATGCCGAGGGAGGTTCACTTATCTAGGTCTGGGGTGGTTACAATGCAATCTGCAGTGGAGGGAGCAGTTAGGACTTTAACTAGGAATATTAGTGGTATGGTTTTTGGCAGGAAAACAGTGACGTCCCATGTAGTAATAGTAACGAGTTCTAGGGCACTAGTAATACGCAAACGAGTTAATATTGAAAAGCCAGGGACTTTGGGTGATTAGGACAGTAATAGGTTTAGTAGAAAAACAGGAATGAGCAGGAAGGGTAAAGAGAAATGGAGAAGTCCTTCAATGTTCATTATGCTATTTGCCGTAGTGCTAGGAACTAAGAGGACGAGATTAGATTAGTTCTAGTACAGGTAACATTGATGTATTTTGCCTTAACTGAGACGTGGTTTAATTCCAAAAAGTCGGACATGCCTGCGTGAAATGTCATATTCAGGTTTTAAAATTGTTCCAAGTAGATAGAATTATCGGGAAGAGGGGATGGGTGGCATTGTAGTTCCGAGATCGCTGAACTGTTGCTAAAAACGGTATTAAGTCTGAAGTAACACATACAGAGTCTGTTTGGAATAGAATTTTCAGAGGGGCTGAAAAACGGATTTTAGGAAGTGATATACCATCCCAAACTCTAGATGGGGACCAGGGAGACTTACTATGGGGAAATTGTTTAAGGCCACAAGGCACGATAATGTAGTAATTCTAGAGACTTTAAACTTTAGCATATTGATTGAATCTCTTGACTGGGAATTTAGAATCATACGACCTTCTTAGAAGTAGTTCAGGATTGTTTTAAGGGAGAATAAACTGTGTCATTAAACACTGTACATTCACCTTGACTTGCACTAGACGTTCCTAGGTGTATCAGCAGTGACTCACTTAATTATAAGAACAGGACTGCAAACAAATCAGGAAACGGATGGGGTTTGAACCCATGACAAGTCCTAAAATCCACAGGCCAGTGTGTTAACCACTAGACCGCTGGCTCTAGTAGGATTTATACAACTAGGTATATTTCTATACATTATTGGGAGGTTAGTATGGGCCACTACTGTGACTTCAGCAGTTCTGTGATTTGTAATAGTGAATCGGTGTACACACGGCACATACTTGATACTTGTTGCTGCTTTCCCAATAAAGTCCAGCCTGCCGACCACTGCTGCCATCTATCGTGTTAATTAAGTACTATTTCAGCGCTAGGCTGGTGTATATCGCACAGAAAAAATATATTTGTTTAATGTATGTGAAATTTAGCATCGGTTACAGATCAAGTTATGAGAAAGTGAGAATATATATGGTAATTTTAGAGTAAGAATCCTGATCATGGTTTCGAAGGGGATAATTCTCACTTAATACCTGGAGGTCGTTCTGGGGATCAACGCCCCCGAGGCCTGGTCCATGACCAGGCCTCGCAGTGGATCAGGGCCTGATCTTCCAGGCTGTCACTACCGGGGATAACCTTTTTGCTGTCTACTTGTTTATCATTATTCTTTACAGTTCTAGATGATACGTGAAAATCACGCTTTAAACTTGCTACAAATTTTGTAACTAAAATCTAATGTTGTCACAGATTCCCTTTCAATCAGCAGAGTTGTGAGATGAGAAACGTAAATTCTGTATCTTTTCTCTAATTCTATATAGACCATGCCAGCAGTAACAGCCTGATTGATCAGGCCCTGATCCACCAGGAGGCCTGGTCGTGGACCAGGCCGCGGGGGCGTTGACCCCGGGAATTCCCTCCAGGTAGACTCGTCCAGGTAATCTGGATTTAGCGTATTTTTATTTCAGCGACCGTATGACAGCCTTTCGTATTAGCATCAACTGATAAATTACCCAGGATAATCCAAGACCGTCAAGCAGTGCATTTCTGGTGTGATTATGAAGCTCCTTCCCCAGGATGCAACCCAGGACAGTTGACCGATTCTATTTACTGCCTGGTGCAGCAAGTGTTCGGTAACCTGGATTATTATCTAGCAGCAGCGCCTGAAGTTGTAGCGCCGTCGTGAAGGTGGTGGAGTATGTGCTTATGTAAGAAATGACTTGGCCTACAATCCAAGACCCTTTATGAATGGCAATAAACTAGAGATTCTATGGTTTGAGGTGCTGCTGCCCAAGATAAAACCCAAACTAGAAGGGACTAGTTACCGCCTACATCCCCAGTGATCAGTTCTTGGTAGACATTTTGAAAGAATTGGCCTGAACTGAGCACAGTTGCGAGACAGTAATACCAGGAGACTTCAGTATCTCTTATCATAGCAAAATAACGGGCTATGTAACAGGTATAAGCAAATTCTAGGATTAAATAGGTGCCCTCAACTAAATAATATACCAACCCGGGTCACAGTTCTCAGCCATCATACTCAACCACAAACTCTGTAACCATAATGATAACATTAGTCAGCCAGGCGTTACTATCACAAGTTTTATTGATCATTATTTACTGCACGAGGAAAATCACTAGGGAACGGATAGGCCTAAACAGGACAATAAGAATGAGGTCAACTAGAAACTACAGTAAAGAAACACTGGTAAATAGGCTACACAATTGTGACTGGACAGAGATAACAAGTTGCACGGACGTAAACGATGCCTGGGAAAAATTCAAAACAATGTTCACTACCATTCTTAATAATATTGCACCAGTTAAAGAGGTTAGGATTAAACGAAGAACTGAACCCTGGATGAATACTGAGATATTAGATAATATGAAATTCAGAGACCAGCTGCTAAAAAGATTTAAAGCAAACAGACAGGATATTGCAGCACTAAATGAATTCCAAAGGTGACGAACAATGTGCAGAGGCTAAAAAAGGAACAAAGGCAAGGCACTATTACGCAAAAATCCAAGAATAACCTCAAAAAGCTCTGGCAACAACTTAAAGTGCTGGGTTATAGCCACAAAACAACTAAAGTGGCAAATTATTTTAATTCATACTACACAGCCGTTGCATCAACACCAGTAATAGCATTGAATTTCTTTAACACAGACTCAAATAAATTTAAAACTTACTACAGTAATAAAGGCGTCACTCCCAGCAGATGCCAACTAGTAGGTGTATCTCATGACTTCGTGCAAAAAGAATTAAGTTCAACCCAACTAAGAGCACCGGTCCAGATAACATCCCGGATAAATTCTTAAAAGATGGTGCCTCTGAATAGCCAGTCCCCATTGTTTACATAATAAATTTGTCCATCACCACTAATACCGTACAGGAGGGGTTCAAGGAGGCCAGAGTTACTCCTTTCTTCAAGAAAAATAGTAGGTCTGATGTCAGCAACTATAGGCCTGTTAGTATACTCAGTGTGATGTACAAAATCCTAGTGAGTTCGGTGTAATGTCAAGTGGTTAAGTATCTTCATGACGAAAACATTCTCCATAGTTACCAGTCAGGTTTTAGGAAGTGTTACTCGACCGACAGTTCCCTAATTAATGTGAGAACTCAGATGTTGCTAGGGAATCACACTGGTATGGTGACCTTAGACTTGCAAAAGGCCTTCCATACGATCACCCATAATTTATTATGTAAGAGACTACAAACTATCAGCATAGGTTCAATAGACTGGTTTAAGTCCTAACCGAGCAACAGGTAACAAACTGTCAAGATCAACAATATAGAATCAGAACCCCTGCCGTTAGCATGTGGAGTTCCCCGAGGTAATATTCTGAGTCCTTTACTATTCCTGTTACCTGAATGACATGTCCATCAGTCTCAAGTATAAGCTTCTGTTGTATGCAGACGACAGTGCTCTGTTAGTGTCAGGTAAAGACCCACAACATATTGCTAATGTACTATCACTAGAACTAGAATCTTGCAGCAAATGGATAAAAGACAAGAAATTATAGTTATACCTCGGGAAAACGGAAGCCATACTCTTTGGTACGAGAAATGAACTGAAAAGGGTAAATAATTTTAATGTCCAGTGTACAGACTGGTTATAAATGACCATAATTTTTAAAGGGGTGGACCGGTAAGCCAGCGGAAGGCCTCGGTCAGATGACCAAAAGCTCCAAAGGCGGGTCATCATCTGACTAAGACCCGCGTCAGGAAACATTTGTCCTGTTTCCTGACGAACCTTACCTAACCTAACCAATGTCCAGTGTAATGGGAAATATCTGGGAAACCCCTTAACCCATGCATGTCAGGAGAAATGATGAGGAACAGTGTAGTAAAGAAAGCGAATGTCAGACTGAAGTTCCTCTACAGACAAGCACAGTGTCTACCTACTGAGGCTCGCAGGACCCTATATCTAGCTCTCTCATACAATGATGTATAGATTACTGATGCTCTTCACGGTACTCTAACCTTTACAAAAAAAAAAAAAACTGAAAGATAGACTACAAATCACCCAGGATGAACTACAATTGAATATGCTGAAGTTAAATTACGTAGGTGGTTGGGTTTCGAACACATTTAAATGTACAGCAATAGAGGAGTGGAACGGACTGCTTGCACATGTCAAATAATAATCAAAGAGAACGCTAAACCGACAAGGGTACACATGTCAAAGCATGAACCAGTTTAGAAAGAGACAAAAGGTACCTAATGAACATAGCCACAGATAGGAAGTAGAGTGATATCTTATATAGTTAACATAAATGTACCTATTACTGCGATCTCATTCTCTTGTTAATGTTAATAATTCACTATGCCTTATTCCTGGTATTTCTCCTTTTTATTGTAACTTCATTTCACATAGCTGAGTTACTTACCTCTTTTAATTTTTAAGGTTTAACCTAAGATATTACAAGGACCCTAATGGAAATAAGTCTGACTATTTTGGGTTATTCTAGGTAATCTACACATATGCTGCTATGTATGATAATTTATGTAACTGTATTTATGTGTACCTGAATAAACTTACAAAGACTGAGTTGGAAACTGAACAACTGAGCAGCGAATTTATGAATCTTTATATGTGTGTCATGTTCCTAATTCCTACATCTTTTTAACTGCAACAAAACGGAAGAAATTAATTACGTAATCATGGCTGTTGGACGTTACTGTATATATATATATATATATATATATATATATATATATATATATATATATTATATATATATATATATATATATATATATATATATATATATATATATATATTATTATCACACTGGCCGATTCCCACCAAGGCAGGGTGGCCCGAAAAAGAAAAACTTTCATCATCATTCACTCCATCACTGTCTTGCCAGAAAGGGTGTTTTACACTACAGTTTTTAAACTGCAACATTAACACCCCTCCTTCAGAGTGCAGGCACTGTACTTCCCATCTCCAGGACTCAAGTCCGGCCTGCCGGTTTCCCTGAACCCCTTCATAAATGTTACTTTGCTCACACTCCAACAGCACGTCAAGTATTAAAAACCATTTGTCTCCATTCACTCCTATCAAACACGCTCACGCATGCCTGCTGGAAGTCCAAGCCCCTCGCACACAAAACCTCCTTTACCCCCTCCCTCCAACCTTTCCTAGGCCGACCCCTACCCCGCCTTCCTTCCACTACAGACTGATACACTCTTGAAGTCATTCTGTATCACTCCATTCTCTCTACATGTCCGAACCACCTCAACAACCCTTCCTCAGCCCTCTGGACAACAGTTTTGGTAATCCCGCACCTCCTCCTAACTTCCAAACTACGAATTCTCTGCATTATATTCACACCACACATTGCCCTCAGACATGACATCTTCACTGCCTCCAGCCTTCTCCTCGCTGCAACATTCATCACCCATGCTTCACACCCATATAAGAGCGTTGGTAAAACTATACTCTCATACATTCCCCTCTTTGCCTCCAAGGACAAAGTTCTTTGTCTCCACAGACTCCTAAGTGCGCCACTCACCCTTTTCCCCTCATCAATTCTATGATTCACCTCATCTTTCATAGACCCACCCGCTGACACGTCCACTCCCAAATATCTGAATACATTCACCTCCTCCATACTCTCTCCCTCCAATCTGATATCCAATCTTTCATCACCTAATTTTTTTGTTATCCTCATAACCTTACTCTTTCCTGTATTCACTTTCAATTTTCTTCTTTTGTATACCCTACCAAATTCATCCACCAATCTCTGCAACTTCTCTTCAGAATCTCCCAAGAGCACAGTGTCATCAGCAAAGAGCAACTGTGAGAACTCTCACTTTATGTGTGATTCTTTATCTTTTAACTCCACGCCTCTTGCCAAGACCCTCGCATTTACTTCTCTTACAATCCCATCTATAAATATATTAAACAACCACGGTGACATCACACATCCTTGTCTAAGGCCTACTTTTACTGGGAAATAATTTCCCTCTTTCCTACATACTCTAACTTGGGCCTCACTATCCTCGTAAAAACTCTTCACTGCTTTCAGTATATATATATATATATATATATATATATATATATATATATATATATATATATATATATATATATATATATATATATATATATATATATATACACTGTGTAAGTAGTTAATGGCGTCAAAAGTACCATTCATGTCCGTGTGGGTTGGGTTTGTATTGTTCCTGTCACGGTATTATGAATTGTTATTCTTTTTGGGTGGAAGATGGACGGGTAGACTTCTCGTTGTGAATATAATTAGAAAAGGGATTGATGTTTGATGACTTTCACTAGTAGCTAGAGTGAAAGCAAGAAAAAGTTAACTGAAAAAGTTGATAGTGGACATAAAGTGAAAGTAAGTGACTTTGAACCATGACAAGGCTAGTGAAAGGAGTGAGAAACAGTTGAAAGAAAGGTTGGCATGACAAAAAGAAATCCCTGAAGAGTACGACGATAAACAATGGAAAAGTAGAATGCGCAGCTCCAAAAAAAAAAAAATAATTCGCTGTTATGTGAACATGAGCAGAGGAAGTCTGCTGCAATTATCCCGTTAAAATAAAAAGAATTCCAAATGAAGAAAAAAATATGGGAAAGGTTTTCCGGTGTATGTTTTGTTACATAAATGATCTCGGTGTCCATGGTATGTTGAGGAATTATCAAGAATTATCAGGTATGGTAGGATAACCCTAGAGAATGGTATGGTAGGATGAAGCTAGAGAATGGTATGGTAGGATGAAGCTAGAGAATGGTATGGTAGGATAAATCTAGAGGTCTGGTCCAGGCACATTCCGTTATGAAATGAAAGAGAAGATGTAAACTAGAGAGAGACGCTCCCTATACAGGCGAAGACGAAGAATCACAGAGCTGCTGAAAGGGACCAGTATATCTAAAATACGAAAGGAAGCACTGGTCAGAAAAATAACAAATATAGAACTTGAGCTTAAGGAATCTTACAGGAGACAAGAAACATAGGAAGAACTTAAAGCCATAAAGGAAAAACAACATCCAGTATTGTACCCTTGCTTAGACGAGATGGAACTTACACAGATAACAGCAAGGAAATGAGTGAGATACTAAAGTCCCAGTACGACTCAGTTCAGCGAGCCGTTAAGGGTCGACAGTCTAAATTATTTTTTTATGACTGAGACCCAAAATCTGGAAATTTAAAAAGTCTCTGATAATATCCTAACACCACAAGACTGCGAAAAGACAATTAAGGACATGTCCATGCACTCTGTCCTAGACCCGGATTCACTGAACTCTGTGTTCACCAAGAACTGCAAGAAGCCCCTGTCATGTGCCTTCAGCTCATGACAGGTGGCAGTAAAGCAATAGCAAAGAACTATAGACCAATAGTGCTAACATCCCATATCATAAAAATCTTTGAAAGAAGTTTGCCAACCACCTAGATACCACCTAGGTGGTTGGCAAGATCGCCAACCACCTAGATACCCATCAGATACACAATCCAAGGCAACACAGGTTTAGAGCAGGTCGGTCCTGCCTGTCCCAGCTACTGGACCACTATGACAAGGTCCTGGATGCTGTAGAGGATAAACAAAATGCAGATGTAGTATACACAGACTTTGTGAAAGTCTTCGACAAGTGTGACCATGGTGTAATAGCGCACAAAATGCGTGATAAAGGAACAACAGGATAAGTTGGTAGATGGATCTATAACTTCCTGACAAATAGAACACAAAGAGTAACAGTAAACAGAGTAAAGTCTGAGGCAGCTACGGTGAAAAGCTTTGTTCCACAAGGCACAGTACTCGCTCCCACCCTATTCCTCATCCTCATATCTGACATAGAGATGTAAGCCATAGCTCCGTGTCTTCCTTTGCAGATGACACCCGGATCACCATGGCAGTGACCTCTATCGAAGACACTGCAAGACTCCAAGCGGACATCAACCAAATCTTCAAATGGGCCGCTGAAAACAGTACGAAGTTCACTAAAGAGAAATTTCTACTACTCAGCTATGGAGAACTTGAGGAAGTTAAACTGTATCAGGGTATACGACAAATTCTAACCATGCAATAGAGCGAAAAAGTAATGTGAAGGACCTGGGAGTGATAATATCAGAGGATCTCACCTTCGAATCTCACAATAATGTATCTACCTCATCTGCTAGAAAATGATAGGATGGATAATGAGAACCTTCAAAACTAGGGACGCCAAACCCATGATGATTCTCTTCAAATCGCTTGTTCTCTCTAGGCTGGAATACTGCTGTGCACTAACTACCCCCTTTCAAGGCTGGTGAAATTGCTGACCTGGAGAGTGTACAGAGAACTTTCATGGCACACTTAAGTACGATAAAGCACCTAAATTACTGGGAACGGTTGAAGTCCCTTAATTTGTATTCCCTGGAACGAAGGCGAGAAAGTTACATGATAATATAAACTTGGAAAATCCTAGAGGGATTAGTAACAAACTTGCACACGAAAATATCTCTCTACGAAAGCATAAGACTCAGCGGGAGATGCAACTTTTCCCCACTGAAAAGCAGGGGGGGAGGGGGGAGGGGGGAGGGGGAGGGGGAGGGGTGCCACGAGTACACTAAGAGTCAACACAATATGTGTCAGGAGCCCAAGACTGTTCAACTGCCACCCAGCATGCATAAGGGAGACTACCAATAGACCCCTGGCTGTCTTCAAGAAGGAACTGAACAGGCACCTTAAGTCAGTACCTGATCAGCTGGGCTGTTTTTCGTACTTCGGTTTACGTGCTGCCAGCAGTAACAGCCTGGATGATCAGGCCCTGATCCACCACGAGGCCTGGTCTCAGACCGAGCCGTGGGGACATTCACCCTCGAAACCTTCTCCAGGTATAATCCAATTATGGTAGAATAAAGCTAGAGACTGGTATGGTAGGATAAAGCCAGAGACAGGTATGGTAGGATAAAGCTAGACACAGTTATGGTAGGATATAGCCAGAGACAGGTATGGTATTATTATTATTATTATTATAATCAAGGGGGAAGCGCTAAACCCGGAGGATTATACAGCGCCTGGGGGGGATGTGGAAGGCATTCAGGCTTAATTCGGGGAACTGGAGCACAGATCTAATTCCCTAAATCAAGAGCCCCTCACCAACATCAAGGAACCTTCCTTGAGGGGACAGGTATGGTAGGATAAAGCTAGACACAGGTAGGGTAGGATAAAGCTAAACACAGGTATGGCAGGATAAAGCTAGACACAGGTATGGCAGGATAAAGCTAGACACAGGTATGGTAGGTTAAAGCTAAACACAGGTATGGTAGGATAAAGCTAGACACAGGTATGGTAGGATAAAGCTAGACACAGGTATGGCAGGATAAAGCTAGACACAGGTATGGCAGGATAAAGCTAGACACAGGTATGGCAGGATAAAGCTAGACACAGGTATGGCAGGATAAAGCTAGACACAGGTATGGCAGGATAAAGCTAGACACAGGTATGGCAGGATAAAAACTTAGGATGTCATTCCTAACAGAAGAAGTACAAAGGGAACAAAGGGCCATACAAGATATTTTAACAAAACAAAATATTATTATTCATTTGCAAAATCCAAGCTAAGAACTGCCTATAGAATTGCACCATTACTGAGAGGAGACTCGTATACTGACGATGAACAGGAAATGAGTGAAATCCTGAAAGAGCAGTATGAGTCGGTGTTCAGCAACCCACTAAATGACAGCAAGGTAGAAAATGCAGAAAGAAGAAGGCCGCCCAAACCAACTAGTTGACATTAGTATAAATCATATAGATTTCGATAAAGAAATGGATAACATACCCACTCACTCAGCACCTGGACCAGATTCATGGAATGCTCTATTTATAAAGAAGTGCAAAGTACCACTAGCACGAGCACTCAGTATTCTCTGGAGAAAGAACCTAGATCTAGGTGAAATACCGGAGGCCTTAAAGAATGCAGACATAACTCCTTTGCATAAGGGAGGTAGTAGAGCACTAGCTAAAAGGAGTGACGAGACGTCAGGTTACAAATTTCATGGAGCAGCACAACCAGCATAACCCGAACCAGCATGGTTTTAGAGCAGGATGATCATGTCTGTCACAGCTGTTGAATCATTATGACCGAACCAGCATGGTTTTAGAGCAGGATGATCATGTCTGTCACAGCTGCTGAACCATTATGACAGAATTACGGAGGCTCTGGAAGACGACCAAAACGCAGATGCGATTTACACAGATTTTGCAAAGGCGTTTGATAAATGCGGTTATGCAGTGATAGCGCACAAAATGAGGGCTATAGGCATTATGGGGAAGGTAGGCAGATGGATTCTCAAGTTCCTAACACAAGAACACAAAAAGTAGTAGTAAACAGAGCAAAGTCCAGCATCAGCGAGATAAAAAGCTCAGTGCCCCAAGGCACCGTCCTGGCACCTCTGCTGTTTCCTTATCCTCAAAGCAGATATAGATAAAAACACCCATCACAGTTTTGTATAATCATTTGTAGATAACACTAAAATAATAATGAAAGTCACTACGGTGGAAGACATGGAGAAAATACAGGAAAACTTAAGCAGGGTTTTCCAGTGGGCAGTGGAGAACATGATGAAGTTCAATAGCGATAAGTTCCAGCTACGTAGGTATGAAAAGAATGGAGAACTTAAAATGAACACCATATACAAAACTCAAGATGACCAAATAGAACGAAAGGAACACGTGAAAGACTTGGGAATAATTATGTCAGATGACCTTTCTTTCAACGAACATAGTAGGGCAAAGATCACGACAGCCAGGAAGATGACGAGGTGGATATTGATTACCTTCAAAACAAGGGAAATAATGCCATTGATGATACTCTTCAAATCGCTAGTGCTCCCTCATCTGGAGGGAGCACTGCTGATGGCCACAGTCGAAGCTGAAGAAATATCAGAGCTGGAACAAATTCAGAAATGGTTTACGGCTCACACAGAATCAATAAAGCACTTATTACTGGAAACTCCTTAAAGTCTTGAACATGTACTGACTGGAGGGGAGGAGAGAGAGATACATGATAACATATATACCTAGAAAGTACTCGAGAGCCTGGTCCCGAATCTGCGCACTTTGTGTTGTAGTGTTCTAGAATCTCAGGTTCAGGTGTTGAAGAAGGAGGTTCTACTTCTTCAGGAGGAAAATAGGAGGCTGAAGCTTCGCCTAGATGAGTTTGGGAGTGAGTGTGAGAAGGATTTAGCTGGTAAGGAGGAAATGGTCACCAGCAGTGATAGTGGCAGCCGCTTTAAGTGGCAAGTGGTTCACAGTTCAGGAAGAAGGAAGATAATGAGGGTTAACAGAGAAGATGTGAAGGTAGCAAATCGATTCTCTATTCTCCTGGACGAGTGTACTTCAGTGGTCAGTGAGGTTGAAGGTACCACTGATTCCCCTACTAATCAAGGTAAGAATGTTTTAATTGTAGGAGATTCTCAGGTAAGATATATGGACTGTGCTTTTTGTAACAGAGATAGAAAGGTCAGACAGAGGGTGTGCCTTCCAGGAGCTGGTGTTGGTGACATATTCAGCAGGTTGGATACTGTTATGTCAGGTAATGGGAACAAGCCCATTATCTGTCTTGGTGCTGGGGGTAATGACATTGGGAAGGGCAGGAGAGAGGAGCTGCTGGATAAGTACAGGTCAGCCATAGAAGTAGTTAGGTCTAAGGGAGGGCTCCCAGTCATATGTAACATCTTGCCTAGAAAGGGAGTGGGCAATGAATGGATGTCTAGAGCAATTGGTATAAATTGCTGGCTAGACAGGTACTGCAAGGAACTTGCAATCCCAGTCATTGATAACTGGGACATATGCTATGGCAAACGTGATATGTATGCAAGGGATGGGGTTCATCTCTCTGGAGCTGGAGTGGTTGAATTAGCCAATTCGATTGAGGGGGTAATTGATGACTTATCAAGAAATTTAAACTGATAGATTATAGAGGTATGGGTGTTTGTGGGAACCAGTCAGGCTGCAGTATTAGGGTTGGAAACAGCAGATATTACCGGGATACCTCAGAGGTATGTTTAAAAGACAATATTCAAAATATAGTTACTAGTAATGGCAAATCAAATGATCAACAAAGAGAAATAGTAGAGGGCAATGAGTGACTATTTTCCTTAAGGTTTACTATACAAATAGTAGGAGTCTAAGAAATTCGATGGATAAGCTAAGATTACTTGCAAGTGTAGGTAAAATAGATATTATTGATATAACAGAGACCTGGTTCAACCTGAAAGATAGAGAAATGCCTTCTGAATGCAACATACAGGGTTATAAACTATTCCACACTGATAGGGTCAACAGGAAGGGTGGTGGAGTGGCGATGTATGTCACAGAAAATTTAAATTGTTGCTTTAGACATGATTTATAATTAGAAACATCGAACACAGAATCTGTTTGGCTACAGTTTCTCGAGGGTCGTAACAAATTAATTTTAGGTGTGATTTATAAGCCTCCAAACTTTGATGGGGAGTGCAGTAAGCTGTTATGGGACGAAATTCATAAGGCATCTAGATATGAAAATGTTGTGATAATGGGAGATTTTAACTTAAGACAAACTGATTGGAACAATATGACAGGAAATCTTGAGTCTAGTGACTTTCTTGATACGGTTCAGGATTGCTTTTTAAAACAGTTTGTGACAGAACCAACTAGAGGAAACAATCTGCTTGACTTGGTTTTTGACTTGGTTTTTGATGAGCTTGGGGAAAGTGATCACGTCACTTAGTTTCAATATATCATGGAATTACCCAGTTGACTGCAATCAAATCTCTGTCCCAGACTTTCGCTTGGCCGGCTTCATGGGACTGAAAAATTACCTGGGTGGGCTAAATTGGGATGTCCTGACTATGGGTCAGGTAGGTGATCTTGGTTGCCAATATGACGTTTTTCAGAGCATAGTTCTAGCTCCCCAGACAACTTTTGTTCCGAGTAGGGAAATTAGATCTAACAAAAATGATCCCAAATGGATGAACAATAGATTAAAACATCTCATTGATCAGAAGAGAGGCATATATAGGCGTATCAAAAGAAGGGATGTACAGTTAAGAAATCAATATATTCAATTAACGAGAGAAATAAAAAAAGGAATAAGAAAAGTGTGGCATGCAAAGAGTATGTAACCTTTATTCGGCGCATGTACACACCCTCATTTACAGGTTATCTCCCCCAATCAGCGAACCAGGTGACTGAGGGTTGACGATGGGACCCCCGTCGTTCAACCAGTACCCAGGTTCAAGCCACTGAGAAGATGGCTTTGGCAATCGCAGAGGTTATGTGGGTACCACTCTCCTGTCTGCCCTTGTCATTCCCATTCTAGAGCTGGTTGAAGCACTGTCTGTTCTCTAGTGGCTTCTATTCTGCCTTGCTTACCGTGGAGTGTACTAATACCTATCACTGTACATAGTGCATATAGTGTACATACTGCTGTTCTAAATTGGTGAAGGATAATATAAGTCAAAAGTTTTCTGCTGTGTTTATTTTGCTTCCTTTACACCCAGGATAACAGGCCATTTGGACTCCTGGGTTGTAATAAAAAGCAAAAAGGGATTATGAGGCTAAGGTCGCAAGAGATTCAAAGACTAACTCAAAAGGGTTCTTTCAGGTATACAGAAGATTAGGGACAAGATTGGCCCACTTAAGAGCAACTCTGGTCAGATCACTGACAGTGATAAGGATATGTGTGAAATTTTCAATAATTATTTCCTCTCAGTTTTTACCCAGCAAAATACTAGCGATATTCCTGAAATAATAGATTATGTAGAACAGGACGATAATAAACTATGCACGATTGCGGTAACTAGTGACATGGTCCTCAGACAAATAGAGAAACTAAAACCTAACAAATCCCCAGGTCCTGATGAACTGTTTGCAAGTGTGTTAAAGGAATGTAAAGAGGAACTTAGCATACCTTTGGCTAATCTTTTTAACATATCACTACAAACTGGCATAGTGCCTGTAGTGGAAAATGGCAAATGTAATACCTATTTACAAGGCAGGTGACAGGTCCTTGGCTTCGAACTATAGGCCAGTAAGCCTTACCTCCACAGTGGGTAAATTTATGGAATCAATAATTGCCGAAGCAATTCGTAGCCATCTTGATAGGCACAGATTGATTAATGATTCTCAACACGGTTTTACAAAGGGGCGTTCCTGTCTTACGAATTTACTAACTTTTTTCACTAAGGTGTTTTGAACATGATATTGTGTATAAGGACTTCAGTAAGGCTTTCGATAGTTCCACATCAGAGGCTATTGAGGAAACTTAAGGTACATGGAATAAGAGGAGAAATATTTTCCTGGGTAGAGGCATGGCTGACAAATAGGCAGCAGAGAGTTTGTGTAAATGGGGAGAAATCAGAATGGGGGCACGTCACAAGCGGTGTTCCTCAGGGGTCAGTGTTGGGCCCGTTGTTGTTTACAGTTTACATAAAGAACATAGATGAGGGAATAAATAGCGACTTAAGCAAATTTGCTGATGACACCAAAACAGGCCGTCCAGTTCATTCTAATGAGGACACTAGAGCACTCCAGGATGATTTGATGCAATGGTCGGAGAAGTGGCAGATGCAGTTTAATATTGACAAATGCAAAGTTCTAATGTTGGACAGGAAAATAACCATGCCACATATAAACTAAATAATGTAGATCTTAATACTACTGATTGCCAAAAATATTTAGGAGTTCTGGTTAGCAGTAATCTAAAACCAAGACAACAGTGCATTAGTGTTCGCAATAAAGCTAACAGAATTCTTGGCTTCATAACTAGAAGTATAAATAATAGAAGTCCTCAGGTTGTTCTTCAACTCTATATATCCTTGGTTAGGCCTCATTTAGACTATGCTGCTCAGTTCTGGTCACCGTATTACAGAATGGATATAAATGCTCTGGAAAACGTACAGAGGAGGATGACATAGATGATCCCATGTATCAGAAATCTTCCCTATGAGGATAGACTGAGGGCCCTGAATCTGCACTCTCTCGAAAGGCGTAGAATTAGGGGGGATATGATCGAGGTGTATAAATGGAAAACAGGAATAAATAAAGGGGATGTAAATAGCGTGCTGAAAATTTCCACCCAAGACAGGACTCGCAGCAATGGTTTTATTTTGGGAAAAAAATTCAGATTCAGGAAGGATATGGAAAGCATGGTTTGGAATAGATTTGTGGATGAGGGGAAACCCAAACCCCCAAAGTACAGTTATTTTGGGGGTGGGGTGGGTGTAAAGCTGGACCTAAACTACTTGTGCTACTGGGTTTGGGTGCGTCCCTCCTTCCTTAAGTGGAAGAAACCGACTAGGAAAGTCTTTGGGGTTTTAATCCGGGGGGGGGGACTGGACCTGCTTTGCGGGGGGGGTCAGTGGGCCCCTATGCGGTTTCCCTTCTTTTTGTTTTCTTATGTTCTTCGGGAGTGGGTGTGGGTGGGTTTTTAAAAATGGACCGGACTAGCTACTAGGTGGGGGACGAAAGGTGAAATTCCCTTTAAGTGACGTTTTTCTGACCTCACTAGGTCGGGCAGGGGCAAAAGGCCAGTGGGGAAAATTTGGGAGCTGCTTCGCATGGGCCCAAGTAGCCCTTTGGTTGCAGTATTCCTTTTTTCTTTGATTTATTTTATTACGGGGGGAAAATTTGTATTATTTAGTTTAATTTGTTTTTTATCCCACCCCAAAAAAAATTCCTGTGGGCGGTAGTCAAAAAAATTACAGGGTACAAAATTGGGTTTCCAGGGCGGGGACTAAAAGGGTTTTTTAGCGGGAGCAAGTTAAGAGGTAATGAACTCCAATTTACAAGGAAATTTAAACTCGCAATTTAAAAAGGGGTAAGGGAACTCAAAATTTTACAAAGGAAAAAATCCCAAATTTCAAAGGTAATGTTTTTCCGGGTTTAAGGGTTGGGCCCACAATCATGACAAGTTAAAAAGGGTTTTTTTACAGATTCCCAGGGGTACGTAATGGGCCCAAAGGAAACTGGGCCCCAAAGTTTTGATAGCTGAACTAGGTCAAGGTAATGAGTTTCAAAAGTTAAAAAGGTAATAATTCTGTGAAGGGTTTTACTTAGGTTTATTACATGGCTAAAACCCATGAAAAAATTTTATAGAGAAAATGAGCAATTAATTCCCCACCCCGGGGTCACAACTGAAATGGGGTTATTGGGCAAATTTGATTGGTTGAGTCACCACACCCACACCCCACACAACACACCACACACACCACAAAACACACACCACCCCAACCCCAAAACACACACCACACACACACACACCTTCCACCATTGACAAAAAACACGTACCCCCCCTTTCCCCAAACCCCAACCTCCCCTTAGCCCCCCCCCCTCCCCCAAACCCCCCTAACCCCCCCCAAAACCGTTAACCCCGGCCCAACAACTCCCTCCCCCCAAAAACCACCCCTCCCCCCCCCCCAATTAACCATCCACCCCCTTCCCCCCCCAAACCTTTCTAACCCCCCCCCCAACTATCTTACCCCTCCAAAAAACCATCCCCCCCCTCCCCAAAAAACCATCCATCCCTCTCCAAAACCATCTTTTTCCCCTCCCCTAACCAGGATGAGGAAAAAGGGGTTCCAAAGGGACAAATTTCTGAGAGGGAGGAATGGGAGTTAGAGCTCAAAAAAAAGGGGGGAAGAGGGGGAAAGGGATAGATAAAGCGGGAAAAGGGGGGAAAGATGGAAAGAGGGTTTTAGCAGCAGTTTGCGGGAAGGGGAAGAACGGGGCCACAGAAGCAGAAATAAAGATAGAGGTTTTGAAAAAGGACTGGGGACCTCTGAAACACCCAAAAAGAAAAAAGTTTTTACAAAATTTTGCATCGGCAAAAAGCTCACAAACACAGAAAAAGGTCCAAAGGGAAGCATGGAAACTAAACTGTTTTGCGGGAAGTCCTTTTAAACCCCAAAGGGGGCCCAAAACAAAAAAGGGGACCCACTCTAGGACGAAAGAGGGGTTTGGAAGCCCTTAAAGGGGAATAGGACATGTGAAAGGGGGACCTTCCCAGATACCGTGGGGGCCTGGAGCAGGGGGAGCAGGAAGGAAAAAACAAAAAACCCAAAAGGGGCCATAACGAGGGAGGGACTAAAGGAAGGAACCCCCAGGGGAAAGGGGAAAACTAAAAAACATCAGAGGATGCAAGGGGGAGTAAAGTGGGGGGGGGAAAAGGGAAAAGATCCGTGTTTGCCTATGGGCTAGACAAAAGTTTTAAAGGGGGAAAACTTATGATGAAAGAAAGCAGGGGGAAAAAAAAGCGAGGGAAGGGGGGGGGGGGGGGGGGGGGGAAACCAATCATAAAGGTGATGGCGGGGGGACTTTGCCCCAGGTGGAAAAATTTTTCGGGGGTTTGGGTGGTTCACAAAGAAAAAAGAATGGGCCCTTTTAAAAGAATTTTTTAAAAGGCAGAAAAACCCAAACCCATGATCCGCGGAGAAAGACGGCTGAGAGAAAAGCAGGAGTTCCGGAGTGTGTATTCAAACGAGACAAAACACAGGGGGAAAGGGAAAGACAATGAAAAAAGAGGTTCAAAAACAAAAGGGAGAAATGGGAGGAAAAAAAAAAGGGAGCAAAATTTAACCCGGATAAATGGAAGGGACAAGCGCACCCCCAAAAAACCCCCAAACTGCAGGAAAAGGACTAAAAACCAAAACCCCAACCCCAAGGAACCCTTGAAAACCCCCCACCCCCCAAACCCAAACCCCCCCCCCCCCCCCCCCCCCCCCCCCCCCCCCCCCCCCCCCCCCTTTAAAAACCGAAGTTAAAGGGTTTTTGGGTACACAAATGCAGAGGGAATTAAAACGAAAAAAACAGAGGAATGGCAAGAAAGAATCAAGAGAAGTCCCCAGACATCATAGCAGTTACAAAAAAACAAAATCATGGAGAAAAAACAGATGCAATTTTCCCCAAACCAGGGTCCCAAAGTTTTGAGGGGAAGTAGAAGGGGAGGGGGGGAGGTGGGGTTTTGCTCTGCTCAAAAAAAAACAGAGGAAAATTCAAAGAAAAGGGAAAGGAAAAGATGAGACGGGAAAAAAAAGAGAAAACATAGCGGTACATTCGGGTTGGGGGAAAACAAAAATGGTCATTGAAAGTGATGTATAATCCACCAAAAAAAACTGCAGGAGGCCAAGAGAGGAATTTGAAGGGCAAACAAAAGAATGGTGGAACACTTGCGGGAGGGGGCAAAAAAGGCTCCTCCACCCGGCCCAAATTTTTCCCTTGGTTATGGGTGTTTTTAAAACCACGGGAGATTGATTTGGGAAAAACCTGGAGCCACTTTGGGGGGGCCCCGAAACATGGGAGCCGGATTTTTGGACGGGGTGCGGGGAAAAAAACCTCATGACCAACATTTTTAAGGGAAACACTCCCAGAGTGAGGGGGGGGAGGTGAACCAGAAGATTGGACCTTGTGTTCACCCGGGGCCCCAGTTAGACTTTGAGGACATCAAGTATAAAGGGCCCCCAGGGCTAGCGACCACGGGGGTTCTGGGGCTTTGAATAATAGTGAGTTGCAAGGGGGAAAAAAAAAAAAGGGAAAGTAGGGGGGAAAAAAGCCTTGCTATAAAAGGGGGGGAACTACATAGGGTTGGGGAACTTCCTGGGGGAGGTCCATTTGGGACAGGAACTGGCGGGGAAAGCCGTAAATAAAAATAAAGGGAAATATGAGCAAAAAAATTGAAGGAGGCGGGGAAAAGGGTTTTTTTTCCCCAAGGGAACAGAAAACAAGGGGAAAGACCAAAAACACCCCCCTGGTTCACCGAGGGGTTGTAAAGGAGGAAAAAAACCAAAGTGAAATAGAGAATGGAAAAAGTCAGAAGGCGGGGGAACACACAAAAATTGGGGATCAGTCGGGGAGCCAGGAATGAGTACGCACGGGTTAAGGAGGGTTTTCCCCAGCGACAGTATGAAAATGAATAGCATCGAGAATAAAGGACTGCCCCAAAAACTGTTTTTTATAGCCCCCTTCAGGGGGAAAGGGACAACATTAAAAAGGGACAGGTGATCATTTTTAAGGGGCAAAAGGTTTGGAGAACCCCACAAAAAATTGACGGAGGTATGTGAGGAGCTAAAACAGGGGGTTTTAAAGGGAATTTTTTACGTAGGACGGGGAAGGGTGGGGGGAAGACGCACAGAAGGGAACTTTAAAGGGGGAATATACCAAAAATTTTTGGGGGATGTTTTCGAAAAAACTGAGGAGGGGTTGAAAAAGCTCTTAAGTGACCTTGACACCTCAAAGGCGAGGGGGACGGACAACATCTCCCCAGGGGGTTCTTAGAAAAGGGCGGGAGATGCGGGTGTGTGCCTCAAACCACAATCTTCAAAAACACCCCTTGAAAACTGGGAAAACTACCTAAAGAAAGGGAAGAAGCAAATGTAGTCCCCATATTTAAAAAAGGGGAAACAAAAACGGGGCACAAAAAACTAAAGACCTGTGTCTCTGAAGGGTTATCTTTGGGGCAAAGCCCAGGGGAGAAGATTATCAGGAGGAAAAGTGGTCGAACAGGGAAAGGAACAAGATATAAATGAAAACCAGATGGGTTCATGGAAGGCAAATCTTGTAAACAAACTCCCGGGGTTTTATGACAAGGTAACGAAAATAAGGGCACGAGGGAAGGGGTTTGGGGAGATTTTCGTTTTTCCCGCTGCAGGAAGGCTTTGGGCACGGTTTTCCCCCCAAGAGATTTTGTGCAGGGAAACTGGAGGATCAGGCACCCCGGTTTAAAAAGGGAAAGGGGGTGAAAGGGGTAAGGGAATACCCGCAGGGAGGCAGCAAAGAGTCTGGTTCGTGGGAAAAGGAAACAACCGTTTGGGGTTTTTACGAAGGGGGGGGTCCCCAGGGGGTCAGTTTAAAGGGGCCCGTGTATTTTTGATATTTGAAAAGGCTGATGGAAGGAATGACTTGAAGTGTCCCTATTCGCAAATGGGCGTGAAGTTGAAAGAGAAGAATTTAAAACGGAAAGAGGATGAGGCGGATGCCAAAAAGACCCGGGGGCTGGACATGTGGTCCGAACTGGCTTCTCGAAAATTTAATCCCGGGCCCAAAAGCAAAGTCTGAAGATTGGGGAGGGGGCCCCAAAAAAGACCCCAGACAGAGTTTTAGGCTAGGGGGACAAAAACTACAGACCTCAATCAGGGGGAAAAACCCTTTGGGGGGGCCCTAAAAACCCAGCACATCACCCGGGGCACACTCCAAAAAATAACCCCGCAGCTACGGGCGCCCGGCAAACCTGAGAAAAGCGTTCCCAACCTTATTTAAAGGAAACGTTTTAAGGGCCTGTACACTGTGTATGTTTGGGGCCCTATGGGAGTTGCCGCAACCCGTCTGGGGAACCCCCCACTGGTCAAGCAAGTCAAGAAATTTTGAAGAAAGTCCCCCAAAGGGGGGAAACAAGGTAGTCCCAGAGCTCAGGGAATGGGCGTAGGGGGAAAGGTTAAAAAGGGAAAAGGACTGACGACACTGGAGGACAGGAAAAGGGGCAGGGGGGGACATGATAAGACATACAAAATACTGCGGGGAAAAGACAAAGGGGGACAGAGATAGGAGGGTTTCCCGGGGTAGGGGAAACGGGGACCGGGGGGGCAAACTGGAAGCTGAAGACTCAGACGAGTCACGGGGGGGCGTTAGGAAGTATTTCTTAGTCATAGAGTTTGGCGGGAAGTGGAAAAAGCCTGCAAAGTGAAGTAGGGAGGCGGAACCCTACCACAGTTTTTTTAAGAGGGGAAAGACAAAGCTCAGGGAAACAGAGGGGGAGAGAGGATCCAGTAGCGATAGTGAAGAGGGGGGGCCCGGAGCTGAGCTCGACCCCTGCAACCACAATTGGTGGTACAATTAGGTGAGTTTTACACCACACAACACACACACAACACACACCCCTGTACCCCGTAACGTTAGGCCCATATTGGGGTTTGCGGCACCAGTTTGGGGAAACCCACAAACCCAGCCCAAACAAAGTAAAGAAACTAAAAAAGAAGTGCAAAAGGTTTTTCAACAAGGGCTAGTCCCCGGTAAGGGGGGTATGTCCCAGGAAAAGGGGAGGTTTTAAAGGGGAAAACAACCTGACGGGCCCCTTGGGGGACAGGAGAGTTGGGGGGGGCATGATAACGGGCATAAAAAAATATGAGAGGGGTTGGGCAAAGGTGGACAAAAAAAAGGTGTTCCAGAGATTGGACCAAGGGAACAAAGGGGGCCCCGGTTTTGGAAACTAAAGACACAGTTTAATAAAAGGGGTGTTAGGGAAAATATTTCTTGCCACGAGTTGGCAGTAAAATGGAAAAAGTTTGGGGAAACCCATGTGTGGAGGCGGATCCATACATAGCTTTTTTAAACAGAGGGGCGATAAAGCTCACGGGTCAGGGGGAGTGACCTAGCCCGCGATCAGTGAAAAAGGCGGGGCCCGGAGCTCGGGGCTCGACCCCCCCAACCTCAATAGGTGAGTACAACTAGGTGAGTAACACACACCAAAACACACCCACACACCCCACACACACACAAACCCCCACAAAACACCACAAAACACCAACACAAACACACAAAACACACACACACCCACCCATCCTTGGGGGGCGGTAAATTTTAAAAAATTACAAAGGTACATAATGGGTCCGTGGGTGGACCCCCAAAATTATGAAAAGCTGAAATAGTTACAAAAGGTTAAAGAACTCCGGTGATCTTTGGGCACATTTAAAGGCAAGTTAAAAGAGGTAATGAATCAGCTTAAATCCCATACTGGTTACAGTCATGAACAAAAATTAAAAAAAGTAATGAAAAACTTTATAAGTCCACCCTGGTCCGTTTTTTAATGAGTTTATAAATCAAAATTTTAAATGGATCATTTCAACCCCCACAGCGCGCGCGACATACACACACCGAGGGCGCACGCACGGACATGGCAACGAGCGTACAAATTTTATGGGATACACCAAGGGGCCACACCCAACCCCCAAAACACCCAAAACCAAAACACAACACCCCCAAACCCCCCACACCCCACACCCCCCACACACACCCACACACACCCCCACACCACCCCAAAACACCCCCACACACACACACACACGCACAACACCACACACACCCCACACACCAAAAGGGGCCGGAGCTAGGGCTCGAAAGCTCAGGAAACAGAGAGAGAGAGGATCGTAGCGTCAGTGAAGAGGGGGGCCAGGGGAGGGGTGAGTCTGACCCCTTTCAAAACCCCAATTAGGTGAGTACATTTAGGGGAGGGACACACCCCCCCCCACACAAATGGGATGGTTTTTTGAAGGATCTGCCCAGTTTGGGCCAACAGGTGCGCGTGTTCCTCCTTTTTTATGTTCTTTTGTTTTTTATTTACAAATTTTTGAAATGAGAGATATGGGGGGAAGTGCAAAATAAACCCAGTGAGGGGGGGAGGGTGGGGGGTGGGGGGAAAATAAGGGAAAAACTTTTGTCAACATTCTGGCCCCGACTTTTTTAAAATCTTTCCAGAAAATATAAGAAAATAAGAAAATTTAAAAAACGAAGGGGAAAATGGAAGGCCTTTTGGCCCATGCGGGAGGTTTCCCGTCCCCACCCGGGTTTAAACCAAAAAGCACCCCCCTAGTCAGGTCCCGGCACATTTACTAAAGGGGGGAAAACGGCAACCGACCCGTTAGCACAAGTATCCCGGTCTAACTCCACCCCCCAAAACCCCAAACTCTCTTTTATTTTTCCCCAAACCCATTTTTTAAAACCACACAAAAGTTCTGGCCTCTATAACGGTTTCTTGGGGGTTTGTTCCACTATCCAAACTCTATTACCCAAAACCCTACTTTCCTTTTTTCCCCCCTGAAACTGTTTTTCCAACTTAAAACCCTTGGCGGTCCTGTCTAGGCTAGATATTTTTAAAACACTATTTTCATCCCCTTTTTTTTATTCCCGCTTCCTTTATAAACCCCAATCTTTTCCCCCCCAATTCTACGTCTTTCTTTGGAGTGCAGTTTCAGGGCCCCTTTGTCTATCCCCTTTGGGGGAAAGGGTTTTTGATACAAGGGGTTTATCTTTGTCATCCTCCTTTGTACCCTTTTCCAGAGAAAAAATTTTAAACCATTCTGTAAACGGTGCCAAAAAAATGGCCGAAAAATCCCAAATGAGGCCCCTTTAACCCGGAGTATAGAGGTTTAAGAAAAACCCAGGACTCCTATTTTTTTGCTTCTTGGGTATGAAGCCAAGGATTCTATTAGCTTTATTTGGGAAAAATTTTGCATGTTGTTTGGTTTCAGATTATTTCCCAACCCGAACTCTAAATCTTTTTCGCAATCCGTAATATTAAGATCTCATTATTTTGTTTATTGTGGCATGGTTATTTTCCCGTCCCAAAATTTTGAAACTTTGCATTTGTTATATTAAAATGCATCTGCCATTCTCCGACCCCTGATTTAGGGTTTTTCCCAAACTTCCCGGAAATGCTCGAATTTCCCCAGAATGAATTGACGGCCTATTTTTGGGTGTCCTCGGAAAATTTTCCCATGTCGCTTTTATGCCCTCATGTATGTCGTTTTTTTGTAGATTGTGACCAGAGGGGGCCAACACGGGCCCCCGTGGGGAAAACCGCTCGTGACGCTTCCCCACTCTGATTTTTTCCCCATTTATGCAAACTCTCGCTGCCTATTTTTAAAACCCTGGCCCCCTATCCAAAAAAAAATTTTCCCCCTTTCCCATTCATGTGCTTTAAATTTTTCCCCAATAGTCTTTGATGTGGGACCCTGTCAAAAACCCTTTTGAAGTCCATATACAAATTCATATTTTATTACCATGATTACCCCCTCAAAAAACCTTGTGAAAAAAGTTAAAAAATTTGTTAAAGGGAGGAACCCCCCCTTTGTAAAACCATGCTGAGATTCGTTTATTTAAATTTTTTGCTTTTCAAGGTGGTACGAACTGCCTCGGGGGAATTATTGATTCCCTAAAATTTTCCCCACTATGGGGTTAGGTTATTGGTCTATAGTTCGAAGCAAAGGCCTGTCCCTTTTTTGAAAATGTTCACATTTGCCTTTTTCCCACTTATCGGGCCCATGCCAGTTTGTG
This sequence comes from Cherax quadricarinatus, assembly GCF_026875155.1. NCBI lineage: Eukaryota > Metazoa > Arthropoda > Malacostraca > Decapoda > Parastacidae > Cherax > Cherax quadricarinatus. The sequence continues at coordinate 7,388,016 of NC_069447.1, read as the reverse complement.
TTATGTTAAAAAGTTACCCAAAGGTGGCTAAGTTCTTTACTTTCCCTTTTTAAAACCCCTTGTACGTTCATCAGGGCCGGGGGATTTTTTTAGGTTTTAATTTATCTATTTGCCAAAGGGGCAGTCATTTGTGACCTAATGGCACAGTTTATTATCGTCCTGTTTTTACATAATTTACTTTTACGGGAAATATCGCGGGTTCCCCCTGGTAAAAATGAGAGGAGTAGGGTTTTTAAAAATTTACAATTTCCCTTATCACTGTCGTGAGCTGACCGAGGAACTTTTGGTGGGCCTATTTTGCCCCTGATTTTTACTTCTGTTCCTAAAAGAATCCTTTTGGGTTAGTCTTCGATTTTCTTGCAACTTTAACCCATAATCTCTTTTTGTTTTCTAATTCCCTTTTTTATTTCTTTTTAAACGAATAATTATTTTTTATTGCCCTCCCCTTTTTTTGTTTTCCCATATTGCCTCTCTTTTGCCCAATCAGATTTTTAATCTATTGTTCATCTTTAGGATATTTTTGTTTGATCTGATTTCCCTTTTTGGGAAACAAAATTTGTGAGCAGCTAGAACTATGCCCTAAAAAGTCATTTCGGCAACCATCCCCACCTCCCCGACCCTAGTCAGGTCTTCCAGTTCAGCCCCCCTAAGTAATTTTTCAGTCTTGAAATCAGCAAGCGAAAGTCGGGGACGGAGACTGATTGCCATTATTGGGGATTCTGATATTTTAAAAAACGAGTGATTTGGATCACTCCCCCCAAGTCATCATTAACCTAAGTTTTTTTTAATTAGTTTTTCCCTAGGGCAAGAACCAAGTCAAGGAGGTTATTTCCCCTAGTTGGCTCTGTCAAAATTTTTTAAAAAAAAATCTGGACGATAAAGGGAAAGTCCCCCGACTCAAAATTTTTGTCAATTGCCCCCAGTCAATTGTCTATAGTTAAAATTCCCCCATTGCACAAATTTTCGTTTGTAGTGCCTTACGAATTTGCCCCATGAATTTTACTGCCTCCCTATCAGATTTGGGGCCTGAAAACCACCAAAATTAGTTTTTTTCGGCCCCTCGGAGCTGTAACCAAACGTTTCGTGGTGCGCTTCTAATTTAATATTTGTTAAAAAAAATTTTAAAATTGCTCTGACATAAACGCTACCCCCCCACCTTTCCTGTTGCCCCTGTAGTGGGAAAAATTTATACCCTTGTAGTGACATTCGGGGCATCTCTCTATCTTTCAGTTGAGCAGGTCTTGTTATAGCAATAATATCTATTTTTCCTGCATTGCAATTAATCTTAGCTCATCTATTTTTTTCTAACACTCCGTATTAGTATGTAAATTTAAGGGAGCTGTCCTTGTGCCCCGCTGCCCCCCTTTGTTTGCTGATGTTCTATTGTCTTTATTTAAAAATTCATGCTGAATGCCTTTTATACATTACTTTTTAAAAACCCTGTGTTGCAACCGTTTTTTCCCACACACCCCCATCCCCTTATTTTCCCATCAGTTTAAAATCAAGGCATTTCACAAGGGGCCTTCTCAACGGTTGCAAGTGTTACCACCCTCCCCCGGAGATGAACCCCACCCTTTTGAAAAAATTTCAGTTTGCCATAAAAAATTGTTCCCGTTTTCAAAGAATGGGATTTCAAGTTCCTTTCAGTATCTGTCTAGCCCGCAATTTTTCCCCAAATTTCCCTGACAAACCCCTTCATTTCCTACCCCTTCTAGCAAGATGCACATATGATTGGGGGTCCCCCCCTTAGACTTAATGAAATCTAAGCTGACCCGTAATCTAGGCTCTTCTTCCTCCTTCCCAATTCTTTTTTCCCCCGCCTGAGACGATAAGGGGGTTTTTCCCCTTACCCGACATGATATTATCAGTCGTTGACAAGCCCCCACCAGCTCCAGGGAAAACCACTCTATCTTCTTTCTTATTCCTATTACAAAAAGCACGGTTTAACATATCTTTCCCGAGGTCACCAACACAAGAATGCGCTTACCTTATTAGAGGGGCAGAGTACCCTTTACTTCACTGGCACTGAAGTACATTTATCCCGGGGAACGAGAAGCGATTTCCTACCCTTTAGACTTTACTCTTAACTTTCCCTTTCTCTGAGCGCCCCCCTTTTCGTGAACAACCCACTTGTAGCAGGTGTGGGCTGCACCCATGCTGGTGCGTTGCTCCCCCCCCACCTCGCCTCCTACAGTGAGAGCGATGACCCCCACTGCTAGAAGCCTCATTCCCCCCATCTCCAACCCCTCACACTCTCCCAGGCCTTTAGGTGGACCCTTTAGCCTCCTAATCTCCTCCTGGAGAAGCAAGACCTTCTTTTTCAATCTCCAACCCCAGTTTTTAAAAAAACCCGCAGAAGCAAGCCATGCTTTGTAAAAGTCCAGCTACCCCAAAGCAGCTCAGGTCTGTGCCTCACGTGACGACTGACCCTGAAACTGTGGTCGAAAACGGCTGGTACAAGTGTAGAGCCCAAGTGGAGATCGGCAAGTATCTTCACGAAGTGCGGATCAACGGGGTGTGATGGTATGTGGGGCGCAGGTTTCCGGGAGCAATTGCCCGGTTGCCACTGGTCAACCAGGCAACACCGATGTTGCATGGGGGGGCTTGAGAGTAGAGAGACTTCGAAAAAATCACCAAAAGTAAAGGTATAACAAAGGTATGGTTGGATAAGGGTAGATAAAGTATAGGTAAAAGGAGAGGCGGTATTGTAGGATAAAGGGAGATTATTCCTTGTTGTTTGCTTACCTGGTTTTTACTTATTTTCAAAATCAAGTTTGTTAACTTTTTTTCTTACTACCCCCATGTTACTTGTTTTTCACAAAACTGTCATTCTTGCTTATTTCATACTAGAGTCTTGACATAAGCAGGAGTGTTCTCCCCGCAAAACTGAGGAGGCTACAAAGGGCCAGGTCGTGTGGCAGCAAGCTGAGGGGGCTAACACAAGGGCCGGTCGTGGGCGCAAGCGAGGAGACTAACACAAGGGCCGGGTTTCGGCGGCCGCAAACTGAAGGGGGTAACACAAAAGCCAAAGGGCGTGTGGCCAGCAAACTGAGGGATAACAAAGGGCCCGGTCGTGTGGCCAGCAAGCTGAGGGCTAACACAAGGGCCGGTCGTGTGGCCGCAGTGAGGAGACTAACACGGGCCGGGTCGTGTGGGGCCGCAAGTGAGGAGGCTAAAACAAAAGGGGCCCGGGCGTGCTGGCATGAAAGGCAAGCAGTAAGGGGATTATCACGTGGGAGTGGAGAGACAGTTACCGCCTGGCCACGTTGTGCCCCTAACATAGTTAAACTCGGCCCGTTATTCTCCAGCTCACCTCCCCCGTCATCATCATAAACTCTGGCCAGTTATTTCCCGCTCACCCCTCGTCATCCTAAAAATCTGGCAGCTATATTCTCCGTAAACCCCCCGTCATCATCATAAATTGGCCAGCTATATTTTCCGCTCACTCCCTCGTCATATCATAAATTGGCCCGCTATTTCTCCCGCTCACCTCCCTGCATCAACATAAACTCTGGCCAGATATTCTCCCGTCACCTCCCTCGTATAAAATAAACTTGACCGCTTAAATTTTCAGCCCACCTCCCTCGTCCAAATAAACTCTGACCAGCTATTTTCTCCGCTCACCTCCCTCTCATCAACATAAACTTGACCCGCAATTCTCAGCTCACCCCCCTCGTCATCAACATAAACTCTGGCCGCTTTTTCTCCAGCTCACCTCCCTCGTCATACATAAACTCTGGCCCGTATATTTCCGCTCCCTCCCCGTCATCAAAATAAACTCTGGGCCCGCTTATTTTCCCGCTCCCTCCCCCGTCATAAAATAAACTCTGGCCCGCTATATTCAATCACTCCCCGTCATAAACTAAAATTGGGCCCGCTATTTCTCCAGTCCTCCCCCGTCATCAACATAAACTTGGCCCGTATATTCTCCCGCTACCTCCCCCGTCATAACTAAAAATTGGCCCGCTAATTTCCCTCAAAATCCCTCCGTC
>NC_069447.1:7363862-7383524 GCF_026875155.1 Cherax quadricarinatus | reverse complement strand
TCGTCGATGTTGCCGCCCACATCATTTTTGAAAAACTTCTTGGCACTGTATCTCGGTAAGTACTGATCAGATTTTTTTTTTTGTCTTATTACCTTCACAAAAATATGCTCTTTACTTCTGTAAGAAAAAATATTTTTTTTTTTTTTTTTCAAAATTTTTTGGGGACACTGGAGCACCACTTCAGTTTTTGGGCCCTTTGGGCCCCTGAAAGGGTTAAAAAAAAAAATTTTTTTTTTCTTATGAAATGGTAGAGAATCTTTTCCTGAAGGTAATAAAACAAAAAGTACGAAATTTGATGGAAAACTGATGAAATTATGCTCTCACAAATTTTGATGCATCAGCAATATTTACACATCGGCAATTTTGCCGACTGACTTCCGTTTTAGGCCAATTACATTATTCCACTCGACCAAATTCTTAGCCATTTCGCTAGTATTACTTCTATTTTATCGATCGAGCACAAGAAATCACCAAGTCAACTGTTTCAACTACCCAATAAGTGATCAGAAATTGGTAATTTGGCCAATTTATCACAAAGTTCAAAATATTCCTATTTCAAAATAGGGTCCAGAGTAAACAATGCAGACATTCCTGGCACTAAACTAACATTTCCTCTGTTCATTAGTTACGTTTTCAGGCTTTACAAATGAATTCCATTTTGATTTTTTATTAACATAATGAATTTTTATTCAAATAAAAAAATGGAAGATTTACTGTTATGCAATACTTAATAATTATATAAATAATATCAGCACATTTGTGAATGCACATAAGACCCATCAGCTGACATGCATTGGATGAGTGATGTAATTTGTTTACTCTTGAACATCGGCAAAAATTTAACATTTCCACTACCTTGAGCTCAGTTTCAAGCCATTTTCAGTACTAAAATCAATCAATAATATACATCTTCCATTCTATCAAATGAGACCAAGAAATCGCAAATACATACAACTAAAAAAAACTACAAAAAGCACCCCAAAGTTGCTGTTTTAATCCAAAATTACGGTCTCAGTTTTTTTCTCTCATTATGCATTGTGTGCTGCAGGATTTGCTGTATGTGGTGCACACTTACCACAGATGTATTCTCTCATATCTAGGCCCAAATATACCACTCACAGCTTATCTGAGTGAGCTGAGCTCATGGTGTAGGAAAATATGGCACGGACCCTGAAAGGGTTAAGAACTTACAGAATTTGCAATATTCCAGAGACTGGGATCTTGTAAAGAATTCAACTTTAAAGATATTTTTGGGCAAAACTTTGGACTGATATTTCCTTTGTTAGTTTTGAAAAGGAATCCTGATTTTAATCCAAAGAAAATAAGCAAAAGAAACACTGAGAAGAGTTGTTGTACAGGAGGGTTCCACTTTTTGGCATCCCCCTTTTCAGTATCCGCTATTTCGGCAGCTTTCAATTGTTCATTATGTTCATACTTTCCGGGTTTTCCACCATTTTTGGCCCGATGTGCGCAACAGCAGCATCAAGGAATGCATGGAATGGGCAAGTAGGCTTGTTGCTATGTAGGATATTTATGAAGTTTTCCCGGCTATGTAGTAAAAGTCATTTTTCTGGTTGAAATTGTTGGATATACAGATGAGTGATGATTCTAAGATCCTGCGACACAGAGTGTCATCTTCCATGGCAATGAGTCTTGTGTCTGTAGTTCATTAAATGGTCGTGGAAGCTTCAGTGTAAAACAGGCATTCCTCAAATCATCCATTCTGCTCATGTATTGGCATTCTGAAATAAATGTTTGGAGGTCTCTGAAAGTCTCGCCCACGCATAATTGGTTGCAATCATTGCAAAGGATTTGTATACCCCTGCAGAGGTTTGAACCTTATGGGTCCCTTACTAAGTGTTTGTTTTTTGATGGTGGCGGATGTGGAGGTAGTATTTGAAATGTGGTATAGGAAAAGATGCTGGAGACATGTCTGTTGGCAGTGAGTTTTGTGGGGAGTACTATGTATCTTCTCTTGCAGTATCTTGTCTGGGTGAGTTGAAGATGTTAAATGCACGGCATCTGCAGTCTGTTGTCAAAAATGTCTCCAGCATCTTTCCAATACTGCATTCTGATATCTACCTCCACATCCACCACCATCAAAGACATCCCCCGTAAGAGACACCACAAGGTTCAATCCTCTGCTGGGTATACATAATCCCTTACAATTTAAAAGCAACCAATTATATACGGGCGAGACATCCAGAGACCTCCAAACACACATTTCCCAAAAACCCCCAATACGGAAAGCAGAATGGACGTTTTGAAAAATGCCCGGTTTTATCAAAAGTTCCACAGCCATTTAATCAACTACAAAGACAAGCCTGCTGCCATGGAAGATGACACTCAAATTTTCTCAGGATCCCGGAATCATCACTCATCTGTATATCCAACAATTTCAACCAGAACAATGACTTTTACAACACTGATGAATCCCTTGCCAGGAACTTCATTGTTATATAGCAACAAACCTACTTGCCCATTCTTTGCAGGTTCTCACCATGCCCCACCAGACTCTTCACATCACTATACTCCCTATATATACTCATGTTCTCTGCTCAGGTAGATCTGTTTGTGATTGATTTAAAACCTTGGTGTAGGCAAACAGTCAATAAAGGATCGCAGTACACTGCATTTGTGTATTATTCCAGCCATTGTACACAAGTATCTACGGTAGCTTCCTGTCACTTATTGACTAAATCCACACATTTGGTATAGTCTTTAATTTAAGCATGTAGAGGTCATGCATGAAAAACAACACTTAAGCACCTGCTATACTCCTTGCCATACGTTTCCTAACTGCTGCTTATTTTTCCATGTGTCACACCATGGATTCATTTATCATTATGTTTGCCAACAACAGCTACATCTCACTCCTAGCCATATATCTTTTTAACTCCACTTTTTACTTCATTTCATCAAGACTGTACCATAAGGGCAAGCTTAATGACATTCTTGCTATGCTAAGAAGTCATAATGTTGTGAAACAAAATTTAGTATTTATTTGTTAACAAAAATCATAAAACCCCTATTTTGAAATACTGTATGAAAGTGGGAAAAAATCCACATTTCCTTATGATTTTAACCAAAAAATTATGAGTATACCAGATAGACATCAAACAGCCATATAAAAAAAAATAATGCAAATGGTCCAAAAACCAAGTAAGAAAAAATTCAGTCCAAATTTTAACCCATTATAATAACTTAAATCCATTAACAATCTAAATTTCCCCCTAGCGTGTAACCTCCCTCCTCCACCACCCAACTAACCAGCCTGTCTTTATCGGAACTTAAGTGCATGGTATGAGCCTACGAGATGTTAAGTGTGTGTTTTTGGGGTTTTGAACCGATGAGGGAGACCTAAATGCTAAAGCATGAGAAGGCAAGTTTGGGGTCCCAACAGTAAATTATAATGGGCCCTTTAATTAAACTTTGTATGGGAAAGAGATTTGGTTAACAGGTAATACATATGTATTTTAAGAAAATAGGATAAAACAAGACACAAGATATGATATAAGGGATAATGACAGAGGCCTGTTAGACTATGTATTTATTTTATTATCACACCGGCCGATTCCCACCAAGGCAGGGTGGCCCGAAAAAGAAAAACTTTCACCATCATTCACTCCATCACTGTCTTGCCAGAAGGGTGCTTTACACTCAGTTTTTAAACTGCAAAATTAACACCCCTCCTTCAGAGTGCAGGCACTGTACTTCCATCTCCAGGACTCAAGGTTTCCCGGGCCGGGGTTTCCCTGAATCCCTTCATAACTGTTACTTTGCTCACACTCCAACAGCACGTCAAGTATTAAAAACCATTTGTCTCCATTCACTCCTATCAAACACGCTCACGCATGCCTGCGGAAGTCCAAGCCCCTCGCACACAAAAACCTCCTTTACCCCTCCCCCCAACCCTTCCTAGGCCGACCTACCCCGCCTTCCTTCCACTACAGACTGATACACTCTTGAAGTCATTCTGTTTCGCTCCATTCTCTCTACATGTCCGAACCACCTCAACAACCCTTCCTCAGCCCTCTGGACAACAGTTTTGGTAATTTCCCCCACCTCCTCCTAACTTCCAAACTACGAATTCTCTGCATTATATTCACACCACACATTGCCCTCAGACATTTACATCTCCACTGCCTCCAGCCTTCTCCTCGCTGCAACATTCATCACCCCCGCTTCCAAACCCCTATAAGAGCGTTGGTAAAACTATACTCTCATACATTTTCCCCCCTTTGCCTCCAAGGACAAAGTTCTTTGTCTCCACAGACTCCTAAGTGCACCACTCACTCTTTTTCCCTCTCAAATTCTATGATTCACCTCATTTTATAGACCCATCCGTGACCTAACTCTCTCAGTACTCCAGATTTAATCCCATTTATTTCCCCCCACTGAAACTCTCCTACCCCCTTCAGCTTTGTTTCGCTTAGGGCCCGGACATCCAACTTCTTTTTTATTCATAACATCAGCAGTCATCTGTTTCTTGTCATCCGCACTACATCCACGCACATTTAAGCAACCCAGTTTTATAAAGTTTTTCTTCTTCTCTTTTTTAGTAATTGTATGTATGTATTAGTAAATAAAAAGCCGATCAGTAGACTTCTGGATATACAGTGGACCCCCCCTTAACGATATTTTTTCACTCCAGAAGTATGTTCGGTGCCCCGTACTGACCGAATTTGTTCCCATAAGGAATATTGTGAAGTAGATTAGTCCATTTCAGACCCCCAAACATACACGTACAAATGCACTTACATAAATACACTTACATAATTGGTCGCATTCGGAGGTGATCGTTATGCGGGGCTCCACTGTATGTACAGTGGTACCCCAAGTTTCGAACTTTCTTCATTCCAGAAGGCTGTTCGAGTGCCATTACCAAACGAATTTGTTCCCATAAGTAATAATGTAAATTAGATAAGTCCGTTTCAGACCCCCAAAAATACACTTACAAAAGCACTTACAATAATACACTTACATAATTGGTCGAGTTGGGAGCAGTTCGAAACTTGGGGTACATGTTTTTAGAGGGGCAACATTTATATCAGATCATTATTTAGTTGTAGCTACAGTGAGAGTAAGAGGTATGTGGAGTACAAGGAAAATGTCATCAGTGAGTAACAGAGAAGTGAAAGTTTATAAATTAAAGAAGGAAGTGTGGGTAAGATATAATGAACTGTTGCAAATGAGATGGGCAAGTAAGAGTGTAGGTAATGAGAAAGTTGAAGAGGTAGATTTAAGAATGCAGTGTTAGTGTGTGCAATGGAGGTTTGTGAATATAAGAGGGAGGGTGCAACAGGGAACAAGGGCAATTGGTAGAATGATGAGGTCAAGCGGGAGGTACCAATCATATACAGCGAATGTACATTGCATAAACAGAATTACTGAGAAATAATACCTCACACAATAGCAAGTTTGTATTAAGTGAAACCTCACAGAGAGGGACACCTGTATTTATAAATGTGAAGTTGACAGTTTTCAGTACAACATTTGCAAGCCTCTGTAGTTGTTGAGCTCATCCACACTTACATTAACCCTTTGACTGTCGCAGCCGTATATATACGTTTACGAGGTACCGTGTTTGATGTATATATACTCATAAATTCTAGCGGCTTCAAATCAGGCAGGAGAAAGCTGGTAGGCCCACATGTGAGAGAATGGGTCTGTGTGGTCAGTGTGCACCATATAAAAAAAATCCTGGAGAGCACAGTGCATAATGAGAAAAAAAAAACTCCGACCGTTTTTTTTAATTAAAATGCTGACTTTGTGGTCTATTTTCGTATAGTATTTGTGGTTGTATTCTCGTTTTCTTGGTCTCATTTGATAGAATGGAAATTTATTTATAGAAATAGAGGTGATTTTTATTAATTTTACTATAAAAAGAACCTGGAAATGGAGCACAAAGTACGAGAAATGTTTGATTTTTGCCGATGTTCAAAAAGTAAACAAATGTTTGTCATTGTCCAATAATGTCCAAATAGCTATTCTAATATGCAGTCATGAATGGGTTGTTTGTAATTTTTACAATTATTACAGTATTGCAATAGTCTGCATAACAGTAAATCTTCTATTTTTTGTTTGAATAAAATTTCAAAATAAAAAGCAAGAGTAATATCAGAGGGGCTGGGAACATGATGATGAACAAAGAAAATGTTATTTTAGAGCCAGGAATGTCTGCATTGTTCATTCTGGCCCTTTATTTTGAAATTTTTATATTTTTTAACCCTTTGACTTTTTCAGGCCCCTCTCTGAAACTGTCATTCTATGTCGCCAAATATTCGAAAAAAAAAAAATATTTTTTCTTATGAAATGTTAGGAATATTTTTTGTGAGTGTTTTAAGCCAAATAAAAAATTTTGCCATCAGTACTTATCGAGTATAGAGCCGCAAAGTTTGCAGAAAGTGAGTGGTACGGCAACAGCAGCGACTGCCGCACCACCGGTATTCTTTTTTACTTAATTCAAAGGTTTTTTGCATTTTTCAATATTTTTCTGTTCCAGGTAACTTATGGGGCCCTTTTTGAGACCAATGTAAGGTGCATTCTTCAAATATTACACTCATTGTTTACAACACAATAACAGAACAAACTTTAAATTCACTATTAGTTTGTGTATACACTTTGTTTACACAAACAAACAATACAAAAAAATGTTTAATTTTACTATTGTTCCATAATATATATACATATGTACAGTCACTAAACATGTTCCTAGAACTGCTGCAGCTTGTGGAACTCTTTGAAACATGGGTATATGCAGGGGGGCCACTTCACACTCCTCACACATAAAACGAGTGTCTCTGCGTGTTTGTGGGCGTTTTGTGGTTGCATACATACATAACACCTCTTCTGAGCATTTTTCTTGGCATTTAGTAGGAGGCAGTTGTATGGGGTAGTGATCCCCAGGCCTGAAACGAGATGACGTGTGTGGGCGCCTGGTCTATTGCAGGAGTTGCTCCTTGGTACTTTGCAATTATTTGTCTGATTACGGGACAGGCAAAAATTCACCATATTTTGGTGTTTTGTTGGTCTTCAATTGTGTATGTTATAAGCATTTAGCATAGAGATATCAAAAAAGATGGAAAAAAAAGTTTTATATTTCCACTTATAACTCTTGCGTACAAGTCTGCAAACCAATCTGCAGTCACATTTGTCCACTAAGCGCATATTGAGGTTGTAGTCCATGACAGCTGCAGGGCTTTAGAATGGGTTTCATTGGTCTCTCTGTTGTCCCTGCCATGGGTACCATTTCGTTTCTGTGAACTGATGTCAACAATGTGACATCACGTTTGTCATGCCACCAAAATGCCATGATGTCACTGGCAGCAAAGGCTTGCACCCCACCTCTGCGAGTGCCAGCGTCGAACCTTGGCATATGTTTATGATTAAGACGCACTGTGCCACACGTCTGTCAAGTTCGCTCGGCAAGAAATCATGAGTAAGGGGCTTGTGTACCCTGTTATCAGTAAATAACATATGCCCCTTACCAAGATATGGTTCCATCATTGTTCGAACAACATTCACCAGAGATACCCAATAACTTCATGGTATCTCTCAAAGTATTACTGCCAGTGTACACAATTTATATCCAAACTAGACCCCTTCTGCAAACACACAGTACAAATAGCTTTATACCAAAGTGTTTCCTCTTGCTTGGTATATATTGCTTGAATGAGAGTCTTCCTTTGAATAAAAATAAGGATTCATCATAACAAGGGTTTCCCGAAGGGATAAAATACATGCAGCACTTTTGTTTCAGGTACATAAACACATTTCTGATCTTATTATAACCTGTCGCTTCTGTCAGGCTGGTTTTGTCCGAAAAGTGTAACATACGTAAAAGTATCAGGAAACGATTGACACCTATAATGTCACTAAAACCTGGAGTTGAAATCAGGTGTTCTTGTTGCCCAGTATGTGGTGACAGTGGGGCTTATACACTGTGGCATAAGCATTATTGTGGCAAAAAACAGGTACATCTCGCCACAGTTGTCTCCTTCCCCTTGTGTAGCCGTGATTTTGGTGAGAGAATTGTATTTGCCATGGTGTAATCACAGTATGTGTTTGTTTCCCTGCAATTTATGGGCCATCAGGGGTTCATCGAAGAATAACCAAAGCAGTCCAGTTCACTAGCATTGTTCCCAAGTGGACAAGATGGCTTTATTCCACTTTGAGTTTCATCAAAGTCATGGGGACTGGGAACCCAAAATCCCTCACCGTCCTGCCAAACCGATGCGGTCTGCTGGTGGGGTCTGGATATTGTACCGTGGTTGTGGGGTTGTGCGGTTGTGGGAGTGTGGGGTACGGTGAGGCTGGTTGTTGTGCAGAGTCAGCAGCGTGGGTAGTAGCGTGGCCCATGATGGTGCCCCATGGGGCCCGTGCCACCCTCACTATCACCACCACTGCCTGCTCCATCACTACATCATTCATCCCATCGTTACAATATCATCATCCTCACTATCAGGTCGTGGTGTAGGGCCACGGGATGTGCTCCCCGAGTTTCTCCTTCCCCCTTTGGGAAAAAATATGACACACTACCAGACCACATGCTACGTCGTACTTACTGCCGCTTCACTGGGGAATATTCACTCTCACTGTCACTAGAACTGCTTTCAATGACCTTGAAATCACTATCACTATCACTGCTAACATCTGGGTGTTGTACACGACCAAATAGTTTCCTCTTTTGTCCTGGTACAGGCGAACGTGAACGTGAACAAACCGGCCCAGCACCAGAGGTGGAAGGTTGTGGGTCATTTTGGGTTTTCATCACTAATTACGTTATCCTGGGCACTTTTTCCGGTAACACTCCAATTCAAAACCCTGGAATTCACTGTCACTGACATTTTCATTGCTGTTAGAGCTTTACTTGGGAACAAAAGACCTCCCAAACCGCCGAGGGAGTGAGGAACTTCTTACCGAGAGGCATGGTGAAAATGGACTAACAACATGGCGTTCCCCCAATGCACCGCTGGGTCCCAGATTTTTTTCACAGGGTGCACACCGACCACTGAGACCCATTCTCTCTCATGTAGGCCTACCAGGCCTTTTGCGCTTGATTTGAAGCCGCTAGAATTTGTGCGCATAAATACATCAGAAACATTGGCTCGTTTAAAACGTATTTATACGTCGGAAACAGTCAAAGGGTTAATTTTCGTGAAATTTGGCCAAAATTGCAAATTTCTGACTATGTTATTGGGTAGTTGAAATCGGTAAATGGGCAGTTTCTTGTACTCAATCGATGGAAAAATGGAGTTCTGAAGAAAAAGCTATGAGTTTGGTTTACTGGAATAAAGGAATTAGCCGAAAATAGGGCCTCAAAGTGGGGCGAAATCGCCGATTTGTAAATATCGCCGAGGTCGCTAACTTGCGAGAGCGTAATTCTGTCAGTTTTCCACAAATTTCGTTTTTTTTGGTTTTCTTTACAAATCGGGGAAAAAATTCTCTATCATTTCATATGAAAAAATATTTTTTTTTTTTTTAAATTTTGCGACACCAGGAGACAACCCCAGGATTTGGGGGGTTGCGACAGTCAAAGGGTTAAATAAAATATAATTTTTTTAATTCAGTAAACATCTGGGGTGAAGAATGTAAAATAGAACTCAAGTGAACAATGACTATACATCATTAAAGTATGAGCTGTGACCCATTTCTGGTGCCCAAGCAATGGGCAGATCCACCAGTTACAATGGGCAGGTAAATTTCAAATTGATTTATGTATAACAAACAAAATTAATAAAACAGATTAATGGGGGAAAGGGGTGTCCACTTTAGTGAAACTGTTATATTCAAAGTTTCAATTAAGCAGATGTAGTCTGCTTAATCAACTGACTACCAGACATGGACAAATGTCCATTAAAACAGTCCACCGCATTGATGTTCTACTGGGCATCTAAGAAAGAATTAGAGTACAATATTGTAGTATTACCTGTAGCTCAAAAAAAAAATAAATTAAGAACACAGCACACTATAGTACAGTACTGTAATTTTTCTGATCTTTTCTGGTGGGAGAGATGAGCTTACAGATTCCCATGTGGTCTGGATAACCTGTTTTGAGTCAGAGGAGCTGTAAAGCTCCAGCAGTAACACTACATATGGTGTGGGACACATACAGGTAGATGGCTAGTATTTATCTAAATTGAACTTCATAACATATTCTGCAAGACATCCACTAACTTTGTCCAGCCAAATTACTAGGGCATTCCAGAAAAATCACATATTTGTTGGTTTTAAGCATTTTACCTTGACTTCCCTTCGAAAATATTAGATAAATAATGCATTTATGGTGGAACACAGTTTACCTGAATGTATTCCACAAATGTAATAAGTAGTAACCCTGAGGTAGTTGGTGGGGAAGAGGTTTAAAAGTTGTGTAGTGTTTACTGAGACCAAATCAGTGTTTTCCTGGAACTGAGAGTGGAAGGTCATGTGTAACATTTAAGTCGTTGAAGTGAACTGAAACCTTAAAACAATATATATTTATACTTTTTCTTTTTGGTTGGCTGTTATCACTAACCCTCTTCGGCACCATGGTGACATTTATACAATATACAAAAAACCCCAAAAAAAATGTGAGAAACACAAATTAGTTTACAGAGAAGTTCTGGCGGGTCATTTGTTGGGGTCGAGTGCCGAGAAATTTGCTACCGAAAAAAAGCATTTGAATACCTGGAGTTTCCCTGGAGAGAGCTCCGGGGTCAACGCCCCACGGCCGGTCTGGGGCCCGGGCCCTCCGGGTGGATCAGAGCCTGATCAACCAGGCTGTTACTGCTGGCTGCACGCAACCAACGTACGAGCCACAGCCCGGCGGGTTTCAGGAACCGACTTTAGGTGCTTGTCCAGTGCCAGCTTGAAGACTGCCGGGGGTTTCTGTTGGTAATCCCCCTTACGTATGCTGGGAGGCAGTTGAAAGTCTCGGGCCCCTGACACTTATTGTATGGTCTCTTAACGTGCTAGTGACACCCCTGCTTTTCATTGGGGGATGTTGCATCGTCTGCCAAGTCTTCTGCTTTCGTAGTGAGTGATTTTGGGTGTGCAAGTTCGGTTTACTAGTCCTCTAGGATTTTCCAGGTGTGTATAATCATGTATCTCCCCCACCTGCGTTCCAGGGAATACAGGTTTAGGAACCTCAAGCGCTCCAGTAATTGAGGTGTTTTATCTCTGTTATGCGCGCCGTGAAAAGGGTTTTCTGTACATTTTTCTAGGTCAGCAATTTCACCTGCCTTGAAAGGTGTGTTAGTGTGCAGCAATATTCCAGCCTAGATAGAACAAGTGACCTGAAGAGTGTCATCATGGTTTGAGTACAGAGCTGTTTGAAAAACTGAGGTTCCACTGTAAAAGTGGTTATTTTTAAAACCCCTTTTGGGGCCACAGACCCTCTCCAGACTTGTTCTCACGGTCCCCCAAATTTAAAAAAAAAAAAAAAAATTTTTTGAAAAAGATAGAGAATCTTTTCCTGATCATAATGACACCAAAAGTATGAATTTGATGGAAAACTTACGGAATTATGCTCTCGCGAAGTTAGCGGTCTCGACGATGTTTACGCATCAGCGATTTTGCCCACTTTGAACCCTATTTTCAGCCAATTCCAGTGTACTAGTCAACAAAAATCATAACTAGTATTTCGCTAGAACTCCATTTTTTGTATCGAATGAGTACAAGAAACCACCCATTTACCGATTTCAACTATCCAATACAGTGGTCAGAATTTAGCAATTTTGCCAATCTCACACAAATTTCAAAAGATGCCAATTTCCGAATAGAGTCCAAAATAAACAAGAAAGACATTCCTGGCACTAAAATAACATTTCCTCTGTTATTAGTCACATCCCCATGCCCCTCTTACATTCTTTTGCTTTTCACTTTGAATTTTTATTCTCACAAAAATAGAAGATTTTACTGTTATGCAGTCTACTGCATTAGTGTAGAATGGTATAAATAATATCAGCGCACTTGTGAAAGAATATTAGACTCACCAGTTGACGTGTATTGGACACACAGCATGATTTGTTTACTTTTGAACTTTGGTAAAAATCGAACATTTCTGCTACTTTGAGCTCAGTTTCAAGGTAATTTTCATTGTAAAACCAGTCAAAATCATCTCAATTTCTGTAATATGCCTTCCATTCTATAAAATGAGACAGGAAAACTAGAATACAAACAATAAATACCATACGAAAATACAGTGCAAAGTTGCTGTTTTAATCCAAAAGCACGGTCAAAGTTTTTTTTTTCTCATTACGCACTGTGTGCTGCAGGATTTTTTTTTATACTGTGCACACTGACCACATAGACCCATTCTTTCATATGTAGGCCTACCAGCATTCTCTCACTAGATTTGAGGGTGCTAGAATTTAGGCATACTAGTACGACATGGACCACTGGTGCGTAAGCCATACCAGTACAGCCGAAACCCTGAAAGGGTTAATTAATATATTCTTTTTCTTACAGAAAACTGCATTAAAAAAAATTATATTTTCATGAAAATGGGCAAAACAAAAGACATATCACTGACAAAGAATGGCCAAATTCACGTGTTACTGACAGAAACAGGTTACTCTCGTAGAAAAAAAAAAACAGAAAAGGGGTATTATTTAAAGGCTGGCATTAATTAACACTTCATCCCCAAGCAAGCCGGTAAAATTGATAGTAAAAGAGTAACAACTTCAAGAGCAGATCGACTTATTGAAAAGAAGCTACTTACCAATGGAAAACTGTCAGTGTAGCAACTTAAAAACACCATTTGGATCACGAGAATATTCCTGTTTCAACAAAAACCCTGGGAAGACCCACATGTGACTTCTAAAAATTTGTCGCAAAAGTAAAAAACTCAAGCTGACCCATAAAGCGATTGAAAAGCATTTAAAAATGGAAAAGGGAAAGTAGTAGTTAATCTTCTTTCACTGCAAATGACCGGAAATTGGAAAATAAGTCAAAGTTTGATAATTTTTTTTTTTTTTTTAACAAAGTTAAAATTGATTCGAATAGTCAACAAAAATTTGTGTGGCCAGCTTTTCAACATTTTTCATTACCTACAAATGTCTGTCTTATTTTCTTTGCACATTTATTTCAGTGACGAATCAGCGTTTCAAGTAACGAGTGACAAAATCTCATTTTTGTAAGAAGACGTGTCACTAAAGAATTACATCCTAAATGTTCGTGAGCATCGTTAAACATCCAACATTTACGATGGTCTGGACTCTAATTAGTATTTTAAAGGTACAGGTAAGCTGTACGTATATTGTGAAGGTACCATGTGACAGGATCAATACAGAAGAGTTTTAGAAACTAGACTCATTCCTAAGATACATGACTGATTTCAAAGTGAAGAATCATTCCATTTTATGCAGGATGAGCACCATGCCATGCAGCAAAATCTATTAAAGTATTTCAGGGTTCACAAAATAAACATCCTTGTTGATTATCCAGGTAATTCACCAGAAAAGAATCCAATGGAGAATTTATGGGAAAACAGTTAAAAGAAAAATGAAAGCAGAGTATCACAACCAAAACAGTTGATAGAAGAATAACATGAGTGTGAAGCCATAATGACGAAGTGCAAACCCCACTGCCATATCTGCATACAAAACATGTCTCGATGCATCACTTCTCTAAGGCTAAAGGTGGACTAACTACATTTCAGATGTGTGAATATATGTTCAATGTTTCAATAAACTGTGTTCAACCAAATGTATCATTCATTTACATTTTTGAAGGAAAGTCAATGTAATATGGTTAAAACTTTAGAAATATTCTTTTTTTCTGGAGTGGCTCTAATAAAACCCGGTCACCTTCTGTAAATGCAGTTAAAAGGCAACTTCATCATTGTTGCCAGACAACAAGAATTCACTTCTAATCATACCACCAGCAGGGGTAAGAGTACTGCAGTGCTTATATTCGTGAGTCGTGCTTATATTCTGATTGTACCTTGCCATGCTTAAATAAACCCTGTTTCCTTTTTTATTTGTACTGGCTAAAGTCAATGCAGGCTGCTTTATATGAAGATGAAGTCCCTCTTTAATACATGCAGCCTATATCACAGGGTTCTGCTCAAGTTCCTGCTTATTATGAATATTTTTTTTTTCTGTATCTAATACAGCATAGAACTGGGTTACCTAAACCCTTGAACGGTCCAAAGAGATCGACGTTCAAATTCGTAGTGCTACAAAAGTAGATCTACTTTTTTTTACATATTTTCATGGAGACAAATGGTTTTTAATACTTGACGTGCTGTTGGAGTGTGAGCAAAGTAACATTTATGAAGGGGTTCAGGGAAACCGGTAGGCCGGACTTGAGTCCTGGAGATGGGAAGTACAGTGCCTGCACTCTGAAAGAGGGGTGTTAATGTTGCAGTTTAAAAACTGTAGTGTAAAGCACCCTTCTGGCAAGACAGTGATGGAGTGAATGATGGTGAAAGTTTTTCTTTTTTGGGCCACCCTGCCTTGGTGGGAATCGGCCAGTGTGATAATAAAAATAATAATTTTCAAATATAACCAAAAAAAATGTAGATAAAAGTTTTTTACACGTTTTCAAATGTAAAACAAAAAAGATCTACATTTTTTTACATACTTTCAGATGTTGAAAAAATGTATATATACATTCGGACCATTTAAGGGTTAAAAGGGGTAATCCTCATTTCCAGTAGTGCTGTGTAAAACCAATTACTCATTACTGTCATCACTTTCACTGGGCTCAACACCGAATTAACTGTATTTTATTCAATAAATATTTGATGAACAGGGACATTATCGCAAGCAACCCATTCTTCTATACTGTATCTCGAGCAGTAACGGCCATAATCATTTCACATCAATGGTGAAAATGTCTCTGGATCAAGCTGTATGACAATCCTCTCAGTGGCAAACAAATGCTGATACACTGGTGCTAGGGATTCTCCCTACTTGAAAAAGTCACCAGCTAATATTGCGCTCACTTCTTACACACCTCAGTACTACATTCTCAGCATGACTCATCAATTCATGGAAAATGGCCTTCTCTGACTCTACTGAGATGTTCAATATCAGGAACAGCATCGTTGTCATGAAACATGCTAGCATAAATTATACCATAATTTATGACAACTGTTAACCCTTTCAGGATTGAGAGGCCCTCTCCTAAACTCGTTCTCACGGTCAAAAATTTTTCGGAAAAAGAAAAAATATTTCTTCTTATGAAATGATAGAGAATCTTTTCCCGATCATAATGACACCAAAAGTATGAAATTTGATGGAAAACTTATGGAATTATGCTCTTGCGAAGTTAGCGGTCTCGACGATGTTTATGCATCGGCGATTTCGCCCACTTTGAACCCTATTTTCGGCCAATTCCTGTGTACTAGTCGACAAAAAATCATATTTATTTTGCTAGAACTCCATTTTTTCTATCGAATGAGTACAAGAAACCACCCATTTACCAATTTCAACTATTCAATAAAGTGGTCAGAAATTGCCAATTTTGCCAATTTCACACAAATTTCAGAAGATCCCAATTTCCAAATAGGGTCCAGAATAAACAAGACAGACATTCCTAGCACTAAAATAACAAGTTCTCTGTGCGTTAGTCACGTCCCCAGGCCCCTCTAACATTTCTTTTGCTTTCCACTTTGAATTTTTATTCTCACAAAAAGTAAAAGATTTTCTTTTATGCAGACTACTGCATTAGCGTAGAAATGGTATATATATCAGCGCACTTGTGAAAGAATATTAGACTCACCAGTTGATGTGTATTGGATGCTTGACATGATTTGTTTACTTTTGAACTTCAGTAAAAATCGAACATTTCTATTACTTTGAGCTAAATTTCAAGGTACTTTTCATTGTGAAACCAATCAAAATCATCTTAATTTCTGTAATATGTCTTCCATTCTATAAAATGACACCAGGAAAATTAGAATATAACCATAAATACCATACGAAAATACAGAGCAAAGTCGCTGTTTTAATCCAAAAACACGGTCAAAGTTTTTTTTTTTCTCATTACGCACTGTGTGCTGCAGGATTTTTTTTATATTGCGCACACTGACCACATAGACCCATTCTTTCATATGTAGGCCTACCAGCTTTCTCTCGCTAGATTTGAAGGCACTAGAATTTAGGTGTTTAGTATGTCAATAACCCTGGTGCGTAAGCCGTACTAGTACGTCGGAAACCCTGAAAGGGTTAAGTCTGAGGGCAATGTGTGGTGTGAATATAATGCAGAGAATCCATAGTTTGGAAGAGGAAGTGCAGGATTACCAAAACTATTATCCAGAGGGGTGACGAGAGGTTATCGAGATGGTTTGGATATGTAGAAGAGAGGATTGAACGAAATAGAATGACTTCGAGCGTGTATAAATCTGTAGTGGAGGGAAGGCGGGGTAGGGGTCAGCCTAGGAAAGGTTGGAGGGAGGGGGTAAAGGAGGTTTTGTGTGTGAGGGGCTTGGACTTCCAGCAAGCGTGTGTGAGCGTGTTAGATTGGAGCAAATGAAGTCGAATGTTTTTTAGGACTTGACATGCTGTTGGAGTGTAAGCAAGGTAACATTTATGAAGGGATTCAGGGAAACCAGCAGGCCTGACTCGATTCTTGGAGACGGGAAGTAAAGTGCCGGTACTCTGAAGGAGGGGTGTTAATGTTGCAATTTTATAACTGTAGTGTAAACATGCCTCTGGCAAGGCAGTGATGGAGTGAATAATGACGGAAGTTTTTCTTTTTCGGGCCACCCTGCCTTGGTGGGAAATGGTAGTGTAAAAAAAAAAAATTAGAAACAATATCATCTCACTATTGTGGAATGCAAATTTTGAATTTATAAGTGTAATTTTTTATGAAATATCTTTGGGCTACTCCTAACTTAACAACGGAGTTCCATTCCTAAGACCATGTCGATAAACAAATTTGTTGCTAAGCGAGGAGCATAACATAATGGTAGTGGGTTTATGTTAACCATCTTTGATATTGCTTTGTCACCCTGCATCATTTATAACATTTTTAGAATATGTATTTTTAAATGTTTATACAGTAGTGTACCGTATACAGCCTCTCCTCACTTAATGACAGAGTTCCGTTCCTTAAAATACGTTGGCAAACTAATTCGTCGCTAAGTGAGGAGCATACTATAATGGTAGTGGGTTTGTGTCAACCATCTCTGATATTAAAACAATGTCACCTTCGTACCATTTATAACATTTCTGATATATTTTTAAATCTTTATACAGTAGTGTACTGTACACTGAAACACACAGAATAGAGGAAATCAGCTCTAATATACATTATTTAGGTATGAATACTGGTTAGAGAGCGCATCGTAAGTCTGACACGCCGGTAAAGGAGTACGTCACTAAGTGAGGAGAGGCTGTATTTTATATTTAAACCCTTAAATATTACTGATCCATTGGCTGAGTCAGGCCTAAGAGAAGCAGTGAAGCACTTTCCATTAGTGAAAAAGTGCTATAACTTATTGATTAAACTTTATCATAGGTATATATGTAAATGAAAAGCTTATATATATAGGGTTCACTACTATCCGCAGTTCTGGGTATCCATGGTAGGTCTTGGAACGTATCTCCCATGGATACCTGGAGTTTACCTGGAGAGAGTTCCGGGGGTCAACGCCCCCGTGGCCCGGTCTGTGACCAGGCCTCCTGGTGAATCAGAGCCTGATCAACCAGGCTGTTACTACTGGCTGCACGCAACCCAACGTACGAGCCACAGCCCGGCTGGTCAGGTACCGACTTTAGGTGCTTGTCCAGTGCCAGCTTGAAGACTGCCAGGGGTCTATTGGTAATCCCCCTTATGTATGCTGGGAGGCAGTTGAACAGTCTCGGGCCCCTGACACTTATTGTATGGTCTCTTAACGTGCTAGTGACACCCCTGCTTTTCATTGGGGGGATGTTGCATCGTCTGCCAAGTCTTTTGCTTTCGTAGCGAGTGATTTTCGTGTGCAAGTTCGGTACTAGTCCCTCTAGGATTTTCCAGGTGTATATAATCATGTATCTCTCCTGCCTGCATTCCAGGGAATACAGGGATTGAGGTTTCACAAGAAATATCTGACTTCTTCACCTTTACGATAAGCAGATCAAAAAACAATTCTGTTCCAAAGTTTTCAAGTGCTGCTTCAACACTAACCCTTTGGTGTACAGGTCATAAATTGGCAATCTATATCCTAACTTCTAGACTCAGCATGTCTCCATTCCATTCTGGCCATCATTTTTTTTTTTTATTATCCTGTACTGTGCAGTGTGATCTCACAGAAGTGGAGGTGTAATTTAAGTCTAGAAGTTGCTGCCATCTGCCAGCCTAAGGGAAAACTACTCCTAGCTATAAGGCCATGCATTTTCATTTATTTTTGTGAGATTTACTATAAATAATTAAATATGAATACTGTAGAACACAGACAAGTGAAAATGTGTTACACAAAATACATACTATAATGGAATAAACTGCCTATTTATTCACATTAGTCAGAAAAATAATTATTTTCTTTACTGGATAACCATTTAATTAATTTTCATGTCCTTGCTCATTGCAGGTAACAATGTGGACCAAGATGAACCTGATCAAGCATAAAAATATATACACAAGTTCTTTTATGGGTTTTACCCAAAATGTAACTATATATTTAAAAAGAATAAATCACTAAAACTGTCCTAAAATATAGATATTTTTATACAGAGAAAAAAGAAGAGTGAGTCTAAAATGCTAAACAATATTTTTTGTATAACAGTGAAAAACATAGGAATACAGTGGAACCCCAGTTTTCGTCCAGTCTTATTATCAAACAATTCAGTTTTCAACCACTTTTTTGGCTAAATTTTCTAAGTTTTCATACATCTGCTTGGAAATCTTCTGTACCAGACACGTCCACCTGCCCGCGGGATGTGGCCACTCATATGTTTGTGACTCGGTCTGCCTTTATTAGTCGTTCAGCGAAGAAGAGAGATGAGAGAATGTGTCTTCTTCAGCGATTAAGAACATTTGTGCAAAGTGGAGTGAGGTGCAATGTTATGTGGAGAAATATCACCCAAAGACGGGAGAGAGTAGTCTCCTGACCTTAACAAATGATGACAAGAAGATGGCCAGAGGCCTATCCTACCTCGTTAATAGAATGTAATTTGTTATGTAGCAGACCAGACCAACACTGTTGCCAATAGGTGCAGAGGTGGGTAGCAATTACAGCAAAATAGTCTGTGAATGGAACACCTTTATATGAAACTGGGAGGTCATGTACTGCTGACCGTGCAGCCATGTCTGCTTGTTCATTGCCCTGTACATCAACATGACCAGGTACCCAACAAAAAACTATCTTTGTGCTTCCTAGAGATATGGCGTAACAAAAGTTGGATACAAAGATCTAGGGGATGAGGTGTATCAAATTTTCTTATAGCCTGTAAAGCACTAAGGGAGTCTGAAACGACCACAAATGGTGACACAGACATAGATGCAATACGGATCAGTGCTACGAGAATGGCACACAATTCAGCTGTAAAAGTGTTAGCCGAGGATAATAAATGCCCTCGCACGATACTGTCCGGAAACAATGCTGTGAATCCGACACCATCAGAAGACTTGGAACCATCGGTGTATAATGTGTTGGCACGAGAATGAGAAAAAGAAAGCGAGAAGCCACAATAGGCAGTTAGGCTTTTGCGCATGGCAGTGGGAAAGAACAGACACAAACCGTCAGAA
>NC_069447.1:7346970-7363362 GCF_026875155.1 Cherax quadricarinatus | reverse complement strand
TCGAAAACCCTCTCGTCACCCCTTGGATAATAGTTTTGGTAACCCTGCACTTCCTCTTCCAAACTATGGATTCTCTGCATTATATTCACACCACACATTGCCTCAGACTTAACCCTTTCAGGGTTTCCGACGTACTAGTACGGCTTACGCACCAGGGTTATTGACATACTAAACACCTAAATTCTAGTGCCTTCAAATCTAGCGAGAGAAAGCTGGTAGGCCTACATATGAAAGAATGGGTCTATGTGGTCAGTGTGCGCAATATAAAAAAAATCCTGCAGCACACAGTGCGTAATGAGAAAAAAAAAAACTTTGACCGTGTTTTTGGATTAAAACAGCGACTTTGCTCTGTATTTTCGTATGGTATTTATGGTTATATTCTAATTTTCCTGGTGTCATTTTATAGAATGGAAGACATATTACAGAAATTAAGATGATTTTGATTGGTTTCACAATGAAAAGTACCTTGAAAATTTAGCTCAAAGTAATAGAAATGTTCGATTTTTACTGAAGTTCAAAAGTAAACAAATCATGTCAAGCATCCAATACACATCAACTGGTGAGTCTAATATTCTTTCACAAGTGCGCTGATATATATACCATTTCTACGCTAATGCAGTAGTCTGCATAAAAGAAAATCTTTTACTTTTTGTGAGAATAAAAATTCAAAGTGGAAAGCAAAAGAAATGTTAGAGGGGCCTGGGGACGTGACTAACGCACAGAGAACTTGTTATTTTAGTGCTAGGAATGTCTGTCTTGTTTATTCTGGACCCTATTTGGAAATTGGGATCTTCTGAAATTTTGTGTGAAATTGGCAAAATTGGCAATTTCTGACCACTTTATTGAATAGTTGAAATTGGTAAATGGGTGTTTTCTTGTACTATTCGATAGAAAAAATGGAGTTCTAGCAAAATAAATATGATTTTTTGTCGACTAGTACACAGAATTGGCCGAAAATAGGGTTTCAAAGTGGGCGAAATCGCCGATGCATAAACATCGTCGAGACCGCTAACTTCGCAAGAGCATAATTCCATAAGTTTTCCATCAAATTTCATATTTTTGGTGTCATTATGATCGGGAAAGGGATTCTCTATCATTTCATAGAAGAATATTTTTTCTTTTTCCGAAAAAATTTTTGACCGTGAGAACGAGTTTAGGAGAGGGCCTCTCAATCCTGAAAGGGTTAACAGTTGTCATAAATTATGGTATAATTTATGCTAGCAGGGTTTCATGACAACGATGCTGTTCCTGATATTGAACATCTCAGTAGAGTCAGAGAAGGCCATTTTCCATGAATTGATGAGTCATGCTGAGAATGTAGTACTGAGGTGTGTAAGAAGTGAGCGCAATATTAGCTGGTGACTTTTTCAAGTAGGGAATTCCCCAGCACCAGTGTATCAGCATTTGTTTGCCACTGAGAGGATTGTCATACAGCTTGATCCAGAGACATTTTCACCATTGATGTGAAATGATTATGGCCGTTACTGCTCGAGATACAGTATAGAAAATGGGTTGCTTGCGATAATGTCCCTGTTCATCAAATATTTATTGAATAAAATACAGTTAATTCGGTGTTGAGCCAGTGAAAGTGATGACAGTAATGAGTAATTGGTTTTACACAGCACTATGGAAATGAGGATTACCCCTTTTAACCCTTAAATGGTCCGAATGTATATATACATTTTTTCAACATCTGAAAGTATGTAAAAAAATGTAGATCTTTTTTGTTTTACATTTGAAAACGTGTAAAAAAACTTTTATCTACATTTTTTTTGGTTATATTTGAAAATTATTATTTTTATTATCACACTGGCCGATTCCCACCAAGGCAGGGTGGCCCAAAAAAGAAAAACTTTCACCTCATTCACTCCATCACTGTCTTGCCAGAAGGGTGCTTTACACTACAGTTTTTAAACTGCAACATTAACACCCCTCTTTCAGAGTGCAGGCACTGTACTTCCCATCTCCAGGACTCAAGTCCGGCCTACCGGTTTCCCTGAACCCCTTCATAAATGTTACTTTGCTCACACTCCAACAGCACGTCAAGTATTAAAAAAACCATTTGTCTCCATGAAAATATGTAAAAAAAAGTAGATCTACTTTTGTAGCACTACGAATTTGAACGTCGATCTCTTTGGACCGTTCAAGGGTTTAGGTAACCAGTTCTATGCTGTATTAGATACAGAAAAAAAAAATATTCATAATAAGCAGGAACTTGAGCAGAACCCTGTGATATAGGCTGCATGTATTAAAGAGGGACTTCATCTTCATATAAAGCAGCCTGCATTGACTTTAGCCAGTACAAATAAAAAAGGAAACAGGGTTTATTTAAGCATGGCAAGGTACAATCAGAATATAAGCACGACTCACGAATATAAGCACTGCAGTACTCTTACCCCTGCTGGTGGTATGATTAGAAGTGAATTCTTGTTGTCTGGCAACAATGATGAAGTTGCCTTTAACTGCATTTACAGAAGGTGACCAGGTTATTAGAGCCACTCCAGAAAAAAATGAATATTTCTCAGTTTTAACCATATTACATTGACTTTCCTTCAAAAATGTAAGATGAATGATACATTTATGGTTGAACACAGTTTACTTGAATACATTGAACATATATTCTACACATCTGAAATGTAGTTAGTCCACCTTTAGCCTTAGAGAAGTGATGCATCGAGACATGCTTTGTATGCAGATATGGCAGTGGGTTTGCACTTCGTCATTATGGCTTCACACTCATGTTATTCTTTCTATCAACTGTTTTGGTTGTGATACTCTGCTTTCATTTTTCTTTTAACTGTTTCCCATAAATTCTCCATTGGATTCATTTCTGGTGAATTACCTGGATAATCAACAAGGATGATATTTTGTGAACCCTGAAATACTTTAATAGATTTTGCTGCATGGCATGGTGCTTCATCCTGCATAAAATGGAATGATTCTTCACTTTGAAATCAGTCATGTATCTTAGGAATGAGTCTAGTTTCTAAAACTCTTCTGTATTGATCCTGTCACATGGTACCTTCAGCAATATACGTACAGCTTACCTGTACCTTTAACTACTAATTAGAGTCCAGACCATCGTAAATGTTGGATGTTTAACGATGCTCACGAGACATTCAGGATGTAATTCTTCAGTGACACGTCTTCTTACAAACTGAGATTTGTCACTCGTTACTTGAAACGCTGATTCGTCACTGAAATAAATGTGCAAAGAAAATAAGACAGACATTTGTAGGTATGAAAAATGTTGAAAGCTTGCCACACAAATTTTTGTTGACTATTCGAATCATTTTAACTTAGTTAAAAAAAAAAAAGATTATCAAACTTTGACTTATTTACCAATTTCCGGTCATTTGCAGTGAAAGAAGATTATCTACTACTTCTTTTCCCATTTTAAATGCTTTTCAATCGCTTTATGGGTCAGCTTGAGTTTTTTACTTTTGCGACAAATTTTTAGAAGTCACATGTGGGTCTTCCCAGGGTTTTTGTTGAAACAGGAATATTCTCGTGATCCAAATGGTGTTTTTAAGTTGCTACACTGACAGTTTTCCATTGGTAAGTAGCTTCTTTTCAATAAGTCGATCTGCTCTTGAAGTTGTTACTCTTTTACTATCAATTTTACCGGCTTGCTTGGGGATGAAGTGTTAATTAATGCCAGCCTTTAAATAATACCCCTTTTCTGCTTTTTTTTCTACGAGAGTAACCTGTTTCTGTCAGTAACACGTGAATTTGGCCATTCTTTGTCAGTGATATGTCTTTTGTTTTGCCCATTTTCATGAAAATATAATTTTTTTTAATGCAGTTTCTGTAAGAAAAAGAATATATTAATTAACCCTTTCAGGGTTTCGGCTGTACTGGTATGGCTTACGCACCAGTGTCCATGTCGTACTAGTATGCCTAAATTCTAGCACCCTCAAATCTAGTGAGAGAATGCTGGTAGGCCTACATATGAAAGAATGGGTCTATGTGGTCAGTGTGCACAGTATAAAAAAAAATCCTGCAGCACACAGTGCGTAATGAGAAAAAAAAAACTTTGACCGTGCTTTTGGATTAAAACAGCAACTTTGCACTGTATTTTCGTATGGTATTTATTGTTGTATTCTAGTTTTCCTGGTCTCATTTTATAGAATGGAAGGCATATTACAGAAATTGAGATGATTTTGACTGGTTTTACAATGAAAATTACCTTGAAACTGAGCTCAAAGTAGCAGAAATGTTCGATTTTTACCAAAGTTCAAAAGTAAACAAATCATGCTGTGTGTCCAATACACGTCAACTGGTGAGTCTAATATTCTTTCACAAGTGCGCTGATATTATTTATACCATTTCTACACTAATGCAGTAGACTGCATAACAGTAAATCTTCTATTTTTTGTGAGAATAAAAATTCAAAGTGAAAAGCAAAAGAATGTAAGAGGGGCATGGGGATGTGACTAATAACAGAGGAAATGTTATTTTAGTGCCAGGAATGTCTTTCTTGTTTATTTTGGACTCTATTCGGAAATTGGCATCTTTTGAAATTTGTGTGAGATTGGCAAAATTGCTAAATTCTGACCACTGTATTGGATAGTTGAAATCGGTAAATGGGTGGTTTCTTGTACTCATTCGATACAAAAAATGGAGTTCTAGCGAAATACTAGTTATGATTTTTGTTGACTAGTACACTGGAATTGGCTGAAAATAGGGTTCAAAGTGGGCAAAATCGCTGATGCGTAAACATCGTCGAGACCGCTAACTTCGCGAGAGCATAATTCCGTAAGTTTTCCATCAAATTTCATACTTTTGGTGTCATTATGATCAGGAAAAGATTCTCTATCTTTTCATAAGAATTTTTTTTTTTTTTTTTAAATTTGGGGGACCGTGAGAACAAGTCTTGGAGAGGGTCTGTGGACCCTGAAAGGGTTAAAAATAACCACTTTTACAGTGGAACCTCAGTATTCAAACAGCTCTGTACTCAAACCATGATGACACTCTTCAGGTCACTTGTTCTATCTAGGCTGGAATATTGCTGCACACTAACAGCACCTTTCAAGGCAGGTGAAATTGCTGACCTAGAAAATGTACAGAGAACCTTCACGGCGCGCATAACAGAGATAAAACACCTCAATTACTGGGAGCGCTTGAGGTTCCTAAACCTGTATTCCCTGGAACGCAGGTGGGAGAGATACATGATTATACACACCTGGAAAATCCTAGAGGGACTAGTACCGAACTTGCACACGAAAATCACTCACTACGAAAGCAGAAGACTTGGCAGACGATGCAACATCCCCCAATGAAAAGCAGGGGTGTCACTAGCACGTTAAGAGACCATACAATAAGTGTCAGGGGCCCGAGACTGTTCAACTGCCTCCCAGCATACGTAAGGGGGATTACCAACAGACCCCTGGCAGTCTTCAAGCTGGCACTGGACAAGCACCTAAAGTCGGTTCCTGACCAGCCGGGCTGTGGCTCGTACGTTGGTTTGCGTGCAGCCAGCAGTAACAGCCTGGTTGATCAGGCTCTGATCCACCAGGAGGCCTGGTCACAGACCGGGCCGTGGGGGCGTTGACCCCCGGAGCTCTCTCCAGGTAAACTCCAGGTATTCAAATGCTTTGTTCGGTAAGCAAATTGCTCGGCACTCGACCTAACAAATGACCCGCCAGAACTTCTCTGTAAACTAATTTGTGTTTCTTCACATTTTTTGGTGTTTTTTGTATATTTGTATAAATGTCACCATGGTGCCGAAGAGGGTTAGTGATAACAGCCAACCAAAAAGAAAATGTATAAATATATATTGTTTTAAGGTGTTTCATGTTCACTTCAACGACTTAAATGTTACACATGACCTTCCACTCTCAGTTCCAGGAAAACACTGATTTGGTCTCAGTAACACTACACAACTTGTAAACCTCTTCCCCACCAACTACCTCAGGGTTACTACTTATTACATTTGTGGAATACATTCAGGTAAACTGTGTTCCACCATAAATGCATTATTTATCTAATATTTTCGAAGGGAAGTCAAGGTAAAATGCTTAAAACCAACAAATATGTGATTTTTCTGGAATGACTAGTAATTTGGCTGGACAAAGTTTAGTGGAGTGTCTTGCAGAATATGTTATGAAGTTCAATTTAGATAAATACTAGCCATCTACCTGTATGTGTCCCACACCATATGTAGTGTTACTGCTGGAGCTTTACAGCTCCTCTGACTCAAAACAGGTTATCCAGACCACATGGGAATCTGTAAGCTCATCTCTCCACCAGAAAAGATCAGAAAAATTACAGTACTGTACTATAGTGTGCTGTGTTCTTAATTTATTTTCTATTGAGCTACAGGTATACTACATATATTGTACTCTAATTCATTCTTAGTATGCCCAGTAGAACATCAATGCGGTGGACTGTTTTAATGGACATTTGTCCATGTCTGGTAGTCAGTTGATTAAGCAGACTACATCTGCTTAATTGAAACTTTGAATATAACAGTTTTCACTAAAGTGGACACCCCTTTCCCCCATTAATCTGTTTTATTAATTTTGTTTGTTATACATAAATCAATTTGAAATTTACCTGCCCATTGTAACTGGTGGATCTGCCCATTGCTTGGGCACCAGTAATGGGTCACAGCTCATACTTTAATGATGTATAGTCATTGTTCACTTGAGTTCTATTTACATTCTTCACCCCAGATGTTTACTGAATTATAAAAATTATATTTATTTAACCCTTTGACTGTCGCAACCACCAATCCTGAGGTGTCTCCTGGTGTCGCAAAATTTAAAAAAAAAAAATATTTTTTCATATGAAATGATAGAGAATCTTTTCCCGATTTGTAAAGACACCAAAAAAAACGAAATTTGATGGAAAACTGACAGAATTACGCTCTCGCGAAGTTAGCGACCTCGGCGATATTTACAAATCGGCGATTTCGCCCACTTTGAGCCCTATTTTCGGCTAATTCCATTATTCCAGTCAACCAAACTCATAGCTATTTCTTCAGAACTCCATTTTTTCCATCGATTGAGTACAAGAAACTGCCCATTTACCGATTTCAACTACCCAATAACATAGTCAGAAATTTGCAATTTGGCCAATTTCACGAAAATTAACCCTTTGACTGTTTCCGACGTATAAATACGTCTTACGAGCCAATGTTTCTGATGTATTTATGCGCACAAATTCTAGCGGCTTCAAATCAAGCGCAAAAGGCCTGGTAGGCCTACATGAGAGAGAATGGGTCTCAGTGGTCGGTGTGCACCCTGTGAAAAAAATCTGGGACCCAGCGGTGCATTGTGGGAACGCCATGTTGTTAGTCCATTTTCACCATGCCTCTCGGTAAGAAGTTCCTCACTCCTCGGCGGATTGGAGGTCTTTTGTTCCCAAGTAATAGCTCTAACAGCAATGAAAATGTCAGTGACAGTGAATTCCAGGGTTTTGAAGTGAGTGTTACCGGAAAAAGTGCCCAGGATAACGTAATTAGTGATGAAAACCCAGATGACCCACAACCTTCCACCTCTGGTGCTGGGCCGGCTTGTTCACGTTCACGTTCGCCTGTACCAGGACAAAAGAGGAAACTATTTGGTCGTGTACAACACCCAGATGTTAGCAGTGATAGTGATAGTGATTTCAAGGTCATTGAAAGCAGTTCTAGTGACAGTGAGAGTGAATATTCCCCAGTGAAGCGGCAGTAAGTACGACGTAGCATGTGGTCTGGTAGTGTGTCATATGTTGTTCCAAGGGGAAGGAGAAACTCTGGGAGCACATCCCGTGGCCCTACACCACGACCTGATAGTGAGGATGATGATATTGTAACGATGGGTATGAATGATGTGAGTGATGGAGCAGGCAGTGGTGGTGATAGTGAGGGTGGCACGGCCCATGTGGCACCATCAGTGGGCCACGCTACTACCCACGCTGCTGACTCTGCACAACAACCAGCCTCACCGTACCCCACACTCCCACAACCTGCACAACCACAACCACGGTACAATATCCCGACCCCCCCAGCAGGACCGCATCTGGGATTGGCAGGGGACGGTGACGAGTTTGTTCCCAGTCCCCATGACTTTGATGAAACTCAAAGTGGAATAAAGCCATCTTGTCCACTTGGGAACAATGCTAGTGAACTGGACTGCTTTGAGTTATTCTTCGATGAACCCCTGATGGACATCATTGTCAGGGAAACAAACACATACTGTGATTACACCATGGCAATACAATTCTCTCACCAAAATCACGGCTACACAAGTGGAAGGAGACAACTGTGGCAGAGATGTACCTGTTTTTTGCCACAATAATGCTTATGCCACATGTGTATAAGCACACTGTCACCACATACTGGGCAACAGAACACCTGATTTCAACTCCAGGTTTTAGTGACATTATAGGTGTCAATCGTTTCCTGATACTGTTACGTATGTTACACTTTTCGGACAAAACCAGGCCTGACAGAAGCGACAGGTTATATAAGATCAGAAATGTGTTTATGTACCTGAAACAAAAGTGCTGCATGTATTTTTATCCCTTCAGGAACCTTGTTATTGATGAATCCTTGATTTTATTCAAAGGAAGACTCTCATTCAAGCAATATATACCAAGCAAGAGGAAACACTTTGGTATAAAGCTATTTGTACTGTGTGATTGCAGAAGTGGTCTAGTTTTGGATATCATTGTGTACACTGGCAGTAATACTTTGAGAGATACCATGAAGTTATTGGGTATCTCTGGTGATGTTGTTCGAACAATGATGGAACCATATCTTGGTAAGGGGCATATGTTATTTACTGATAACTGGTACACAAGCCCCTTACTCAGTGATTTCTTGCGAGCGAACTTGACAGACGTGTGTGGCACAGTGCGTCTTAATCATAAACATATGCCAAGGTTCGACGCTGGCACTCGCAGAGGTGAGGTGCAAGCCTTTGCTGCCAGTGACATCATGGCATTTTGGTGGCATGACAAACGTGATGTCACATTGTTGACATCAGTTCACAGAAACGAAATGGTACCCAGTGGCAGGGACAACAGAGAGACCAATGAACCCATTCTAAAGCCTGCAGCTGTCATGGACTACAACCTCAATATGCGCTTAGTGGACAAATGTGACATGCAGATTGGGTTTGCAGACTGTGTACGCAAGAGTTATAAGTGGTATATAAAACTTTTTTTCCATCTTGTTGATATCTCTATGCTAAATGCTTATAACATACACAAGTTGAAGACCAACAAAACACCAAAATATGGTGAATTTTGCCTGTCAGTAATCAGACAAATAATTGCAAAGTACCAAGGAGCAACTCCTGCAATAGACCAGCGCCCACACACGTCATCTCGTTTCAGGCCTGGTGATCACTACCCCATACAACTGCCTCCTACTACTGCCAAGAAAAATGCTCAGAAGAGGTGTTATGTATGTATGCATACCACAAAACGCCACAAACACGCAGAGACACTCGTTTTATGTGTGAGGAGTGTGAAGTGCCCTCTGCATATACCCATTGTTTCAAGAGTTCCACAAGCTGCAGCAGTTCTAGGAACATGTTTAGTGACTGTACATATGTATATATATTATGGAACAATAGTAATAATACATTGTTTTGTATTGTTTGTTTGTGTAAACAAAGTGTATACACAAACTAATAGTGATTAAAGTTTGTTCTGTTATTGTGTTGTAAACAATGAGTGTATATTTGAAGAATGCACCTTACATTGGTCTCACAGGCCACATAAGTTACCTGGAACAGAAAAATATTGAAAAATGCAAGAAACCTTTGAATTAGAGTAAATAAAAGAATACCGGGTGGGCGGCAGTCGCTGCTGTTGCCGTACGCACGTCACTTTCTGCAAACTTTGCGGCTCTATATCTCGATAAGTACTGATGGCAAAATTTTTTTATTAGGCTTAAAACACTCACAAAAATATTCCTAACATTTTCATAAGAAAAAATATTTTTTTTTTTTTCGAATATTTGGCGACATAGAATGACAGTTTCAGAGAGGGGCCTGAAACAGTCAAAGGGTTAAAAAATATGACAATTTCAAAATAAGGACCAGAATGAACAATGCAGACATTCCTGGCTCTAAAATAACATTTTCTTTGTTCATCAGTCATGTCTCCAGCCCCTCTGATATTACTCTTGCTTTTTATTTTGAAATTTTATTCAAACAAAAAATAGAAGATTTACTGTTATGCAGACTATTGCAATACTGTAATAATTGTAAAAATTACATCAACCCATTCATGACTGCATATTAGAATAGCTATTTGGACATTTATTGGACAATGACATCATTTGTTTACTTTTGAACATCGGCAAAAATCAAACATTTCTCGTACTTTGTGCTCCATTTCCAGGTTCTTTTTATAGTAAAATTAATAAAAATCACCTCTATTTCTATAATATAGTTTCCATTCTATCAAATGAGACCAAGAAAACGAGAATACAACCACAAATACTATACGAAAATAGACCACAAAGTCAGCATTTTAATTAAAAAAAACGGTCGGAGTTTTTTTTTTTTCCATTATGAAATGTGTCTCCAGGATTTTTTTTTATATGGTGCACACTGACCACACAGACCCATTCTCTCACATGTGGGCCTACCAGCTTTCTCCTGCCTGATTTGAAGCCGCTAGAATTTATGAGTATATATACATCAAACACGGTACCTCGTAAACGTATATATACGGCTGCGACAGTCAAAGGGTTAATGTAAGTGTGGATGAGCTCAACAACTACAGAGGCTTGCAAATGTTGTACTAAAAAACTGTCAACTTCACATTTATAAATACAGGTGCCCCTCCTGTGGGTTTCACTTAATAAAACTTGCTATTGTGTGAGGTATTATTTCTCAGTAATTCTGTTTATGCAATGTACATTCGCTGTATATGATTGGTACCTCCCGCTTGACCTCATCATTCTACCAATTGCCCTTGTTCCCTGTTGCACCCTCCCTCTTATATTCACAAACCTCCATTGCACACACTAACACTGCATTCTTAAATCTACCTCTTCAACTTTCTCATTACCTACACTCTTACTTGCCCATCTCATTTGCAACAGTTCATTATATCTTACCCACACTTCCTTCTTTAATTTATAAACTTTCACTTCTCTGTTACTCACTGATGACATTTTCCTTGTACTCCACATACCTCTTACTCTCACTGTAGCTACAACTAAATAATGATCTGATATAAATGTTGCCCCTCTAAAAACATGTACCCCAAGTTTCGAACTGCTCCCAACTCGACCAATTATGTAAGTGTATTATTGTAAGTGCTTTTGTAAGTGTATTTTTGGGGGTCTGAAACGGACTTATCTAATTTACATTATTACTTATGGGAACAAATTCGTTTGGTAATGGCACTCGAACAGCCTTCTGGAATGAAGAAAGTTCGAAACTTGGGGTACCACTGTACATACAGTGGAGCCCCGCATAACGATCACCTCCGAATGCGACCAATTATGTAAGTGTATTTATGTAAGTGCATTTGTACGTGTATGTTTGGGGGTCTGAAATGGACTAATCTACTTCACAATATTCCTTATGGGAACAAATTCGGTCAGTACTGGCACCTGAACATACTTCTGGAGTGAAAAAATATCGTTAACCGGGGGTCCACTGTATATCCAGAAGTCTACTGATCGGCTTTTTATTTACTAATACATACATACAATTACTAAAAAAGAGAAGAAGAAAAACTTTATAAAACTGGGTTGCTTAAATGTGCGTGGATGTAGTGCGGATGACAAGAAACAGATGGGCTGCTGATGTTATGAATGAAAAGAAGTTGGATGTCCTGGCCCTAGCGAAACAAAGCTGAAGGGGGTAGGAGAGTTTCAGTGGGGGGAAATAAAGGGATAAATTGGAGTATTTTTAGAGAGTTAGGTCAGCGGATGGGTCTATGAAAGATGAGGTGAATCATAGAATTGATGAGGGAAAAAGGAGTGAGTGGTGCCTTAGGAGTCTGTGGAGACAAAGAACTTTGTCCTTGGAGGCAAAGAGGGGAATGTATGAGAGTATAGTTTTACCAACGCTTTATATGGGTGTAAAAGCGTGGGTGATGAATGTTGCAGCGAGGGAAGGCTGGAGGCAGTGGAGATGTCATGTCTGAGGGCAATGTGTGGTGTGAATATAATGCAGAGAATTCGTATTTAGTTGGAGTTAGGAGGAGGTGCGGGATTACCAAAACTGTTGTCCAGAGGGCTGAGGAAGGGTGTTGAGGTGGTTCGGACATGTTAGAGAGAATGGAGCGAAACAGAATGACTTCAAGAGTGTATCAGTCTGTAGTGAGGAAGGAAGGGGGGTAGGGGTCGGCCTAGGAAGGGTTGGAGGGAGGGGGGTAAAGGAGGTTTTGTTGTGCGAGGGGCTTGGACTTCCAGCGGCATGCGTGAGCGTGTTTGATAGGAGTGAATGGAGACAAATGGTTTTATATACTTGACGTGCTGTTGGAGTGTGAGCAAAGTAACAGTTATGAAGGGATTCAGGGAAACCGGCAGGCCGGACTTGAGTCCTGGAGATGGGAAGTACAGTGCCTGCACTCTGAAGGAGGGGTGTTAATGTTGCAGTTTAAAAACTGTAGTGTAAAGCACCCTTCTGGCAAGACAGTGATGGAGTGAATGATGGTGAAAGTTTTTCTTTTTCGGGCCACCCTGCCTTGGTGGGAATCGGCCGGTGTGATAATAAAATAAATACATAGTCTAACAGGCCTCTGTCATTATGCCTTATATCATATCTTGTGTCTTGATTTATCCTATTTTTCTTAAAATACATATGTATTACCTGTTACCAAATCTCTTTCCATACAAAGTTTAATTAAAGGGCCCCATTATAATTTACTGTTGGGACCCCAAA
Source organism: Cherax quadricarinatus (assembly GCF_026875155.1). Taxonomy (NCBI): domain Eukaryota; kingdom Metazoa; phylum Arthropoda; class Malacostraca; order Decapoda; family Parastacidae; genus Cherax; species Cherax quadricarinatus. The sequence continues at coordinate 7,350,517 of NC_069447.1, read as the reverse complement.
CTTGCCTTCTCATGCTTTAGCATTTAGGTCTCCCTCAGTCGGTTCAAAACTCCCTAAACACACACTTAACATCTCGTAGGCTCATACCATGCACTTAAGTTCCGATAAAGACAGGCTGGTTAGTTGGTGGTGGAGGGAGGGAGGTTACACGCTAGGAGGATTTAGATTGTTAATGGATTTAAGTTTAGTTATAATGGGTTAAATTTGGACTGAATTTTTTCTTACTTGGTTTTTGGACCATTTGCATTTATTTTTTATTATATGGCTGTTTGATGTCTATCTGGTATACTCATAATTTTTTGGTTAAAATCAGTAAGGAAATGTGGATTTTTTCCCACTTTCATACAGTATTTCATAATATGGGTTTATGATTTTTGTTAACAAATAAATACTATTGTGTTTCACAACATTATGACTTCTTAGCATAGCAAGAATGTCATTAAGCTTGCCCTTATGGTACAGTCTTGATGAAATGAAGTAGAAAAGTGGAGTTAATAGATATATTGGCTAGGAGTGAGACTGTAGCTGTTGTTGGCAAACATAATGATGTAAATGAATCCATGGTGTGACACATGGAAAAATAAGCAGCAGATTAGGAAACGTATGGCAAGGAGTATAGCAGGTGCTTAAGTGTTGTCTTTCATGCATGACCTCTACATGCTTAAATTAAAGACTATACCAAATGTGTGGATTTAGTCAATAAGTGACAGGGAAGCTACCGTAGATACTTGTGTACAATGGCTGGAATATACACAAATGCAGTGTACTGCGATCCTTTATTGACTGTTTTGCCTACACCAAGAGCTTTATCAAGTCACAAACAGATCTACCTGAGCAGAGAACATGAGTATATATAGGGAGTATAGTGATGTGAAGAGTCTGGTGGGGCCATGGTGAGAACTGCAAAGAATGGGCAAGTAGGTTTGTTGCTATATTAACAATGAAGTTTCCTGGCAAGGGATTCATCAGTGTTGTAAAAGTCATTGTTCTGGTTGAAATTGTTGGTATACAGATGAGTGATGATTCCAGGATCCTGAGACATTTGAGTGTCATCTTCCATGGCAGCAGGTCTTGTCTTTGTAGTTGATTAAATGGCTGTGGAACTTTTGGTATAAACTCGGGCATTTTTCAAAACGTCCTTTTCTGCTTCCGTATTGGTGTTTGAAATGTGGGGTTTGGAGGCCCTTTTGGAAATGTCTCGCCGTATATAATTGGTTGCATTTATTGTAAGGGATTATGTATCTCCAAGCAGAGGATTGAACCTTGTGGTGTCTCTTATGGTGATGTCTTTGATGGTGGTGGATGTGGGGGTTTAAAATATCAGAATGCGTATTGGAAAGATGTGGAGACTGTTTGACAACAGACTGCAGATGCCGTGCATTTAACATCTTCAACTCACCCAGACAAGATACTGCAAGAGAAGATACATAGTACTCCCCACAAACTCCACTGCCAACAGACATGTCTCCAGCATCTTTTCCTATACCACATTTCAAATATCTACCTCCACATCCGCCACCATCAAAAGACATCACTAGTAAGGGACACCATAAGGTTCAATCCTCTGCAGGGGTATACATAATCCTTTGCAATGTTGCAACCAATTATGCGTGGGCGAGACTTTCAGAGACCTCCAAACATTTATTTCAGAATGCCAATACATGAGCAGAATGGATGATTTGAGGAATGCCTGTTTTACATGAAGCTTCCACGACCATTTAATGAACTACAGACACAAGACTCATTGCCATGGAAGATGACACTCTGTGTCGCAGGATCTTAGAATCATCACTCATCTGTATATCCAACAATTTCAAACAGAAAAATGACTTTTACTTACATAGCAGGAAACTTCATCAATATTCCTACATAGCAACAAGCCTACTTGCCATTCCATGCATTCCTTGATGCTGCTGTTGCGCACATCAGGCCAAAAATGGTGGAAAAGCGGAAAAGTATTGAACATAATGAACAATTGAAAGCTGCCGAAATAGCGGGATACTGAAAAGGGGGATGCCAAAAAGTGGAACCTCCTGTACAACAATCTTCTCAGTGTTTCTTTTGCTTATTTTCTTTGGATTAAAATCAGGATTCCTTTTCAAAACTAACAAAGGAAAATATCAGTCCAAAGTTTTGCCCAATATATCTTTAAAGTTGAATTCTTTACAAGATCCCAGTCTCTGGAATATTGCAAATTCTGTAGTTTCTTTAACCCTTTCAGGGTCCGTGCCATAGTTCTACACCATGAGCTCAGCTCACTCAGATAAGCTGTGAGTGGTATATTTGGGCCTAGATTATGAGAGAATACATCTGTGGTAAGTGTGCACCCATACAGCAAACCCTGCAGCACACAATGCATAATGAGAGAAAAAAACTGAGACCGTAATTTTGGATTAAAACAGCAACTTTGGGGTGCTTTTTTGTATGTTTTTTTTATAGTTGTATGTATTTGCGATTTCTTGGTCTCATTTGATAGAATGGAAGATGTATATTATTGATTGATTTTAGTACTGAAAATGGCTTGAAAACTGAGCTCAAGGTAGTGGAAATGTTAAATTTTTGCCGATGTTCAGAGTAAACAAATTACATCACTCATCCAATGCATGTCAGCTGATGGGTCTTATGTGCATTCACAAATGTGCTGATATTATTTATATAATTATTAAGTATTGCATAACAGTAAATCTTCCATTTTTTTATTTGAATAAAAATTCATTATGTTAATAAAAAATCAAAATGGAATTCATTTGTAAAGCCTGAAAACGTAACTATATGAAAGTAGGAAAATGTTAGTTTAGTGCCAGGAATGTCTGCATTGTTATCTCGGACCCTATTTTGAATAGGAATATTTTGAACTTTGTGATAAATTGGCCAAATTACCAATTTCTGATCACTTATTGGGTAGTTGAAACAGTTGACTTGGTGATTTCTTGTGCTCGATCGATAAAATAGAAGTAATACTAGCGAAATGGCTAAGAATTTGGTCGAGTGGAATAATGTAATTGGCCTAAAACGGAAGTCAGTCGGCAAAATTGCCGATGTGTAAATATTGCTGATGCATCAAAATTTGTGAGAGCATAATTTCATCAGTTTTCCATCAAATTTCGTACTTTTTGTTTTATTACCTTCAGGAAAAGATTCTCTACCATTTCATAAGAAAAAAATAATTTTTTTTTTTTAACCCTTTCAGGGTCCAAGGCCAAAATCTGAAGTGGTGCTCCAGTGTCCAAGAAATTTTGAAAAAAAAAAAAAAAATATTTTTTCTTACAGAAGTAAAGAGCATATTTTTGTGAAGGTAATAAGACAAAAAAAAAAATCTGATCAGTACTTACCGAGATACAGTGCCAAGAAGTTTGTCAAAAATGATGTGGTGGCGGCAACATCGACGAATTCCACATACGCGCATTACATTATTTTGTCGTTTTAGTTGTTTTTTCTTTTCTTTTCCAATTTTTTTTTATTCTATAACATTTGGGGCTTGAGAGACCAATACTGTATATAATGTATTATATAAATCTTATTACCTCCCCCCCCTAAAATTATTAAT
>NC_069447.1:7319167-7346470 GCF_026875155.1 Cherax quadricarinatus | reverse complement strand
GATTCCCACTTCGGGCTTTTCTGATGCCCGTGTACCTCCTGCTGGTACTGTTTCATCACCTGGTCCAGGTACTGGGGTTCCACCTGACTCCTTTGATACATCTTGCCTCTGTACTTCTTTGACCATACTTCTGGCTTCTCCCTCTATGGTGTGGTGATTTTTGGATCGCCCCACATCGGACCGACTCCAGTCCCACTCCTAAACACCCAAGACCGTTAACTGATGATACATCTTTGCTGCCTTCTCATTCTGCCCAGAAAAAACTGGCATGACATTCACTTCGCTTACACGCTGCTTCAAAATGCGCAATGGACTAAGTTTTTTACCCTGCAACTGACTTCTCCTGCCTATCTTTCTGATAATAGTATTGGCAAGATGCTCTTACACCATGTTGGTCGAGATATATCCTTTCATGCTCTTGAGCAGTACACGCATCGTCATGGTACAGAATGCTAGCCAAGCTCGCGATCTCTCTCCTTACAACCATAGATGCTGTTCCTGTAGCTATTGAAAAATATCATTCTCTCGATTCTTGTAGTGGTACAGTCATTCTACCTCATACCATTGTCCAACAGAATTTCCAGGCATGTGGTGATGACATTCTGGAACAGCTTGAGCTCCAAGACCTCCCAATCCTCAAAGTAGACACTTACGTCCTCTCTGCCTGCAGGCAGAGACGATATCCTTGCAATGTAGCTTGCTTAACTTTTGACTGCCTTGAGCTTCCTTCCTTGGTTTATATTGTGGGACACCGTTTAGAAGTTTGAAAGGTGATCCCTACACCACAACAGTGTAGAAATTGCTGGCATTTTGGTTATCCAGCAAAATAGTGCAGGTCCATGGCCGAATGCCCAGTCTGTGGTGCCGATGACCGTACCAGTACATCTTGTAGTGTACCTCCTTGCCCTATTTGTTATGAGGCTTGCCCATCTTACTCTCGCCGTTGCCAAGTTTACTTAAATGAGCGAGAAATCCATTGTCTCAAAGAGGCGGAAGGCTTTTCTTATGCTATGGCAGTCTCTCATCTACGCCTCCAGGGGAGACTTACTCGTATTTCTTATTCTTGAGATGCCAAACGACCCCCCACCTCTGGGGTCCCAACTTCTGCATCCTCCTCTGTGGTCACCCCTTCCACAATCACCCCTGTCTCTAATTCTTTTGCTGTCATGGACTCAGAGGTCCCTACCTCATTCTGTTCTCGCCTCCTTCTCCTAAGTTTGTGTCTACAAGGCCACGTACAACTCCTCCCCATCACCCCTCTACTTCTCTGAAGTCCAAAAAATCCCCTTTGTTCAAACCCCATTTAACCCCTCCTTCCCTTCTTTTACCTGCCCATTTTTCCTTTCCAGTCTGTACCTGGTTCTTCATCTCATACGGGCTCTGTTACAAGTGTGGAGGTTCATCCTCCTTTTCGTACAGTACCTTCCTTCCCTGTCCCCTCCCAAGTTTCTTCCTCTTCTGCCCCCTCCCAGATTGCTTCATCTCCTGTCCATCATCACCCCGACCTTTATTCACCCTTCTCCTTCCCTCCCCAATATTGTCCCATATACACCGTCCTCATCTTCTGAAACACTTGAAGCTATCTCCGAATATATTGAGGAGACTAGACCATTGATGGACACCACTCCACCTCCTGTCCCTCATCTTCACTCTTTTTCGTCTGCACAACTTTTCTTTGCAGCATCCCAATCCCTCACTGCTTGTATGTTTTCCACTGCCTCCACATGTGGACTTTTCTAACGCTTCTAGTCTGTAGATACCTCTGCCTTCAGATTTCTTGTAACTTTCTCTTCGCAAATCATGGCTTACTTACAGTGGACTATGAGTGGCCTCAGAGGTAACCGGAGTGAGCTTCAGTTGTTGCTCTCCCAGTTTTTCTGTGTTTGTTAACAAGAACCCAAATTACTCTCCTCTGTTATCCATCCCATCTTGGGCTATGTTTTGTAATATTCATCGGAGCGGTCGTCCGCCGTGTCATCCGTGACACTAAACTCGCTGGCAGGATTATGTTTCTACCGTCACTTCGGCTTCCTCTGTGAGTGCAGTTTGGAACTTTTCTTCTATCAGAGACAAATCTTATAATGTGCCTATTACACTTCTGGAACTAGAGGCAACACTCTCTGCTTGCTGCTCATTGGCAGCTGGGCCTGACAGCATTCATATTCATATGCTACAGCATTTACATGAGTCAGCCCTTGGTGTCCTCTTATTTAATTAATATAATAATAATAATAATAATAATAATAATAATAATAATAATAATAATAATAATATAATAGTATCTTTATTTACTGCAAGTACAAGTACATGGTATACAGGTCTAGCTGACATCAATGACATACTATTATATAGAAAGCCACTTGTTATGCTGAGCATTTCAGGCAAATTAGGTCAGTTTTGTCCAGGAATGCGACCCACGCCAGTCAGCTAACACCCAGATACCCATTTTGAACTGATGGGTGAACAGGGACAGGGACAGCAGGTGTCTTATGGAAGCACGTCCCTAATGTTTTCCATCCATACCAGAGGAGATTCGAACCCTGGACCTCAGTGTGTTAGCTGAGTGTCCTAGCGATCGAGCTACGACTCTTTAATCTTACTTAGCCACAATGAGTTCTTCCCCAGCTGTGAAAATCTGCGATTGTTCTCCCTTTTCGCAAACCGGGTACTATGGGACATGATGCCTCCCACTATCATCCCAGTGCTCTTACCAGTGCAGTTGCAAGGTGATGGAATGTATGATAAATAGATGTTTGATGTGGTATTGAGAGGCACACAACAGTCTCTCCCATAGTCAATATGGCTTTCGTAAGGGCCATTCTACCATTGACCCCATACTTCGCTTGGATACGTATGTTTGTAATGCCTTTGCCAACAACCACTCGGTTATTGCCATCTTTTTTGAGCTTGAGAAGGCATATGACACAACTTGGACGTATAACATCTTGGCCCAGGCCTACTCCTTAGGCTTCCGATGCAATGTACCATTTTTCCTTAAGAACTTCTTACCTGAGAGACATTTCCGTGTTAGGAAAGGGACTTTGTCCAAGCTGAAGGTATCTCCCAGGGATGTGTTCTGAGCACAACACTTTTTCTCCTTGCTATAAATGATCTCCCCTCTATTTTTCCATCTAATATTTGGTCATCACTCTGTTGATGACTTTGCTATAGCTTGTGCAGGCACTGAATGTCACCTCATTTCAGTTTCTCTCCAGCATGCAGTTATCCGTGTTTGCAATTGGGCCACTACTCATGGGTTTAAATTTTCTAGAATTTAAAACTCGCCAAATTATTTCCCATTAAAAGTGCGTCAGCTCTGATACCCTTGTACTTTTTATGGTCACGTATCCCAGAAACATGATCGATCAGGTCCTCACCCTTCTTTTTTGACCGTGGGTTTTATCCGGGAAAACCTAACTTTACCTCTCTGAAGGCAACTTGTCAAGCCGCTGAACCTCCTTAAAACCCTCGCTCATTTTTCGGGGGGATGATCGAGAACGTCCTTCGACTACACAGCCCTAATTTTTTTGAAACTCAATTAGGGCAACCAATATATGCCGGCCTCCCTGCAACCCCTCAAGCCTTAATCCCATCCACACCAGGGTTTTACTTTATGCTTCAGGGTTTTTTGGCTCTTCAGGGGGTTGGAGAATATTCCTCCTTGCCCGATTGCCGGTTCCCTTTTTCTTTCGCTATTATTTCGCTTCATGCCCCCAATTTTTCCAAAACACCTACCACCGATTTACGATGATTCGGTTCCGAAAACCGGTCGTAATCATAATGGTCTGTCGAACTTTACTACTGAATATCAACAAAACATTTTTTTTTAATAAATTTTTTTATTGTTTTATTTTGGTATTTCATTTTTATTTTATTTTTTATGTTGTTATACGTATTTTATACTGTAGGTTTTAATAAACATGTGTACAAAAAAATAGTTGTTTTTTTCCCAAAATTTGGCAAAAAAACAGGTCAAAAGTCAAGTGGTCGAAATCGAGCAGGTGTAAGTGGGAGGGGAGGTTTTATAGGATAGTCCTGAAAATTTGTAAATTTTTTTTGTTCATTTCCCTGTTACTCCTTTCTTTTCTTTTGCCTACTTTCACTTTTGTCTTTTTCTTTACCACTTCTATTTTTCATGTACATGTTTTTTTTTTCCCTCCCCCTTTTGGGGAAAGGGGCTGACGGTTTGTTTTTTTCTTTCCCACTGCCTGCGAAAAAGCCAACCCCTATTGTGGCTTCTCGCTTTCTTTTTCTCATTCTCGTGCCAACACATTATACACCGAGGGTTCCAAGTCTTCTGAGGTGTGGGGTTTCACAGCATTGTTTCCGGACAGTATCGTGCGAGGGCATTTTTTATCCCGGCTAACACTTTACAGCTGAATTGTGTGCCATTCCGTAGCCTGATCCGTATTGATCTTTTTCGTGTCCCCATTGTGGTCGTTTCAGCTCCCTTATGCTTTACAGGCTAAAAGAAAATTTGATACCCCCTACCCCTAGACTTTTTTTCCAACTTTTTTACGCCATATTCCTAGAAGCACAAAGAATTTTTTTTGTTGGTACCTGGTCATGTTGATGTACGGGGCAATGAACAAGCAGAAGGCGCAGGGTCAGCAGACTGACCCCCCAGTTTCTATAAAGGGTGTTCCATTCACGACTATTTTGCTGAAATTGCTCCCCACCTCTGCCCCTATTGCAACAGGTTGGTCTGGTCTGCTACATAACAAATTAATTCATTAAAGGTAGGATAGGCCTCTGGCCATCTTTTGTCACTTTTTGTTAAGGTCAGGGGGGCTATCTCCCCCCGTCTTTGGTGAATTTTTCTCCACAAACATTGCACCTCACCCCACTTTGCAAAAATGTTTTAATCGCGAAAAGACACTTTCTCTATCTCTCTTTTCGCTAAACGCTAATAAAGGCAGACCGAGTCAAAACAATGAGGGGCCCAAACCCCCCGCGGGCGGGTGGAGTGTCTGGTACAAAGTTTTCCAAGCAGATGTATGAAAATTTAAAAAATTACCCAAAAAAAGTGGTTAAAAAATGAATTTTTTGTAAAGACTGACGAAAAGGGGGTTCCCACTGTTTTCCTTATGTTTTTCACGTTATACAAAAAAAAAGGTTAAGAAAATTTTTAGACCATCTTCTTTTTCTCTGTAATAAAAATATCTATATTTTAGGACAGTTTTGTTTTTTTTCTTTTTAAATATATAGTTACATTTGGGTAAAACCTAAAAGAATTTGTTTTTAATTTTGTTTTGATAGGTTCATCTTGGTCCACATTTTTTACCTGCAATGGCAGGACATGAAAAATTTAAATGGTTACCCAGAAAAGAAAAAAATTTTTTTTTTGACAAATGTGAATAAATAGGCGTTTATTCCATTATTTAGTATTTTGTGTAAACAAAATTTCCGTCTGTGTTCTACGTATTCATTTTTAATTTTTATAGTAATCCACAAAAAAAAATAAAAAATGCAGGCCCTTAAGCTGGGGTGTTTTTTTCCCTTAGGCTGGCAAGGCAGCAACTTCTAGATTTAAATTACACCCCCCACTTCTGTGAGATCACATGCCCAGTAAGGGATAATAAAAAAAAAAAATATGGCCAGAATGGAAGGGGAGACATCTGAGTTAGAAGTTGGGATATAGTTGCCAATTTATGCCCTTACACCAAAGGGTTAGGTTAAAAGCACACTTAAAAACTTTGGAACAGAAGTTTTTTTGATCTGTTATCGAAAAGGGTGAAGAAGTCAGAATTTCTTGGGTGAAACCTAAACCCTTATTCCCGGGAATGCGGCGGGAGAGATACAGATTTATCACCTGGAAAATCCTAGAGGGACTATACCAAAACTTGCACACAAAAATCACTCGTAGAAGAAAAAGATTTGGAGACGATGCAACATCCCCCCAAAAAAAAAGCAGGGGTGTCAACCGTTAAGAGACCATCAAAAGTGTCAGGGCCCAGACTGTTCACTCCCTCCCAGAACAAAGGGGGATTACCAAAAACCCCTGGCAGTCTTCAAGCTGGCACTGGACAAGCCCTAAAGTGGGTACCTGACCAGCCGGGCGGGGCTTACGTTGGGTTGCGTGCACCAGTAGTAAAACCGTTGACAGGCCTGATTCACCAGGGGCCGGGTCACAGACCGGGCACGGGGGCGTTGAACCCCGGAACTCTCTCCAGGTAAACTCCGGTTTCCATGGAGATACTTTCCCAAACCTACCAGGATACCCAGCGCGGATATAGTGAAACCCTTATATAAGCTTTTCATTTACTAAACCATGAAAATTTTAATCAATAATTTATAGCATTTTTTCCTAAGGGAAAGTGCTTCACTGTTTCTCTTGGGCCTACTCAGCCAAGGATCATTAATATTAAGGGGTTTTTAAAATAAAAAACACCCTCTCCTCATTAGTGACGTACCCTTTAGGGCGGTCAGACTTCTGCGCTCTCTAACCAGTATTCAACCAAAAAATAATTATTTTAGAGCGATTTCCTCTATCTGTGTGTTTCAGTGTACATACACTACGGGATAAAGATTTAAAAAATATATCAAAATTTTAAAAATGGTACGAAGGGCATTGTTTTAATATCAGATTGGTTGACACAAACCCACAACCTTATGTATGCTCCTCACTTACGACAATTAGTTTGCCAACGTATTTTAAAGGAACGGAACTCTTTTTTAAGTGAGGAGAGGCTGTATAGGTACACTACGTAAAAAACATTTAAAAATAAAATTTAAAAAATGTTTAAAAATGATGCAGGGTGACAAAGAAATATAAAAGATGGTTAACATAAACCCATACCATTTGTTAGCTCCTCGCTTAGCAACAAATTTTTTATCGACGGTCTTAGGAATGGAACTCCGTTTTTTAAGTTGGAGTAGCCCAAAGATATTTTATAAAAAATTACACTTATTAAAACAAAAATTGCATTCCCCCAATAGTGAGATGAATTGTTTCAATTTTTTTTTTTTTACATACCTTTCCCACCCAAAGGGAGGGGGGCCCCGAAAAAGAAAACTTCCGTCATTATTCCTTCCATCACTGCCTTTCCAGAGGCATGTTTTTCACACAGTTATAAAATTGCAACTTAACACCCCTCCTTCAGAGTACCGGCACTTTACTTCCCTCTCCAAGAACGAGTCAGGCCCGCTGGTTTTCCCCGAATCCCTTCAAAATGTTCCTTGCTTACACTCCAACAGCACAATCCAAAAAAAAATTCGACTTCAAAGCTCCCCAAATTTAAAACGCCCACCGCTTGCGGAAGCCCAAACCCCTCACACCAAAACCTCCAAAACCCCCCCCTCCAACCTTTTCCCAGCTGACCCTACCCCCCTTCCCCCAACAGATTTATACACCTCGAAGTTTTCTATTTCGTTCAAACCTCTCTTTACATATCCAAACCCCTCGATAACCTTCCCTCCCCCCCCTGGATAATAGTTTTGGGAATCCTGCCTTCCTCTTCCAAACTATGGGTTCTTGCATTTTATTCACACCAAACATTGCCCTCAGATTAACCCTTTCAGGGGTTTTTGACGTATAGTACGGCTTCGCACCCGGGTTATTGACTTAAACACCTAAAATTTTAGTGCCTTTAAATCTAAGAGAGAAACGGAGGGGACATTTGAAAAAGGGTCTATTGGTCATTGTGGGCAATATAAAAAAAAACCCGCAGCACACAGTTCGTAAGAGAAAAAAAAAAACTTTGACCGTGTTTTTGGATTAAAACAGGTTTGCTCGTATTTTTCGTATGGTATTTAGGTTATATTCAAAAATTCCCCGGTGTCATTTTATAGAAGGAAGAATATTACAGAAATTAAGATGTTTTTGATTGGTTTAAAAATGAAATTTCCTTGAAATTTAGCTCAAAGTAATAGAAATTTCGATTTTTTACTGAAGTTCAAAAATAACAAATAAGTCAACAACCAAAACAAAATCAAATGGGAGTCTAAATTCTTTCACAAGTCGCTGATATATATAAATTTCTACGCTAAGCATGTCTAAAAAGAAAATCTTTTTTCTTTTGTGAGAATAAAAAATTTAAAGTGGAAGCAAAAGAAATGTTAAAAGGGGGGCCCGGGACGGATAACGCACAGAAACTTGTTATTTTAGTGCTAGGGAAATTCTGTCGTTTATTTTACCCATTTGGAAATTGGGATTTTAATTTGGTGAAATTGGCAAAATTGGCAATTTCTGACCCTTTATTGAATAGTTGAAATTTTTTAAATGGGTGGTTTCTTGTACCATCGATAAAAAAATGGGAAAATTCAGCAAAAAAATAGATTTTTTTTCGAAGTACACAGGAATTGGCCGAAAATAGGGTTCAAGTGGGCGAAATCGCCGTGCATAAACATGTCGAGACCGCTAACTTGCAAAGCTAATTCCTAATTTTCCCTCAAAATTTTTACTTTTGGTTCATTATGACGGGGAAAAGATTTTCTATCATTTTATAAAAAAAAATATTTTTCTTTTTCCGAAAAAATTTTTTACCCTGAGAACGGTTTTGGGGAGGGCCTTCAACCGAAAGGGTAAAATTTCATAAATTTTTGGGATAATTTATGCTAGCAAGTTTCTGCAACGAGCTGTTCTGAATTGAACATCTCAGTAGAGTAAGAAGGCCATTTTCCATGAATTGAAGTCATGCGAGAATGTAGTACTGAGGGGTTAAAAGTGAGGAAAATTAGCGGGGGATTTTTTTAAGTAGGGGAATCCCTGCACCGGGGTACACATTTGTTTTTCCACTGAGAGGGTTGTCATACGCTTGATCCCGGAATTTTCACCATTGATGTGAAATGATTAGGCCGTTATCTCGAGATCAGTATAGGGAAAAATGGGTTTCTTTCGATAATGTCCCCGTTCAACAAATATTTATTGAATAAAATACAGTTAATTTGGTGTTGCCAGTGAAAGTGATGACAGAATGAGTAATTGGTTTTACCACAACTGGAAATAGGATTTCCCTTTTAACCCTTAAATGGCCGAATTATATAAAACATTTTTTCAAAATCTAAAGTATTAAAAAATGTAGATCTTTTTTGTTTTTCTTTGAAAACGGTAAAAAACTTTTTTTCTACTTTTTTTTTGGTTTTATTTTTAAAATTATTATTTTTTACACATGGCCCATTCCCACCAAGGGAGGGGGGCCCAAAAAAGAAAAACTTTCAACATCATTCCCCATCACTGTCTTCCAGAAGGGGGCTTTTCCTACAGTTTTTAAACGCAACTTAACAAACCCCCCCCTTTTAGAGGCAGGCACTGTACTTTTCCCCCCCCAGGGCCAAGTCCGCCTACCGGTTTCCCTGAACCCCTTCATAAATGTAACTTTGCTCACACTCCAACGCAGTCAAGTATTAAAAACCTTTTTCTCATGAAAATAGTAAAAAAAAGTAGATCTACTTTTGTAGCACTAAAGAATTGAACGTGATCTCTTTGACCTTTAAAAGGGTTTTGGGAACCCCGTTCTATGTGATTGATAAAAAAAAAAAATATTCAAATAAGCGGAATTGAGCAAAACCCTGTGATAGGGTGCATTATTAAAAAAGGGACTTCATCTTCATATAAAGCAGCCTGCATTGACTTTGCCCGTAAAAAAAAGGAAACAGGGTTTATTTAAGCATGGCAAGGAAAAATCAGAAATAAGACGACCACGAATATAAACACTGCAGTACTCTTACCCTCTGGTGGAAGATTTAAAATGAATTCTTTGGTCTGGCAACAATGAGAAGTTGCCTTTAACTGATTTACGAAGGTGACCAGGTATTAGAGCCCCCCAAAAAAAAGAATATTTTCCCTTTTAAACCTATTTCATTGACTTTCCCTTTAAAAAGTAAGATGAATGATACATTTATGGTTTTAACACAGTTTTACTTAAAACATTTGAACATTATTCTACACTCTGAAATGTAGTTAGTCCACCTTTAGCCCTTTGAGAAATGAGCACAACATGCTTTTGGTATGCAGATATGGCGTGGGGTTTGCACTTCGTCTTTTGGCTTTACACTCATGTTATTCTTTCTATCAACTGTTTTTTGGTTGGGATACTTGCTTTCATTTTTTCTTTTTTAAATGTTTCCCATAAATTCTCCCTTTGGGTTCTTTCTGGTGAATTACCGGATAAACAAAAAAGGTATTTTTTTTGAACCCCAAATACTTTAATGATTTTGCTGCTGGGATGGGCTTCATCCCGCAAAAATGGAAGATTCTTCACTTTGAAATCAGTCATGTATCTTAGGAAGATCTATTTCTAAAACCTTCTGTATTGATCCTGTCACATGGACCTTAGCAATTACACAGCTTACCTGCCTTTAATACAAATTTTAGACCCCCGACCTCGTAAATGTTGGATTTTTTAACGATGCTCACAGCCTTCAGTGAATTTTTCAGTGACAGCTTCTTAAAAAAATGAGATTTGTCACTCGTTACTTAAACGCTGATTCTCACTAAAATAAATGTCAAAGAAAAAAAGACGAATTTGTAGGTATGAAAAATGTTGGTTTGCCACACAAATTTTGTTGACTATTCGAATCATTTTAACTATTTAAAAAAAAAAAAAGTTACAAACTTTGACTTATTAAACCAATTTCCCGGGCATTTGCATGAAAGAAGATTTTCACCTTTTTTCCCCCTTTAAAAAGCTTTTCAATCGCTTAGGCAGTTTATTTTTTTTTTTTTTGCGACAAATTTTTTTGAATACATTGGGGTCTTCCCCGGTTTTGGAAAAGGAATTTCGTGGGTCCAAATGGTGTTTTTAAGTTGCTCACTGCAGTTTTTCCCCTTGGTAATGTTTTTTTCAATAAATCATTGCTTTAATTGTTAAATCTTTTACAACAAAATTTTCCGGCTTCTTGGGGGTAAGTGTTAATTAAAGCCCGCCCTTTTAAAAAATACCCTTTTCTTTGCTTTTTTTTTTTCGAGAGTAACCTGTTTCTGTCAGTAACAAAGTGAATTTGGGCCATTCTTTGTCAGTATATGTCTTTTGTTTTGCCCATTTTTTATGAAAATATAATTTTTTTTTAAAGCAGTTTCTGTAAGAAAAAGAATATATTAAATTTAAACCCCTTTCAGGGGTTTTTGGGTTTAAAGGATGCTTTCGCACCGTGGGCCATGTCGTACTAGTAGCCCAAATTTAGCACCCCCAAATCTAGTAGGAAGCTGGGAGGCCCCATATGAAAAAATGGGTCTATGTGGTCAGTGTGCACAGTAATAAAAAAAAATCCTGCAGCACACAGTGCGAAATGAGAAAAAAAAAAATTTTGACCGTGTTTTTGGATTAAAACAGCAACTTTGCACTGTATTTTCGTATGGTATTTATTGTTGTATTCTAGTTTTTTTTTGGTCTCATTTTATAGAATGGAAGGCATATTACGAAATTGAGATGATTTTGACTGTTTTACAATGAAAATTACCTTGAAACTGAGCTCAAAGTAGCAGAAATGTTCGATTTTTACCAAAGTTCAAAAGTAAACAAATCATGCTGTGTGTCCAATACACGTCAACTGGTGAGTCTAATATTCTTTCCAAGTGCGCTGATATTATTTATACCATTTCTACATAATGCAGTAACTGCCATAACCCGTAAAATCTTCTATTTTTTGTGAGAATAAAAATTCAAAGTGAAAAGCAAAAGAATGTAAGAGGGGCATGGGGATGTGACTAATAACAGAGGGAAAAGTTATTTTAGTGCCAGGAATGTCTTTCTTGTTTATTTTGGACTCTATTCGGAAATTGGCATCTTTTTAAATTTGTGTGAGATTGGCAAAATTTCTAAATTCTGACCACTGTATTGGATAGTTGAAATCGGTAAATGGGTGGTTTCTTGTACTCATTCGATACAAAAAATGGAGTTCTAGCGAAATACTAGTTATGATTTTTGTTGACTAGTACACTGGAATTGGCTGAAAATAGGGTTCAAAAATGGGCAAAATCGCTGATGCGTAAAAAATCGTCGAGACCCCTAACTTCGCGAGAGCATAATTCCGTAAGTTTTCCATCAAATTTCATACTTTTGGTGTCATTATGATCAGGAAAAGATTCTCTATCTTTTCATAAGAATTTTTTTTTTTTTTTTAAATTTGGGGGACCGTGAGAACAAGTCTTGGAGAGGGTCTGTGGACCCCGAAAGGGTTAAAAATAACCCCCTTTTACAGTGGAACCTCAGTATTCAAACAGCTCTTACTCAAACCATGATGACACTCTTCAGGTCACTTGTTCTATCTAGGCTGGAATATTGCTGCCACTAACAGCACCTTTCAAGGCAGGTGAAATTGCTGACCTAGAAAAAAGTACAGAGAACCTTCACGGCGCGCATAACGAGAATAAAACACCTCAATTACTGGGAGCGCTTGAGGTTCCTAAACCTGTTTCCCTGGAACGCAGGTGGAGAGATACTGATTTACACACCTGGAAAATCCAGGGGATGTACCAACTTGCACCGAAAACACTCACCTCGAAAGCAAAAGACTTGGCAGACGTGAACACCCCCCAATGAAAAGCGGGGTGTCATGCACGTTAAAGACCAACAATAAGGTGGGGGGCCCGAGACTTTTCAACTGCCTCCCAGCATACGTAAGGGGGGATTACCAAACGACCCCGGGGCAGTTTTTCAATGGCATGGACAAGCACCTAAAGTCTTCCTACCACCGGGCTGGGGCTCGTAGTTGGTTTTGCGTGCACCCCATTTTAACCCCGGTTGTCGGGCCTAATCCCCAGGAGGCCTGGTCACAGACCGGGGCCCTGGGGCGTTTACCCCCGGGAGCTCTCTCCAGGTAAACTCCAGGGATTCAAATGCTTTGTTCGGGAAGAAATTTCTCGGCAAATCACCTAACAAATGACCCCCCAAACTTCTCTGTAAACTAATTTGGTTTTTTCCACTTTTTTTTGGGGTTTTTTGTATATTTGTATAAATGTCACCATGGTGCCCAAGAGGTTAGTGAAACGCCAACCAAAAAAAAAAATGTAAAATATATATTTTTTTTAAAAGGGTTTCAGTTCACTTCAACACTTTAAAGTTACACTACCTTCCCAATCTCAGTTCCCCGGAAAACACTGATTTGGCTCGTAACATACACAAATTTAAACCTTTTTCCCCCCAATACCCAGGGGTTTCCTATTACTTTTGAAAACATTCAGGGAAACTGTGTTCCACCATAAATGCTTTTTTTATCTAATTTTTCGAAGGAAGTCAAGGTAAAATGTTAAAACCAACAAATAGTGTTTTTTTGGAATGACTAGTAATTTGGCGGCAAAGTTAGTGGATGTCTTGCAGAATTTTTTATGAAATTCAATTTTTGATAAAACTACCTCACCTGATGTGTCCCAACCCTATGTATGTACTGCTGGGGCTTTACAGCTCCTCGACTCAAACGGGTTTTCCGACCACATGGGAATTGTAACTCATCTCTCCACCAAAAAGATCAAAAAAATTTCAGTACTGTACAAGTGGCTTTTTTTTAATTTATTTTCTATTTACTACAGGTAATACTACATATATTGTACTCTAAATTCTTTTTTAGATGCCCCGTAGAACATCAATGCGGTGGACTGTTTTAAAGGACATTTGTCCATGTCTGGTAGTCAGTTGATTAAGCAGACTACATCTGCTTAATTGAAACTTTGAATATAACAGTTTTCACTAAAGTGGACACCCTCCTTCCCCCATTAATCTGTTTTATTAATTTTGTTTGTTATACATAAATCAATTTGAAATTTACCTGCCCATTGTAACTGGTGGATCTGCCCATTGCTTGGGCACCAGTAATGGGTCACAGCTCATACTTTAATGATGTATAGTCAATTGTTCACTTGAGTTCTATTTACATTCTTCACCCCAGATGTTTACTGAATTATAAAAATTATATTTATTTAACCCTTTGACTGTCGCAACCACCAATCTGAGGTGTCTCCTGGTGTCGCAAAATTTAAAAAAAAAAAATATTTTTCTATATGAAATGATAGAGAATCTTTTCCCGATTTGTAAAGACACCAAAAAAAACGAAATTTGATGGAAAACTGACAGAATTACGCTCTCGCGAAGTTAGCGACCTCGGCGATATTTACAAATCGGCGATTTCGCCCACTTTGAGCCCTATTTTCGGCTAATTCCATTGTTCCAGTCAACCAAACTCATAGCTATTTCTTCAGAACTCCATTTTTTCCATCGATTGAGTACAAGAAACTGCCCATTTACCGATTTCAACTACCCAATAACATAGTCAGAAATTTGCAATTTGGCCAATTTCACGAAAATTAACCCTTTGACTGTTTCCGACGTATAAATACGTCTTACGAGCCAATGTTTCTGATGTATTTATGCGCACAAATTCTAGCGGCTTCAAATCAAGCGCAAAAGGCCTGGTAGCCTACATGAGAGAGAATGGGTCTCAGTGGTCGGTGTGCACCCTGTGAAAAAAATCTGGGACCCAGCGGTGCATTGTGGGAACGCCATGTTGTTAGTCCATTTTCACCATGCCTCTCGGTAAGAAGTTCCTCACTCCTCGGCGGATTGGAGGTCTTTTGTTCCCAAGTAATAGCTCTAACAGCAATGAAAATGTCAGTGACAGTGAATTCCCAGGGTTTTGAATTTGAGTGTTACCGGAAAAAGTGCCCAGGATAACGTAATTAGTGATGAAAACCAAGATGACCCACAACCTTCCACCTCTGGTGCGGGGCCGGCTGTTCACGTTCACGTTCGCCTGTACCAGGACAAAAGAGGAAACTTTTTGGGGTCGTGTACAACACCCAGATGTTAGCAGTGATAGTGATAGTAAATTTCAAGGTCATTGAAAGCAGTTCTAGTGACAGTGAGAGTAAATATTCCCAGTGAAGCGGCAGTAAGTACGACGTAGAAATGTGGTCTGGTAGTGTGTCATATGTTGTTCCAAGGGGAAGGAGAAACTCTGGGAGCACATCCCGTGGCCCTACACCACGACCTGATAGTGAGGATGATGATATTGTAACGATGGGTATGAATGATGTGAGTGATGGAGCAGGCAGTGGTGGTGATAGTGAGGGTGGCACGGCCCATGTGGCACCATCAGTGGGCCACGCTACTACCCACGCTGCTGACTCTGCACAACAACCAGCCTCACCGTACCCCACACTCCCACAACCTGCACAACCACAACCACGGTACAATATCCAGACCCCACCAGCAGACCGCATCTGGGATTGGCAGGACGGTGACGAGTTTGTTCCCAGTCCCCATGACTTTGATGAAACTCAAAGTGGAATAAAGCCATCTTGTCCACTTGGGAACAATGCTAGTGAACTGGACTGCTTTGAGTTATTCTTCAAATGAACCCCTGATGGACATCAATTGTCAGGGAAACAAACACATACTGTGATTACACCATGGCAAATACAATTCTCTCAACAAAATCACGGCTACACAAGTGGAAGGAGACAACTGTGGCAGAGATGAAACCTGTTTTTTGCCACAATAATGCTTATGCCACATGTGTATAAGCACACTGTCACCACATACTGGCAACAGAACACCTGATTTAAACTCCAGGTTTTAGTGACATTATAGGTGTCAATCGTTTCCCCTGATACTGTTACGTATGTTACACTTTTCGGACAAAACCAGGCCTGACAGAAGCGACAGGTTATATAAGATCAGAAATGTGTTTATGTACCTGAAACAAAAGTGCTGCATGTATTTTTATCCCTTCAGGAACCTTGTTATTGATGATCCTTGATTTTATTCAAAGGAAGACTCTCATTCAAGCAATATTACCAAGCAAGAGGAAACACTTTGGGATAAAGCTATTGTACGTGTGATTGCAGAAGTGGTCTAGTTTTGGATATCATTGTACACTGGCATAATACTTTGAGAGATACCATGAAGTTATTGGGTATCTCTGGTGAAGTTGTTCGACAATGATGGAACCAATCTTGGTAAGGGCATATGTTATTTACTGATAACTGGTACACAAGCCCCTTACCAGTG
This sequence comes from Cherax quadricarinatus, assembly GCF_026875155.1. Classification (NCBI taxonomy): domain Eukaryota; kingdom Metazoa; phylum Arthropoda; class Malacostraca; order Decapoda; family Parastacidae; genus Cherax; species Cherax quadricarinatus. Next base: position 7,330,526 of record NC_069447.1, on the reverse strand, counting down.
ATTTCTTGCGAGCGAACTTGACAGACGTGTGTGGCACAGTGCGTCTTAATCATAAACATATGCCAAGGTTCGACGCTGGCACTCGCAGAGGTGAGGGGCAAGCCTTTGCTGCCAGTGACATCATGGCATTTTGGGGGCAGGGCAAACGGATGTCACATTGTTGACATCAGTTCACAGAAACGAAATGGGACCAGTGGCAGGGAAAAACAGAGGGGACCAATGAACCCATTCTAAAGCCTGCAGCTGTCATGGAAATACAACCTCAATATGCGCTTAGTGGACAAATGTGACATGCAGATTGGGTTTGCAGACTGTGTACGCAAGAGTTATAAGTGGTATATAAAACTTTTTTTCCATCTTGTTGATATCTCTATGCTAATGCTTATAACATACACAAGTTGAAGACCAAAAAACACCAAAATAATGGGGGAATTTTGCCTGTCAGTAATCAGACAAATAAATTTCAAGTACCAAGGAGCATCCGCAATAGACCAGGCCAAACAGTCACTCGTTTCAGGGCCTGGTGTCACTACCCCTCACTGCCTCCTACTACTGCCAAGAAAATGTCAGAGAGGTGGTTATGTATGTTGCATACCACAAACGGGCCCACAAACACGCGAGACCTCGTTTTATGTGTAGGAGTGTGAAGTGCCCTCTCAATACCCAGTTCAAAGAGTTTCCCAAGCTGCGTTCTAGGAAAATGTTTAGTGACGTACATATGTTATAATTATGGAACAATAGTAAATAAACATTGTTTGGGATTTTTTGTTGTGTAAACAAAGTGTATACACAAACAATAGTGATTAAGTTGTTCTGTTATTGTGTTGTAACAATGGTGATATTTGAAGAATGCACCTACATTTGGGCTTTAAAGGCCACATAAGGTTACCTGAACCGAAAAATATTGAAAAATGCAAGAAACTTTGAATTAGAAATAAAAAAAAAATACCGGTGGGCGGCAGTCGCTGCTGTTGCCGTAGCACGTCACTTTCTGCAAACTTGCGGCTTATATCTCGATAAGTACTGATGGCAAATTTTTTTATTGGGTTAAAACCTCACAAAAAAATTCCTAACATTTTCATAAGAAAAAATATTTTTTTTTTTTCGAATATTTGGCGACATAGAATGACGTTTCGAAGGGGCCTGAAACATCAAAGGGTTAAAAAATATGACAATTTCAAAAAAAGGACCCCAATGAACAATGCAGACATCCTGGCTCTAAAATACATTTTCTTGTTTTCAGCTGTCTCCAGCCCCTCTGAATTACTCTGTTTTTATTTTGAAATTTTATTCAAACAAAAAAAAGATTTATGTTATCAGACTTGCAATACTGTAATAATTGTAAAAATTACATCAACCATTTGACTGCATATTAGAAAAGCTATTTGGACATTTATTGACAATGACATCATTTGTTTACTTTTGAACATGGGCAAAAATCAAACTTTCTCGACTTTGTGCCCATTTCCGGGTTCTTTTTTGTAAAATTAATAAAAATCCCCTCTATTTTTTATATTTTTCCTTCTATCAAATGAGACCAAAAAAAACGAGAATAAAACCAAAAATACAAACGAAAAAAACCACAAAGTCACTTTTTAAATTTTTAAAAAAAAAAAGGGTCGGAGTTTTTTTTTTTCTTTAGCACTGTGCTCCCCAAATTTTTTTTTTATATGGTGCACACTGCCCACCAGACCCATTCTCCACATGTGGGCCTACCAGCTTTCTCCTGCCTGATTTGGCCCTAGAATTTATGGTATATAACATCAAACACGGACCTCGAAACGTATAAATACGGGGCGACGTCAAAGGGGTTTAAGTAATGTGGATAGCCAACAACACAGAGGGTTCAAATGTTTTTCTGAAAAAATGTCAACTTCACTTTATAAATAAGGTGTCCCTCTCTGTAGGTTTCAATTTAAAACAAACTTGGGATTGTGTAGGTATTTTTTTCAGAAAATTCTGTTTTTGCAAGTACATTCCTGTATATGATTGGTACCTCCCCCCTTACCCCATCATTCTACAATTTCCCCCTTTTCCCTTTTCACCCTCCCCCTTATATTCACAAACCCCCATTGCACCATAAAAATGCATTTTTAAATCTACCCTTCAACTTTTATTACCTCCCTTACTTGCCCACCATTTTCAACAGTTCAATATCTTAAACCCCCACTTTCCCTTTTTTAATTTATAAACTTTCACTTCTCTGTTACTCACGAGAATTTTTCCTTTTTTTTACTCCAATACCTCTTTCTCTCACTGACTACAACAAATAATGATCGATAAAAAAAATTTTCCCCTCTAAAAACATGTACCCCAAGTTTTGAACTTCCCAATCGACCAATTAGTAATGTATTATTGTAAGTGCTTTTGTAAGTGTATTTTTTGGGGGGGAAACGGGTTATCTAAATTTTCATTATTATTAGGGAACAAATTCGTTTTAAAGGCCTCGAAAAGCCTTTTGGAAAAGAAATTCGAAACTTGGGGGACCACTTACATACAGTGGAGCCCCGCATAAAAAATCACCTCCCAAGCGACCAATTATTAAGTGTATTTAGTAAGTGCATTTGTACGTGTATGTTTGGGGGTCTGAAATGGACTAATCTACTTCACAATATTCCTTATGGGAACAAATTCGGTCAGTACTGGCACCTGAACATACTTCTGGAGTGAAAAAATATCGTTAACCGGGGGTCCACTGTATATCCAGAAGTCTACTGATCGGCTTTTTATTTACTAATACATACATACAATTACTAAAAAAGAGAAGAAGAAAAACTTTATAAAACTGGGTTGCTTAAATGTGCGTGGATGTAGTGCGGATGACAAGAAACAGATGACTGCTGATGTTATGAATGAAAAGAAGTTGGATGTCCTGGCCCTAAGCGAAACAAAGCTGAAGGGGGTAGGAGAGTTTCAGTGGGGGGAAATAAATGGGATTAAATCTGGAGTATCTGAGAGAGTTAGGTCAGCGGATGGGTCTATGAAAGATGAGGTGAATCATAGAATTGATGAGGGAAAAAGAGTGAGTGGTGCACTTAGGAGTCTGTGGAGACAAAGAACTTTGTCCTTGGAGGCAAAGAGGGGAATGTATGAGAGTATAGTTTTACCAACGCTCTTATATGGGTGTGAAGCGTGGGTGATGAATGTTGCAGCGAGGAGAAGGCTGGAGGCAGTGGAGATGTCATGTCTGAGGGCAATGTGTGGTGTGAATATAATGCGAGAATTCGTAGTTTGGAAGTTAGGAGGAGGTGGGGGATTACCAAAACTGTTGTCCAGAGGGCTGAGGAAGGGTTTGTTGAGGTGGTTCGGACATGTAGAGAGAATGGAGCGAACAGAATGACTTCAAGAGTGAAATCAGTACTGTAGTGGAAGGAAGGCGGGGTAGGGTCGGCCTAGGAAGGGTTGGAGGGAGGGGGAAAGGAGGTTTTGTGTGCGAGGGGCTTGGACTTCCAGCAGGCATGCGTGAGCGTGTTTGATAGGAGTGAATGGAGACAAATGGTTTTTAATATTTTACGTGTTTTTGGAGTGGGAGCAAAGTAACAGTTATGAAGGGTTTCCCAGGGAAACCGGCAGGCCGGACTTGAGTCCTGGAGATGGGAAGTACAGTGCCTGCACTCTGAAGGGGGGGTTTGTTAATTTTTGCAGTTTAAAAACTGTAGTGTAAAGCACCCTTCTGGCAAGACAGTGATGGAGTGAATGATGGTGAAAGTTTTTCTTTTTCGGCCACCCTGCCTTGGTGGGAATCGGCCGGTGTGATAATAAAAAAAAATTAACATAGTCTAACAGGGCCTCTGTCATTATGCCTTTTTATCATATCTTGTGTCTTGATTTATCCTATTTTTCTTAAATCATATGTATTACCTTTACCAAATCTCTTTCCATACAAATTTTAAATTAAAGGGCCCCATTATAATTTACTGTTGGGACCCCAAACTTGCCTTCTCATGCTTTAGCATTTAGGTCTCCCTCAGTCGGTTCAAAACTCCCTAAACACACACTTAACATCTCGTAGGCTCATACCATGCACTTAAGTTCCGATAAAGACAGGCTGGTTAGTTGGTGGTGGAGGGAGGGAGGTTACACGCTAGGAGGATTTAGATTGTTAATGGATTTAAGTTTAGTTATAATGGGTTAAATTGGACTGAATTTTTTCTTACTTGGTTTTTGGACCATTTTGCATTTATTTTTTTTATATGGCTGTTTGATGTCTATCTGGTATACTCATAATTTTTTGGTTAAAATCAGTAAGGAAATGTGGATTTTTTCCCACTTTCATACAGTATTTCATAATATGGGTTTATAAATTTTTGTTAACAAATAAATACTATTGTGTTTCACAACATTATGACTTCTTGCATAGCAAGAATGTCATTAAGCTTGCCCTTATGGTACAGTCTTGATGAAATGAAGTAGAAAAGTGGAGTTAATAGATATATTGGCTAGGAGTGAGACTGTAGCTGTTGTTGGCAAACATAATGATGTAAATGAATCCATGGTGTGACACATGGAAAAATAAGCAGCAGATTAGGAAACGTATGGCAAGGAGTATAGCAGGGGCTTAAGTGTTGTCTTTCATGCATGACCTCTACATGCTTAAATTAAAGACTATACCAAATGTGTGGATTTTAGTCAATAAGTGACAGGGAAGCTACCGTAGATACTTGTGTACAATGGCTGGAATAATACACAAATGCAGTGTACTGCGATCCTTTATTGACTGTTTTGCCTACACCAAGGCTTTATCAAGTCACAAACAGATCTACCGAGCAGAGAACATGAGTAAATATAGGGGTATAGTGATGTGAAGAGTCTGGTGGGGCAAAGGTGAGAACCTGCAAAGAATGGGCAAGTAGGTTTGTTGCTATATAACAATGAAGTTCCTGGCAAGGGATTCATCAGTGTTGTAAAAGTCATTGTTCGGTTGAAATTGTTTGGATATACAGATGAGTGATGATTCCAGGATCCTGAGACATTTGAGTGTCATCTTCCATGGCAGCAGGTCTTGTCTTTGTAGTTGATTAAATGGCTGTGGAACTTTTGGTATAAAACTCGGGCATTTTTCAAAAAGTCCATTCTGCTTCCGTATGGTGTTTTGAAATGTGTGTTTGGAGGTCTCTGGATGTCTCGCCCGTATATAATTGGTTTGCATTTTATGTAAGGATTATTATACTCCAGCAGAGGATTGAACCTTGTGGTGTCTCTTACTGGTGATGTCTTTGATGGTGGTGGATGTGGAGGTAGATATCAGAATGCAGTATTGGAAAGATGCTGGAGACATGTTTGACAACAGACTGCAGATGCCGTGCATTTAACATCTTCAACTCACCCAGACAAGATACTGCAAGAGAAGATACATAGTAAATCCCCACAAACTCCACTGCCAACAGACATGTCTCCAGCATCTTTTCCTATACCACATTTCAAATATCTACCTCCACATCCGCCCCATCAAAAGACATCACTAGTAAGGGACACCATAAGGTTCAATCCTCTGCAGGGGTATACATAATCCTTTGCAATGATTGCAACCAATTAAAGCGTGGGGGGAGACTTTCAGAGACCTCCAAACATTTATTTCAGAATGCCAATACATGAGCAGAATGGATGATTTGAGGAATGCCTGTTTTACACTGAAGGCTTCCACGACCATTTAATGAAATACAGAAAACAAGACTCATTTTCCATGGAAAATGACACTCTGTGTCGCAGGATCTTAGAATCATCACTCTCTGTATATCCAACAATTTCAACCAGAAAAATGACTTTTACTACATAGCCTGAAACTTCATCAATTATCCTACATAGCAACAAGGCCTACTTGCCCATTCCATGCATTCCTTGATGCTGCTGTTGCGCACATCAGGCCAAAAATGGTGGAAAAGCGGAAAAGTATTGAACATTTAAAGAACAATTGAAAGCTGCCGAAATAGCGGGATACTGAAAAAAGGGGGATGCCAAAAAGTGGAACCCTCCTGTACAACAACTCTTTTCAGTGTTTCTTTTGCTTATTTTCTTTGGATTAAAATCAGGATTCCTTTTCAAAACTAACAAAGGAAATATCAGTCCAAAGTTTTGCCCAATATATCTTTAAAGTTGAATTCTTTACAAGATCCCAGTCTCTGGAATATTGCAAATTCTGTAGTTTCTTTAACCCTTTCAGGGTCCGTGCCATAGTTCTACACCATGAGCTCAGCTCACTCAGATAAGCTGTGAGTGGTATATTTGGCCTAGATATGAGAGAATACATCTGTGGTAAGTGTGCACCACATACAGCAAATCCTGCAGCACACAATGCATAATGAGAGAAAAAAACTGAGACCGTAATTTTGGATTAAAACAGCAACTTTGGGGGGCTTTTTTTTATGTTTTTTTTATAGTTGTATGTATTTGCGATTTCTTGGTCTCATTTGATAGAAATGGAAATGTATATTATTGATTGATTTTAGTACTGAAAATGGCTTGAAACCCGAGCTCAAGGTAGTGGAAATGTTAAATTTTTGCCGATGTTCAAGAGTAAACAAATTACATCACTCATCCAATGCATGTCAGCTGATGGGTCTTATGTGCATTCACAAATGTGCTGATATTATTTATATAATTATTAAGTATTGCATAACAGTAAATCTTCCATTTTTTTATTTGAATAAAAATTCATTATGTTAATAAAAAATCAAAATGGAATTCATTTGTAAAGCCTGAAAACGTAACTAAGAACAAGGAAATGTTATTTTAGTGCCAGGGAAAGTCTGCATTGTTTACTCTGGACCCTATTTTGAAATAGGAATATTTTGAACTTTGTGATAAATTGGCCAAATTACCAATTTCTGATCACTTATTGGGTAGTTGAAACAGTTGACTTGGTGATTTCTTGTGCTCGATCGATAAAATAGAAGTAATACTAGCGAAATGGCTAAGAATTTGGTCGAGTGGAATAATGTAATTGGCCTAAAACGGAAGTCAGTCGGCAAAATTGCCGATGTGTAAATATTGCTGATGCATCAAAATTTGTGAAGCAAAAATTCATCATTTTTCCATCAAATTTCGTACTTTTTGTTTTTTACCTTCAGGAAAAGATTCTCTACCATTTCATAAGAAAAAAATAATTTTTTTTTTTTAACCCTTTCAGGGTCCAAGGCCAAAATCTGAAGTGGTGCTCCAGTGTCCAAGAAATTTTGAAAAAAAAAAAAAAAATTTTTTCTTACAGAAGTAAAGACATATTTTTGTGAAGGTAAAAAGACAAAAAAAAAAAATCTGATCAGTACTTACCGAGATACAGTGCCAAGAAGTTTGTCAAAAATGATGTGGTGGCGGCAACATCGACGAATTCCACATACGCCCCATTACATTTTTTTTGTCGTTTTAGTGTTTTTTCTTTCTTTTCCAATTTTTTTTTTATTCCTACTAACATTTGGGGGCTTGAGAGACCAATACTGTATATAATGTATATAAATAAACCACTGTATTGAACACAATAACCACACTAAATTTATTATCATATATTGTTTACCACTGTTGTTTATTAAAATTTAAACATGCACAAATATTGTATAATACTAATGTTTCATCATATATTTTACATATTTACAATCACTGGACATGGTTTTAAAACTGCTGGAGCTTGTGGAACTCCTTGAAACAAGCACCATGCACAGGGGCACCTTACATTCCTCACACATAAACCGAGTGTCTTTGCGTCTTTGTTCCGTCGTTTTTTTGTGCACAGACAATGCATCTCTTCTGAGCAAATTTCTTCTTAGTTGAAGGAAGCTGTATTATGAAATGATCACCTTCTCTCCTCAAACGCTTGGGGTTATACCCTTTGAGGAATTCGAGGACCATTTGTATAGCAGGTGTTGTTACCTGGTACTTCATTATAGTTGTCTGACAACAGACAAACAAAATTCACCATATGGTGGTCTTTTCCCAGTCTTTATTTGGTACATATTATATGCATTGAGCATTGAAATGCCCATGAGATGGAAGAAAAGTTTCATGTACCACTTGTAACTCTTAACAAACACAGTCAATGAAACCAATCTGCATGTCACACTTGTCAACCAAGCGCATGTTTTGTTTTATAATAAATCACTGACACTGGTTTTCGAATACGTTCATTAGTCACTCGATCAACTTTGCCACTGTTCTTGCATTTCATTACGTGAATGGTTTGTCAACAATGTGACATCTCATTTGTCATCCCAAACCGTAATGCCATGATGTCATTGGCAGTAAACACCTGCACGTCATCACCACGAGCACCTGCGTTGAACCTGGGCATATTTACGATTAGAACGCACTGTGCCACACCCCATCTGTCTTGTTCACTCGCATGAAAATCACTGAGTAATGGGCTTGTGTACCAGTTATCGGTAAAATAATGTATGCCCCTTACCAAGATAAGGTGCCATCATGTTTCTCACTACGTCACCTAGATACCCAATAACATCTTGGTATCTTTCAATGTTTTTACTACCCGTGTATACAACAATATCCAACACCAGGCCACTGTCACAATCACAGAGTACAAACAGTTTTAAAACCAAAGCATTTCCTCTTGCTCGGTATATACTGCTTGAATGACAGTCTAACCTTTGAACAAAATAAAAGACTCGTCAATTACAAGATTCTTGAATGGATAAAAGTATAATGCTGAACTTTTTTTGAGATACATAAAACTTTCTAATCTTGTATAACCTGTCACTTCTGTCAGGCCTGGTTTGTCAGAGAAGTGCAACATACGAAAGAGTAAGATAAACCTGTTCACTGGTATGTTTTCCCACTGAAGACCGGGTAAAAATTTAAAGCCGATCTGTGGACCAGTATGTTTTTATATTATGCTTATAGACGAGGCATAAGCATTATTGTTGCAAAAAGCAAATACATTTCTGAAACCCAGTAAACTCTTTCCACCTGTGTAGTCTTGACTGTGTGATAAGATCATATTGCCATGGTGTACTCAAAATACTTATTACTTTCCCTGACAATAATTTCCCCTCAATGGGTGGTCAAAGAATAATTCAAAGAATTCCCGTTCATTGGCCGTGGTTCCAAGGGGACAAGTAGGTAGAATTCCACTTTGAGAATCATCAAAGTGGTGAGGCTTGGGAACAAAATTGGGATTTTTCTGCCAATCCCACATACGGTTTGCTGGTGGATACTGGACAACATAGGCCGGTTGTGCGGGTGGTTTTTGGTTGTGGTGGGGTGGTGGCTGGCGCTCCGCTTTTCCTTGAACTGGGCGAGTCAGCAGCGTGGGTCCCAGCGTGGCTTGGTGAGTCACGCATGGCGGTGCCACTACCACACCACTAACACCATCCACTGATGCCTGTGGTCTATCCATGCCAAGTGTAGCCACATCATCCTCACTATCACTACCTAAAACTGGTGTTGGGCCTCGGATGTACTCCCCGGGATGTAACCTCCGTCCCCTGGGCACAGCATAGGGAAAACTAAACCCAGCGCATGCGGGGGCGAACATACCGACCTTCACTGGTGAATATGATTCCTCACTATCACTACTCGATTGATCGTCGAGCGCAATAAAATCACAGTCCACGTCACTATCATCATCATTACTGAAGTCAGAGGCCTGGCCACGCGAAAATATTAGTTTTCCTCTTGCGATGAGGAACAACCGACCGTGAGTTTACGAGTGCCCACACCAGAGGTAGAAGGTTGAGGATCGTCAGGGTTTTCTGCATTATTATCGATATCCTGGTCATTCTTTTCGGCCACTAACTGATCAAAGCCGTAGAATTCGTCTTCATTTCCACTTCCATCAGTGTCAGAACTATCAGATAGGAAGAGGAGAGTCCCAATTTTCCGGGGAGTGAGAGCTGACTTGCGACAAGGCATGGTGAACAAGGGTAACTGAGTCGGCGTTCCCACAATGCTATGCAGGCGCCTAGATTTTTTGTTTATGGCGCACACCCACCACGAAGACCCGTTCTCTCACATGTAGGCCTATGAGCGTTTTTGCGCTAAATTTGACAGCGCTAGAATTTTGGCGTTGATCTACGGTTTGGACACTCAACATAAAGCCGTTGATCAATGGGACAGACCCTGAAAGGGTTAAATTCTTGGACCCTGTGGACACGTCTCAGATATTGGGTCTGGACCCTGAAAGGGTTAATAGTGAGAGACCTATTAAAATCCTTCAGACTTCCTTATTGATCATTCATCTATCAAGGGAACACTTTTTTATTTTGCCTTTTCATATTTTGAATATTGGTTAATTATCAGAATGAGGATGAATGAGCAACCAATAAAAGTGTAATGAACATAAGTTGATACCAAGTAATAAATCTTTCAGCCAAACACGAAAAATAAAAATGGTCTCTATATATTTCACCCCCAGCTGGAGTCCTCTTTGTCAGACACCATTTGGGGGTCAAAATATGTGGACCATATTTAATTTCTGCATTTCTGCTTGTAAGTGGGTTATTACTTGTCTTGCCGCAAAAGTGACTGTCATCTGGTAGGTAAATTTTTTTTTTAAATTTTAATTTACTTCAGGTGCAAAGCTGTTATCATTTGTTCTACACACTCCTTGGTTCATTCAAAAATTTTTGGGTAATTCTTAACCCTTAAACTGTCCAAACGTAGATCTACGTTCGCTCAAGTAGCACTCCGACCTTGATTTTCTCCATTTGAAAGCATGTAAAAAAAAATAGTAGATCTACGTTCAGAGTGCTACACGAGCAAACTTAGATCTACGTTTAGACAGTTTAAGGGCTAAAGAAGACCAAAAGACTTTTCATGAATTTGTGATATAGTTATGTGTGTGCCAGCAGCATATGCACCATTCAGCACATTAAGTTCAGGATGATTAATTGGTTTAGAATGTGTAAAAACAACTGCAGGGTAAAATACTCCAGTGGAGTATGATAAATACCAGAGTGCTCCACTGCATCAACCTCCCAACCTTCAATATCACATCATCATCTGCCTCCATCAACCTTGGCTCAGTAGGGCCACAGCTACCCTTCTTGCTACTCACTTCAGGATGTTAAGCATCACCAACCTGACTTGAAGGACAGTAACAAATACTGTAGCCAATTTATAACAACATGTAGTTATAAATTACATGTAGTTATAACTTAGAGGTTAGGCATTTTGCAGTGCATACTCAACAAAATTAGATGCAAAAAAGGATTATTTTTCAAAGAATTATGATAAAATTTGTTTGGGTAGTTTGGAGGAGTGAGGAATGCAGCCCTATTTTCCCCATGTTTTTTCACTCCATACGTCACAGAAAACATAGGGAGCGCAGTTTTCAAGTGCGTAAGCTGGGCAAACTATGAATGGCCACTGTATTGTTAATGGGGCTATAACAGGGGCCCAGTGATGTTTTTTTTTA
>NC_069447.1:7299396-7318667 GCF_026875155.1 Cherax quadricarinatus | reverse complement strand
CAATAAAAAGAAACAATGGTAATGAGACATGGTAGCATGAACAATGGTAACTGAAACAATTACATGAGACATGGAACATGAAGACATGTAGCCTGAAGACAATGTACACTGAAACAATGGAAATGAAACAATGTTAGCCTGAAGACAAGGTAACTGAAGACAATGGAACATGAGAAATGGTAGCACTGAAGACAATGGCAAGATTTAAGACAATGGTACATGAAGACATTTTGGACACTGAAGAAAATGGTGACACTGAAGACAATGGTAAAACTGAAGACAATGGTAACACTGAAGACAATGGTAAAACTGAAGACAATGGTAACACTGAAGACAATGGTAGCACTGATAACAATGGTAACACTGAAGACAACTGTAGGCTGAAAACAATGGTAGCGCTGAAGACGATGGTATCACTGAAGACAATGGTAGCATTGAAGGCAATGATAACACTGAAGACAATGGTAACACTGAAGAATATGGTAACATTGAAGACAATGGTAACACTGAAGTTAATGGTGGCACGTAGACAATGGTAACACTGAAGGCTTTGGAAGCACTGAAGACAATGGTAACATTCACCACAATGGTAACATTCACCACAAGGGTAACATTCACCACAATGGTAACATTCATCACAATGGTAACATTCACCACAATGGTAACATTCACCACAATGGTAACATTCACAACAAGGGTAACATTCACCACAATGGTAACATTCACCAGAATGGTAACATTCACCACAATGGTAACATTCACCACAATGGCAACATTCACCATCAATGGCAACATTCACCACAATGGTAACATTCACCACAATGGTAACATTCACCACAATGGTAACATTTACCACAAGGTAACATTCACCACAATGGGAACATTCAACCCCAATGGTAACATCATCAATGGTAACATTCATCACAATGGTAACATTCCCCACCCCAAGGGTAACATTCACCACAATGGTAACATTTATCACATTGGTAACATTCACCACAATGGAAAACATTAACATCCCCCAATGGTAACATTCATCACAATGGTAACATTCACCCAAGGGTAACATTCACCACATGGTAACATTCACCAAAAAGGATAACAATTACCACAATGGTAACATTCCCTAGGGGGCATTCACCACAAAGGTAACATTCACCACAATGGAACATTCACCACAATGGTAAACAATCCAAGGTAAACATTCACCACAATGGTAACATTCACCCCAATTGTAAATTCACCACAATGGTAAAAATCACCACAATGGTAACATTCATCACAAGGGTAACATTCACCCTATGGTAACATTCACCACAATGGTAACATTCACCACAATGGTACATTCACCACAATGGTAAAAATTCATCACAAGGGTAACATTCCCACAATGGTAACATTCACCACAATGGTAAACATTCAAACCCCAAGGGAACTTCACCACTATGGTAAAATTCCTCACAAGGTAACATTCCCCCACAATGGTTAACATTCATCACAAAGGGTAACATTCACCACTATGGTAACATTCACTACAATGGTAACTTTCACCCCAATTGAACATTCATACAATGGTAACATTCCCCCACATGGTAACATTCACCACAATGGTAACATTCACCACAATGGCAACATTCACCACAATGGTAACATTCACCACTATGGTAACATTCACCACAATGGTAACATTCACCACAATGGTAACATTCACCACAATGGCAACATTCACCACAAGGGTAACATTCACCACAATGGTAACATTCACCACAATGGTAACATTCACCACAATGGCAACATTCACCACAATGGCAACATTCACCACAATAGTAACATTCACCACAATGGTAACATTCACCACAATGGTAACATTCACCACAATGGCAACATTCATCACAAGGGTAACATTAACCACTATGGTAACATTCACCACAATGGTAACATTCACCACAAGGGTAACATTCACCACTAGGTAACATTCACCACAAGGGTAAATTCACCACAAAGGGGAAAAATTTACATCAAGGGTAACATTCACCACTATGTAACATTCACCACAATAGTAACATTCACCACAATGGTAACATTCACAAAAAGGGTAACATTCACCACTATGGTAACATTCACCACTATGGTAACATTCACCACAATGGCAACATTCATCACAAGGGTAACATTCACCACTATGGTAACATTCACCACTATGGTAACATTCACCACTATGGCAACATTCATCACAAGATTAACATTAACCACTATGGTAACATTCACCACAATGGTAACATTCATCACAAGGGTAACATTCACCACTATGGTAACATTCACCACAAGGGTAACATTCACCACAAGGGTAACCTTCCCCACAAGGGTAACATTCACCACAAGGGTAACATTCACCACAAGGGTAACATTCACCACAAGGGTAACATTCACCACTATGGTATCATTCACCACAATAGTAACATTCACCACAATGGTAACATTCACCACAATGGTAACATTCACCACAAAAGGTAACATTCCCACTATGGTAACATTCACCACAATGGCAACATTCATCACAAGGGTAACATTCACCACTATGGTAACATTCACCTCTATGGTAACATTCACCACTATGGTAACATTCACCACAATGGTAACATTCACCACAATGGTAACATTCACCACAAGGGTAACATTCACCACTATGGTAACATTCACCCAAGGGGGAAAATTCACCAAAAATGGTAACATTCACCACAAGGGGGAACATTCACCACTATGGTAACCCTTCACCACAAGGGTAACATTCACCACTATGGTAATTTCACCACAATGGTAACATTCACCACAATGGCAACATTTATCCACAAGGTAACATTTTACCACATGGTAACATTCAAACCCCCTATGGTAACATTCACCACTATGGTAACATTCACCACAATGGTAACATTCACCACAAGGGTAACATTCACCACTATGGTAACATTCACCACTTGGTAACATTCACCACTATGGTAACATTCACCACAATGGTAACATTCACCACTATGGTAAAAATTCACCATAATGGTAAAAATTCACCACAAGGGTAACATTCACCACATGGTAAAATTCACCACAATGATAAATTCACCACAGGGTAAACATTCACCACTATGGTAACATTCACCACTATGGTAACATTCACCACAATGGTAACATTCACCACAATGATAACATTCACCACAAGGGTAACATTCACCACAATGGTAACATTCACCACTATGGTAACATTCACCATAATGGTAACATTCACCACTATGGTAACATTCACCACTATGGTAACATTCACCACAATGGTAACATTCACCACTATGGTAACATTCACCACAATGGTAACATTCACCACTATGGTAACATTCACCACTATGGTAACATTCACCACTATGGTAACATTCACCACTATGGTAACATTCACCACTATGGTAACATTCACCACAATGGTAACATTCACCACATGGTAACATTCACCACATGGTAACATTCCACACAATGGTAACATTCACCACAATGGTAAAAATTCACCCATGGTAACATTCACCACTTGGTAACATTAACCCCAATGTAACATTCACCACAATGTAACATTCATCACAAAGGTAACATTCACCGCAATGGTAAAATTCACCACAATGGGAACATTCACCAAATGGTAACATTTCCCCAATGGTAACATTCACCACAAAGGTAAAAATTCACCACTATGGTAACATTCACCACAATGGTAACATTCACCCAATGTAACATTCACCCACATGGTACATTCACCACAATGGTAACATTCACCCCAATGGTAAACATTCACCAACAATGGTAACATTCACCACTATGGTAACATTCACCACAATGGTAACATTCACCACAATGGTAACATTCACCACAATGGTAACATTCACCACAATGGTAACATTCACCACAATGGTAACATTCACCACTATGGTAACATTCACCCAATGGTAACATTCACCACATGGTAAAATTCCCACATGTAACATTCACCACAATGGTAAACCCTTCACATATGGTAAAAATTCACCACAATGGTAACATTCACCACAATGGTAACATTCACCACAATGGTAACATTCACCACAATGGTAACATTCACCACAATGGTAACATTCACCACAATGGTAACATTCACCACTATGGTAACATTCACCACAATGGTAACATTCACCACAATGGTAACATTCACCACAATGGTAAAATTCACCACAATGGTAGCATTCACCACAAAGGTAACATTCACCCAATGGTAACATTCACCCAATGGTAACATTTCCCACAATGGTAACATTCACCACTATGGTAACATTCACCACAATGGTACCATTCACCCCAATGGTAACATTCACCACCCAAAGGTAACATTCAACACAATGGGAACATTCCCACAATGGTAACATTTTACCACTTAAAATTCCCCGGTAACATTACCCACAATGGTAACATTCACCACAATGGTAACATTCACCACAATGGTAACATTCACCACAATGGTAACATTCACCACTATGGTAACATTCACCACAATGGTAACATTCACCACTATGGTAACATTCACCACAATGGTAACATTCACCACAATGGTAACATTCACCACAATGGTAACATTCACCACAATGGTAACATTCACCACTATGGTAACATTCACCACATATGGTAACTTTTACCACAATGGTAACATTCCCCACAATGGTAACATTCACCACAATGGTAACATTCACCACAATGGTAACATTCACCACTATGGTAACATTCACCACAATGGTAACATTCACCACAATGGTAACATTCACCACAATGGTAACATTCACCACAATGGTAACATTCACCACAATGGTAACATTCACCACTATGGTAACATTCACCACTATGATACCACTCGCAACACTGTTAACCTAATAACACCTGAAGAATTAAAGCTGTGGGTGTTAATATAGGGTTTTTCAACTATGGTAAATTAACAAAATGTTAATTATGGAACTAATGTCGCTAGTAATTATAATGACAACAGTTGCCGCAGTGACAACAGTTGCGGGAATAAGAACAATAACAGTACCAACAACAGTAGTAGCAGTGACAAAAGTTGCAGCAATAACAACAGTAGCAGCATTGACAACAGTAGCTGCAATAGCAATAGTAGCAGCAATAACAACAGCAGCATCAATGAGAACAGTAGCAGCAATAACAACAGAAGCAGCAATAACAACAGTAGTAACAATAACAACAGTAGCAACAATAACAACAGTAGCAGCAATAACAACAGTAGCAGCAATAAAAACTGTAGCACCAATAACAACAGTAGCATTAATGACAACAGTAACAGCAAGGAATGCAGTAGCGGTAATGACAACAGTAACAGCAAGGAATGCAGTAGCAGTAATGACAACAGTAACATTCACTGTCAACAGTCCCATTTCAAAATACGTAGAGACTAAGTAGTCCCGTAACCACAACAGTACCAATGTCGACAACAGTAGCAGTAATAATGACAACTTTAGCAACAGTAACTACATTAACAATGATGACAACAATAGCAATAATGACAATAGTAGTAATAATGATAACAGTAGTAATAATGATAACAGTAGTAATAATAACAATAGTAGTAATAATAACAATAGTAGTAATAATAACAATAGTAGTAATAATAACAATAGTAGTAATAATGATAACAGTAGTAATAATAACAATAGTAGTAATAAATGACAATAGTAGTATAATGATAAACAGTCGCCCCACCTACAATGTAGTAATTATAACAATAGTAGTAATAATAACAATAGTAGTATAATAACCAATAGTAGTCATATAACAATAGTAGTAAATAATAACAATAGTAGTAAATATTAACAATTGTAGTAATAATAAATAGTTGTAATAATACACAATAGTAGTAATAATAACAATAGTAGTAATAATGATAACAGTAGTAATAATAAAAACAATGAGTAGTAATAATTAACAATGTAGTATTAATAAACAAACGTAGTAATAATAACATTATTTGTAATAATAACAATAGTGAGTAATAATAACATTAGTAGTAATAATACACAATATAGTAATAATAAACAATAGTATGTAAATAATAAAATAGTAGTAATAATTAACAATAGTAGTAATAATAACAATAGTAGTAATAATAACAATAGTTAGTAATAATAACAATAGTAGTAATAATAACAATAGTAGTAATAATAACCAATAGTAGTAATAGAATAACAATAGTAGTAATAATAAACAATAGTAGTATTAATGTAACAGTAGTAATATAACAAATAGTAGTAATAAAACAATTGGTAAGAAATAATAACAAAAGTAGTTAATAATAACAATAGTAGTAATAATCAACAATAGTAGTAATAATAATAACAGTAGTATAATAACTATAGTAGTAATATAACAATAGTAGTAATAATAACATTAGTAGTAATAATAACATTGTAGTAATAATAACTAATTGTAGTTAGTAATAATAACAATAGTAGTAAATAATAACATAGTAGTAATAATACAATAGTGTAATATACAATAGTAGTAATAATAACAATAGTAGTAAATAATAACAATAGTAGTAATTATAAACAATAGTAGTAATAATGATAAGTAGTTATAAAACAATTGTAGTAATAATAACAATAGTAGTAATAATAACAAAAGTAGTAATAATAACTATAGTAGTAATAATAAACATAGTAGTAATAATAAACATTTAGTAGTAATAATAACCAATAGTAGTAATAATAAACAATGTAGTAATTAATAACAAAATAGTAATAATAATAACAATAGTAGTAATAATAACAAATAGGTAGTAATATTAACAATAGTAGTAATAATAACAATAGTAGTAATAATAACAATAGTTAGTATAATAAACAATACCTGGAGTTTACCTGGAGAGAGTACCGGGGGGTCAAACCGCCCCCGCGGCCCGTGTCTGAGACCAGGCCTCCTGGTTGGATCAGAGCCTGATCAACCAGGCTGTTGCTGCTGGCTTGACGCAAACCAACATACAGAGCCACAGCCCGGCTGATCCGTGAACTGACGTTAGGTGCTTGACCAGTGCTCAGCTGAAGAACTGTCAAGGGGTCTGTGTGTAATCCCCTTATGTGTGCCTGGGAGGCAGTTGAAAACAGTCTCGGGCCCTGACATTATAGTATGGTCTCTTAACGTGCTAGTGACACCCTGGCTTTTCATTTGGCGGGGATGGTGCATCGTTCTGCCAAGTCTTTTGCTTTCGTAGTGGGTGATTTTCGTGGTGCTCCGAGCTTCGGTACTAGTCCCTCTTAGGATATTTCCAGGATGTATCTAAATCATGTATCTCTCCCTCCTGCGTTCCAGGGATACAGGTTTAGGACCTCAGCGCTCCCATAATTAAGGTGTTTTATCTCCGTTTATGCGCGCCTGTGAAAGTTCTCTGTACATTTTCTAGGTCGGCAATTTCACCTGCTTGAAAGGTGGTGTTAGTGTTGCAGCAATATTCCAGCCTAGATAGAACAAGTGCCTGGAAGAGTGTCATCATGGGTCTTGGCCTCCCTAGTTTTGAAGGTTCTCATTATCCATCCTGTCATTTTTCTAGCAAGATGCGATTGATTACATGTTATGGTCTTGAAGGTGAGATCCTCCGACATGATCACTCCCAGGTCTTTGAGCCCCATTGTGTTTTCGCTTATTTTGTGGCCAGAATTTGTTTTGTACTCTGATGAAGATTTGATTTCCTCATGTTTACCATATCTGAGTATGAATTTCTCTCGTTGAACTTCTATTTTGTTTTCTGCAGCCCATGGAAAGATTTGGTTGATAGTCTGCCTGGAGCTTTGCGGTGTCTGCAATGGAAGACACTGTCATGCAGATTCGGGTGTCATCTGCAAAGGAAGAAACCCCACTCGGGTGCTGTGGCTGACATCCTATGTCTATGTGGATATAAGGATGAGGAGCAAGAGTTGGGAGCGTAGTAATACTGTGCCTTGTGGAACAGTGCTTTTACCGTAGCTGCCTCGGACTTTACTCTGTTGACGACTACTCTCTGTGTCTGTTAGTGAGGGATTATAGATCCATCGACCGACTTTTCCTGTTATTATAGTAGTAATAATAACAATAGTAGTAATAATAACAATAGTAGTAATAATAACAATAGTTTTAATAATAACAATAGTAGTAATAATAACAATGTAGTAATATAACAATAGTAGTAATAATAACAATAGTAGTAATAATAACAATAGGAGTAATAATAACAATAGTAGTAATAATGATAACCAGTAGTAATAATGATAACAGTGAATAATAACAATAGTAGTAAATAATAACATTTGTAGTAATAATAACAATTAGTTAGAATAATAACAATAGTAAGTAATATAACAATAGTAGTAATAATAACAATAGGTAGTAATAATAAAACAATGTAGTAATAATGATAAACCAAGTAGTAATATTAACAATATCAGTAGTAATAATAACAATAGTAGTAATAATAACAATAGTAGTAATAATAACAATATAGTATATTAACAATAGTAGTAATAATAACAATAGTAGTTATAATAACAATAGTAGTAATAATAAAACAAATTAGTAGTAATAATAACAATAGTAGTAATAATAACAATAGTAGTAATAATAATAACAGTAGTAATTATAACAATAGTAGTAATAATAACATAGTAGTATTAATAACAATAGTAGTAATAATAACAAATGTAGTAATAATTACAATAGTAGTAATAATAACAATAGTAGTAATAATAACAATAGTAGTAATAATAACAATAGTAGTAATAATAACAATAGTAGTAATTAATAACAATAGTAGTAATATAACAATAGTAGTAATATAACATTTAGTAGAAATAATGATAACAGTAGTAATAATAACAATAGTAGTATTCAATAAAGAGTAGACAAATCAGTGTCAGTAATATAACATAGAAGTAATAATAACAATGTAGTATAATAAACAATAGTAGTAATAATGATTAACAGTAGTTTAATAACAATAGTAGTAATAATAACAAATAGTAGTAATAATAACAATGTAGTAATAATAACCATAGTTAGTAATATAACAATAGTTAGTAATAATAGTCAATATTGCCCTCATAATGTAACAGTAGTAATAATAAACAATTGTAGTAATTAATAACAATGTAGTAATAAATACAATAGTTGAGTAATAATAACAATAGTAGTAATAATAACAATAGTGTGAATAATGATAATAGTAGTAATAATAACAAAGTAGGAATAATAACAATAGTTGTTATTAATAACAATAGTAGTCATAATAACAATATTAGTAATAATAACAATAGTAGTAATAATAACAATAGTAGTAATAATGATAACAGTAGTAATAATAACAATAGTAGTATAATAACATGTAGCTAATAATTAACAATAGTAGTAATATTAACAATAGTAGTAATAATAACAATAGTAGTAATAATAAACAATAGTAGTTAATAATAAATAGAACCAGTAGTAATAATAACATATTAGTAATATAACAATAGTAGTAAATAATAACAATAGTAGTAATAATAACAATAGTAGTAATAATAACAATAGTAGAAATAATACTCATTAAGTCAGTAATAATATACACATAGTAGTATTATAAACATTTAGTAGTATAATAACAATAGTAGCTAATAATAACAATAGTAGTAATAATAACTATAGTTAGTATATATAAACAATAGTAGTAATTAATACAATAGTAGAATAATAAATGATAACAGTATTAATAATAACAATAGTAGTTAATAATAACAATAGATAGTAATAATAACAATAGTAGTAATAAGTAACATAGTAGTAATAATGATAACAGTAGTAATAATAACAATAGTAGTAATATTAAACAATAGTAGTAATAATAAACAATAGTAGTTAATAATAACAATAGTAGTAATAATAACAATAGTAGTAATAATAACAATAGTAGTATAATGATAACAGTCAGTATAATAACAATAGTAGTATTAATAACATAGTAGTAATAATAACAATAGTAATAATAATAAACATAGTATAATAATAACATTAGTAGTAATATAACAATTTAGTAGTAATATAACAATAGTAGTAATATAATAACAGATAGTAATTTAATACTAGTAGTAATAATAAACAATAGTAGTAATAATAACAATTGTATAATAATAACATAGTAGTAATAATAACAATAGTAGTAATAATAACATAGTAGTAATAATAACAATAGTAGTAATAATAAACCAATAGTAGTAATAATAAACAATAGTAGTAATAATAAACAATAGTTAGTAATATAAAATACAATAGTAGTAATAAAACAATAGTAGTAATAATTTCATAGTCAGAATAATAACATAGTAGTAATAATAATAACAGTAGAATAAATAACAATAGTAGTAATAATAACAATAGTAGTAATAAGTAACATAGTAGTATAATGATAACAGTAGTAATAATAACAAATAGTAGTAATAATAACAACAGTAGTAATAATGATAACGTAGTAATAATAACACTAGTAGTAATAATATCAATAGTAGTAATAAATAACTAATAGTAGTAATAATAAACAATAGTAGTAATAATATACAATAGTAGTAATAATAACAATAGTAGTAATAATAACAATAGTTAGTAATAATAATAACAGTAGTAATATATCAATAGTTAGTAATAATAACAATAGTTTAGTAATAATAACAATAGTAGAGTAATAATAACAATAGTAGGTAATAATAACACTTAGTAGTAATAATAACAATAGTAGAATAATAAACAATAGTAGTAATAATAAAATAGTTGTAATAATAACAATAGTAGTAATATATAACAATATTAGTATAATAAACAATAGTAGTTAGTATAATGATAACAGTGTAATAATACACAATAGTATGAATAATACAATAGTAGTAATTAACAATAGTAGTAATAATAACAATAGTGTAATAATAGCAATAGTAGTAATAAATAACAAAGTAGAAATAATAACAATAGTAGTAATAATAATAACAGTAGTAATAATTAACAATAGTAGTAATAAATAACCAATAGTAGTAATAATAAACAATAGTAGTAATAATACAATAGTAGTAATAATAACATAGTAGTAATAATAACAATAGTAGTATAATAACAATAGTAGTAATAATAACAATAGAGTAATAATAACAATAGTAGTAATAATAACAATAGTGTAATATAACAATAGTAAGTAATAATAAACAATTTTTTTTGTAGTTTTTTTAGTAATAATAACAATAGTAGTAATAATGATAAACAGTAGGAATAATAACAATAGTAGTAATAATAACAATAGTGGTTAATAATAACAATAGTAGTAATAAAACAATAGTAGTAATAATAAACAATAGTAGTAATATGATAACAGTAGTAATTAATAAAATAGTAGTTTTAATAACAATTTTAGTAATAATAACAATAGTAGTAATATATAACAATAGTTAGTAATAATAACAATTAGTTAGTAATAATAACAATAGTAGTAATAATAACAATAGCTAGTAATAATAACATAGTGTAATAATGATAACAGTAGTAATAATAAACATAGTAGTAATAATAACAATAGTAGTAATAATAACAATAGTATAATAAATAACAATAGTAGTAATAATAACAATAGTAGTAATTAATGATAACAGAAAAAAACTAGTAATAATAACATAGTAGTAATAATAAAATAGTAGTAATAATAACAATAGTTGTTAATTAACCAATAGTAGTAATTAATAACAATAGGTAGTAATAATAAAATAGTTAGTAAAATGATTAAACAGTATGTAATAATAAACAATAGTAGTATATATTAACAATAGTAGTAATTAATAACAATAGTAGTAATAATAAACAATAGTAGTAATAATAACAATAGGTAGTAATAATGATAACAGTAGTAATAATTAACAATAGTCAGTAATAATAACAATAGTAGTTATAATAACAATAGTAGTAATATACAATAAGTAGTAATAATAACAATAGGGTAGTAATAATAACAATAGTTGTAATAACCAATAGTAGTAATTAAAACAATAGTAGTATTAATAACAATAGTAGTAATAATAACAATAGTAGTAATAATAAACAATAGTAGTATAATACAATAGTAGTAATAATGTCAACAGTAGCAATAGTGACAACACGAGCATTAATGACAACCATAATAATAATGACAACAATAATATAATGACAACATTAGTAATAATAACAATATTAATATGACAACAGCAGTAAAGATAATGCAACAGCAGTAATAATGTCAACCAGCATTTAATAATGACAACAATAATAATAATGGACAACATTATTAATAATACAATATTAATAATGACAACAGCAGTAATAATGACAACAGCAGTAATAATGACACAGCAGTAATAATGACAACAGCAGTAAATAATGACAACACTATAATATTAATGACAATTATTAATAATAACAATATTAATAAATGACAAGAGTATTAATTAATGACACAGCAGTAAAAATGACAACTAGCAGTAATAATGACAACAGTAGCAAATAGTAGAACACGAGGCAATAATGAACATAGTAATGATAATGACAACAGTAGTCAATAATGACAATAGCAATAATGACAAACGTAGTAATCATGACAACCAAGTAGCAATATGACAAAACAGCAGTAATAATGACAAAACAGTAGCAATAATGACAGCAGTATCAATAGTCACAATTGGCAGTAATAATGACAACTGTAGCAATAATGACAGCAGTACAAATAGTCACAATAGCAGTAATAATGGAACAGTAGCAATAATGGACAACACGCAGTAATAATGACAACGTAGTAATAATGTCAAACAGCTAGTGATAATGATAAAAGTGTAGTAATAATGACAACAGTAGTAATAAGACAACAGTAGCAAATAATGACAACTGTAGCAATAATGACAACAAGTATCAATTATGACAAACAGTAGCAATAATGGACACAGTAGTAATAATGACACTGTAGCCAATAATGACAACTGTGCAAAAAATGACAACAGTAGCAATAATGACAACAGTAGCAATTAATGACAACAGTAAGCAATTATGACAACAGTAGCAATAATGACAAAGAGTAATAATGCAACAGTAGTAATAATTGACAAATAGCAATAATTGACAAACAGTTAGCAATAATGACAACAGTAGCAATTAATGACAACAGTGCAATAATGGGACAACAGTAGCAATAATGACAACAGTAAAAAACAAAAAAAAAAACCCACTTGCAATAATGGAAACAGTAGTAACTATGACAACGTAGAAATATTGACAACATGTAGCAATAAAGTCAACAGTAACAATAATGAAAACAGTAGGCAATATTAAAACAGTAGTAATAATGAAGCAGTAGTAATATGACAGCAGTAGTTAATAATGACTGCAGTTTAACAATAGTTTACAATTAAACAGAATATGACAACAGTTGTAATAATGACAACAGTGCATAAATAACATAAGTAGCAATAATAACAACAGTAGTAATAATGACAGCAGTAGTAATAATGACAGCAGTAACAATAGTAACAATAACAGTAATAATGACAACAGTAGTAATAATGACAACAGTAGTAATAATGACAACAGTAGCAATAATGACAACAGTAGCAATAATGACAACAGTAGTAATAATGACAACAGTAGTAATAATGACAACAGTAGCAATAATGATAAAAATAGAAATATTTCTCTCTTGTTACTAATATAACAGTATCGATTAAATAACAATATCCCTCTATCATTGTCTCTTGTTAATTAAAAACTCTTCTTTCTTCCTGATAGTTGGACCATTAAAAATATGTACACTTAAGCAGAGTTCAGAAGTTCTTTATATGGATATTGTTGGTATCGCCTATCCAAAAAACTCACCTCTGAGACCACTGTTTGACAAGGAGTAAGTAACCCATTGTTATTAATACTAGAACATAATTCACATCAAAGTAGCTAGAACAAGTCACATCTAACCCAGTTTGTGGATAAATCTTCATTATATTTGTCGGTCGTTATAATGATTCAGTTGTGATAATGTTTTGGCCACGATAAAGTAACAGTCGTGTTAATGTTTTTACTGTGATCTTTCTGTTGAGAAAATTTCTGTGGTGATAACGCTATGGAGGCAATAGTTCGGTCGTGATGTTTAAAAACTGACCGAAAAGCCGTCTATTTTTAGGTTCCGTAAACATTCATTCGCTGCCTGAGCACGGTAGAGTGCGGTTGTGCTCTGCACCCCTCTGCTGTTTTCAGGCGAGCTACCTCATTTCGTCTCTCAACCTTTGAGTAGTAAGGACGTGCGCTGCTGCTGCCCCTGGCGTTGATTAGTGGGAGTTATATTTTCACAACATGGCGCAGGCCAGCCGGAGACGCATAAACACAGGCTGTGTTGAGCTTATCGTGGGGCTCTGTGACAGGAACTTCTATGGACCTGTACTACCTGACAATCATTACGAGATACATTGGTATTGCTAATGAGGGAGGATATGTGGAGTAGCGTCTGAATGGCACGACGACGAATCTTTGTCAAGTTTAACTTGGCAACGTGTGTATGAGACGGTGGTGGACACGTACCAGGAGGTCACTTTACAGTTAACTATGCTGTGTAGGACGTGCGACTTCACCGACGTTTTTTTCTCGCCATTAATCATGGGTTAAGACTTAGAAATGTGCCATTCGAGGCAGATGTTCTGACATTCCATTCGTTTGCGAGATGGGCAAAATATGATACAGTACATATGGGCCACTGTGCGGAAGTGGGCTACTGGGCCATACGCAGGGATACCGAAGGAAAACGTATTCTGTGAAGATGACCGTTATGTTACCCTATTCCGTCGTACGTAGTGCTGCCAGAATTTCGGACCAGGTGTAAGGGACATACGCATGCAGGCAACGCCGGACCTGTCGGTTGTGTGGGTCATATGATCACCTAGCGGCTGTGTGTGTGGAAGGAGGCGTGGAAATCTGGAATCAACGGACAAACGACTCATGAAGCAGAAGGAAGGGTGAGGAGCAAGATTTGCTCTTATGTGACTCTGCCTACACAAGGTGGGTCCTGGTCAGTGAGGAGAGTCGAGAGAGCGGAGGAGATGGGAGTCAGCAGGTGTGACGAGGGGGGGAGAGGACACCCTTCATTGGAACGCAGCTCAGGTGGTTGGAAGAGAACACACCGAATTGCGAGTGATAGCGATTGTGGAATGGAACTCGTTAGCCTTGGCTTTAAATGTGTTATGGCTGACAAGAATATTGGGAAGGTTTGGGAGTCCAGTCTAGTTCTATGGGTATTGTGACTGGAATCAGAGGCGTGGAACATTATCTGCGGCTCTGCGCAGTATGTGTTAAGATTGTATTGGCATTGCAAGCAGTGGAGGTGGATGGTATCTACCGGGAACAATGTATAACAGGACGACATGGAAGCAAGCAGAGGGTAGCATCACGGAAGCGCTCTGCTGCGCTATCTTTCTCCCGAGACGTGATCACGCCTGCTCTCAGCGCACTGGGCACAAAAGTCATAGGGCGGAAGTTACGCAGGAGAGACACAGCGGCCCTAAGGGGCAGGGTTGGTTAGAGCGTTCTAAAGGGGGGGAGAGGGACGAGGTGTCAACGAAAACATTGGTGGCAAGGGAACAGTACCAGGGTTCAGAAGGAAAACACTCTGTAAGCTTCTAGTGCCATGACATTTGAATAACATTAAATGGATTTGATATCAGAGAGAAAGTGTGTATGGTTTTAGTGATATTTGGAGCGTATTAGTGTTTACGTGGTGTTCGTGCAGGAAGCATCAATTCTACAGACCCCAGGCTATGAGTTGAAGCGTGGAATGGTATAATGTGTATGTGGAGCATGCGGATAAGGTTGAATGGAGGGTTTGCATCCTCGTAAGGGAACCTAGTCCCGTTCGTAGTGGGCCATTGTGGAGGGTGGGGAGGGGAGGGTGATTGTGTGGATGGGTGGTGGGCAGGGTACAGATGAGTTTGGTGCGTCATCTGTGTATGGTCAGCTGGAGGTGAGATGTGCGTATTAAGAATAAATTGTGAAGGTTATCCTAGTATATTATTTGCGTTGCTTTGCCGGGTTGTAGCTGTATATTGGTGGTGATTGGAATTGTGTGATAAGCGTAAGGATGTGGAACCTAGAGGGGCAGGGTATTGTTCGGGGAATTTTGGGAGGGAATTATTAAAATGGAGTGGGTTAATGGGACGTTGGGGGGGTGGGGTTGTAGAAATACTTTTGTTAGCGTGGATAATATGCGGCCTACGATGATCGCTTGTACGTCGCCACGAACAGTAATAGTCAGCAGAGTGAGTGTGGTGGACGCGGTTTTTTCGGATCACAGAGGAGTAATGGTGGACCTAGAATGGGAGGTGATTGTCCTAGAAGGGGTCAAGTTATTGGAAGTTAAATGTGAAGCTTTTGCAGGGTGAGGAATGTTCTGTCAGTCTTTTGCGCAATTTGTGGGAACGGTTGGTGGTATGAGGCGCAGGGGGAGCCGGGGGGATGATGAACTGGTAAAATTGTTGGGAATTCGGTGGCTAAAAATCGTATCAGAGAATATATATTTGTCAGTTGGGGAGAAGGAAGATGAGGGAAGATATCGGTGTTAAAGTATGGGTTTCAAACGAGACACTATCTCTGCACCAGAAGGGCTATCTGGTGGACTGTTAGCGCGGGAGGAGCAAGCTATCCAGTTGCAGGGCTTGAGGGTTTAAAGGAGAGTATTAGGGTATGCAAAACGAGCGTTTTGATGAGTGGCGAATTCATGGGAGGATTGGATGGAAGTGCTATGGGCGTGATCGGCCGTCGGCTTGGTGTTGTTAAGAGGCCAGAGAAGAGGAGAGTGTCAACGGGAGATGATGGGTGTTAACGTACATGTAGGGATAGATGGGTATAGAGGGGTCAAGCAATGGTAACGACAGAGGGTAGGAGCGGATTTATAGATGCTTGGTTTAAGTCAAACGGCAAAGCCGTGGGCATCTGGTGAAGTGGCATTGAGGGAAATGGGAGAGTATGTGCAGTGTGAGCTTGATGGTCAAAGATCGGGTGGCATTAGGTGGGCCGATTACAGGTGTGAGATTTGGCAGGCGTTGTCAGGAGTGGAGCTTGGGAAAGGAGCCCGGGTAATAGACGGGACTGCCAAAATGATTTTCTTTCATTAAAGTATTGAGGGGTTATGAGGTTTTTTTTAGTAAGCTGTTTAACATACGTAGGCGGCTGAGGGGATGGGAAGAGCTAGCAACGGACAGGCCGTTGTGGTGTTGGTACCGAAAGGGGGAGCAGTCAAACGGTAATAGATTATCGGGCACTGTCGCTTATGTTGTGGAGATTTATAAGTTGTTCGCAGAGAGAATATTAGGGCACAGAATCAGAGGGGTAATAGGCAAGGTAATTGATAGGGGGCAAATATGGGGCGCCAGGGGAAGGTTCGATGTATGAAGGGCATGTGCATGATTCGAGAATTTATAGATGGAAACGGGGAGGAAAGTTTGGTGATGGAGGTGTATGGCGTTAGATTGGAAGGTGCTTATGATTAGTGTGGAAAAAAGGGAAGGTGTTATGGAGGTTCATGATTGCAAGGTTTTGGGGGAAGAAATAATTTCTTGGCTAAAATTATAGTATCAGGGGGGCGTCGATGAGGGTGATGTTAACGGAAGGCTAGGAGTTAAAATACAGATGCGACGGGGACTGCGCCAAGGCTACCCATATATCACAAAAATATTGTTTTTGCGTGTTTACAGGGTCCTTCCTATAGGGCCATTCGGAGGTGTGTTGCGGGAGGTGGGTCGAGGGTACTGACGGGGGGAGGGGGGTGGTATCGTAGGTTATTGTGGATTGACACACGACTTTTTGGTCGGGACAGGTAATAGACCTTGCTTAGGTGTGGGTAAGGTGGTTGGATGTGTTTGGGGAGGCTTCAGGGAGAACAAAATTAATGTTGGAAGACTAAATTTTTAGGGACCTAAGGGTTAGTACAAATGGGGATGAGGTGGTAGGGGGTGGGTGGAGGTGGTTGGAATCAACTAATGATATGTGGGATAATTTATGTGATGAAAATACACGGGGTGGCTCAAGGGTGAATGCGGTGTGAATGTGATGGGTCATGAAAAGACTTGGTGGTTTGAGGGCGGTGCACTAAGTGCATCAAAGAGTAATCGCAAAATTTTTTTTGGGGGTGGGGTGGGGGGGGGTGTGGGGGGGGGGGGGGGCGGGGGGGGGTACGAACGTGCTATTTTACAGCAAGATATGGCTGTCATTGTCATGTACCCGCTGATGAAGACGTGAGGTAAAAACGTATACAACAATTGGGGGTTTTTAGGTTATATGGGCCCATCGGGCTGCGAATGGTTAAATTAGAGCGGGTTGTTAACATTCCGGTCAGTCGAGGAGGGTGGGACTTTTTTTTTACCTCTGGAAAAAAAGGATGATGAGCGTGTACCTAAAAACGAAGTTATATAAGGGAGGGTGGCGGAGAGGGGTGAGGAGGTGGATTGTGCGAGTACGTAAGGATATGCAACGTGGTGGTGGGGTGTAGGGATTCAATAGTTGGTGAGGCATGTTGAGGTTATTAATGACAGTGAGGGATCCGTCGATCGTGTGGATAATTGCGGGTTCCTCGAAGGTGTGGAAGGTAGGTCAGTGGTGGCTGTGTTGAAGGGCATACCCTATGTATGCGTGGAACGAATTATTGGACGCCGTCTTAAAACAAAATTACGTGTAAAACCGGGTGTGGGGAGGTAATG
Organism: Cherax quadricarinatus; assembly: GCF_026875155.1. Taxonomy (NCBI): domain Eukaryota; kingdom Metazoa; phylum Arthropoda; class Malacostraca; order Decapoda; family Parastacidae; genus Cherax; species Cherax quadricarinatus. Next base: position 7,299,867 of record NC_069447.1, on the reverse strand, counting down.
TTTAGATTTTTAATGGATTTTGCCGTCTGGCGGTTGTCCTATTCATTAGGAGGATAGGGGAGGGAAGGGGAATGTAGAAGCGGTGGAAGCATGGAGACAATTTCTTATCGGTATATTTTTGTGATTGTATAGAAGTGTGCGGGTCTGGTTAGGAAAGGTGTTCAGGTTAGTGGGTGGGGGAGGGTTTTTTGCAGGTGTTGCGGGCTTTAAGTTTGGATATAGGTGGGGTGAGTATGTGTGTGGAGAAGTGAGTGTGCCGTCGTATTTGGTCATGTGGCATGGGGAGGTGGCGTGGAATGAGAGGATTAAAGGTGTTAGCTGCGACATTTACGGAAACTAAGTGTCAGTTAATAGGGAAATTTACGGAGTGAAGTGAGAGACTGCTTTTACTGAGGGCATAGCAGGGAGTTTTAGGTTAGGGTGAATTTATGGGATTTACGTGCAATGTAAGGGCGTCGCGGCGGGCTCTGG
>NC_069447.1:7267655-7298896 GCF_026875155.1 Cherax quadricarinatus | reverse complement strand
CAATTTTAGAAAAAGGAGAAAAACCTAGATGTATGTATTTTATATATATGCATGTGCGTGTCTGTGAAGTGTGACCAAAGTGTAAGTAGGAGTAGCAAGATATCCCTGTTATCTAGCGTGTTTATGAGACAGAAAAAGAAACCAGCAATCCTACCATCATGCAAAACAGTTACAGGTTTCTGTTTCACAGTCATCTGGCAGGACGGTAGTACTTCCCTGGGTGGTTGCTGTCTACCAACCTACTACCTAAAGGTGTGTTAATGTTGCAGTTTAAAAACTGTAGTGTAAAGCGCCCTTCTGGCAAGACAGTGATGGAGTGAATGATGGTGAAAGGTTTTCTTTTTCGGGCCACCCTGCCTTGGTGGGAATCGGCCAGTGTGATAATAAAAAATAATAATAATAATATCTTTATTTACTACAAGTACATGTACAAGATACACAGGCCTAGCTGACATAATAACATACTACTATATAGAAAGCCGCTTGTTATGCTGAGAATTTCGAGCAAATTCATTCAGTTTTGTCCCAGGATGCGACCCATACCAGTCGACTAACACCCAGGTACCTATTTTATACTGGTGGGCGAACAGGGACAGCAGTTGTCTTACGGAAACACGTCCCTAAAGTTTTCCAACCGTACCAGAGGAGATTCGAACTCCGGACCTCAGTGTGTGAGCTGAGTGTGCTAGCGACTGAGCTAGGAGCCACCAAGGCTGGTACAAAACATCTGTACCAATTACACAAAGAAGTCTAGCACACAAAGTGAAAGCAGGCAGAAGTAATGGAATATATGAAAGTGGATAGGGAAATTCTTAGTGAATAGAGGCTAGGGGAAGAGGGTAATGGTAAGTTAGAGCGGTGTGAGTGGGTACAGGTGACACTGTCCCTAAAGGATCAGTGCTTAGACGTCTGCTGTAGGTGAAATCCATAAAAGATTTACTAAAGGGAATTGAATCCCGTGAATGAGCAGGATAGCCGGAGAGGACAGGCAAAGGCTCCATGAACGCTGGAACAGGTTGTAAACTTGGTCAAAAAAGACGACTACTTGAATTCAGTTCTGATAAATATACAGTAACGGTCATAGGAGAGGGATTGAGAAGACCAGGCACAGATTGCAACCTGGGAGGAGAGACGCTGCAGCCACGTAAGGAGAAGAATCTGGGGAGTAAGCACTGCAACAAGCATATCACCAAAAGTACATATAAACTGTACAACCTCAGTGGCATAGGCAGAACTGCCTACCCATAGAAATGCTTAAATAACTGAAAAAAGTGTACAACATACACAATGTTCCTTAGGAACGTACGTACGTACTTACACACACATACACCAGTGAAGAGGCGGGGCCAGGAGCTAGGACTCGACCCCTGCGACCTCAAAATAGGCGAGTACAACTAGGTGAGTACAAATGCTTCTGTTGTTGGGTTGGAAAACGACAGCCAGCCACCATCTTAATATAATTTGGACCTTAACTAACCTGTCGCCAACTCGTTATTAAAGCATTTTCACAACTCGCCTCAGGTGCGCTTATGCTGAAGTAATATTGAGAGAGAGAGAGAGAGAGAGAGAGAGAGAGAGAGAGAGAGAGAGAGAGAGAGAGAGAGAGAGAGAGAGAGAGAGAGAGAGAGAGAGAGTTAAAAAATAGTATAATAAATGATAATCAAATAAAGCGCTAAACCGACAAGAGTCATGCAGTATATAATAAATGAACACATGCCATTAGGTTTGTTCAGAACATAACTGTGACATGTTCATCACTGTTCAACCCATGTATATATATATCATTATCTGATACATTCTCAAGGTTTAAGAAGTGTGTATTATTCTTCTAGCATGTTGAACATTGCTGAACACTTGTATGTCATTGCTTGACATGTTCATTGTTTCAACACGTGTGTGTCACTGTTCAACATATGTTCACCAGTATTCAACTGATGTACACAGCTGGGATCGATTCCCGGACCGTCAGTGTGAGAGCTGAGGACGCTACTGACCAGGCCACGAGACCCTTGCTAGCCAAACTCAATATGGTGTATAAAGAGCCCTTGATAATTCTGACACCAAATTAATTATGGGGCCCCTAAATTCTACAGCATAAAATCAGCGAATCCATTCCAGTTAGACGCTATTATTGTACTTCCTGGTAGAGGCTTCCAGTCAGACGCTGTTATTGTACTTCCTGGTAGGTGCTTCCAGTCAGACGATGTTACTGTACCTCCTGGTAGAGGCTTCCAGTCAGACGCTGTTATTGTACTTCCTGGTAGATGTTTCCAGGTCAGACGCAGTTACTGTACCTTCTGATACATACTTCCAGTCAAACGCTGTTACTCTACCTTCTGATACATACTTCAAGTCAAACGCTGTTATTGTACTTCCTGGTAGAGGCTTCCAGTCAGACGCTGTTATTGTACTTCCTGGTAGGTGCTTCCAGTCAGACGCTGTTACTGTACCTCCTGGTAGAGGCTTCCAGTCAGACGCTGTTATTGTACTTCCTGGTAGGTGCTTCCAGTCAGACGCTGTTACTGTACCTCCTGGTAGAGGCTTCCAGTCAGACGCTGTTATTATACTTCCTGGTAGATGTTTCCTCAAACGCTGTTATTGTACCTCCTGGTAGATGCTTCCAGGTCAGACGCAGTTACTGTACCTTCTGATACATACTTCCAGTCAAACGCTGTTACTGTACCTTCTGATACATACTTCAAGTCAAACGCTGTTATTGTACTTTCTGGTAGATACTACACGACTAACCTCTACGTTGTAAACCTCAATGCAGGTACCTTGGTCACAACCCACTAATCTCAGTTTACACTGACGCTTTCCAGGAAGTCAGTATTCATCTTTAGCGAGTAGGAAGAGTTTTCAAATTATTAATTATTATTATTATAAACCCGTAGGGATTATACAGCACTTGTGGGGGTGGGTGGAAGGCAATTGGAGCACAGATCCAATTCTCTAGATCATGAGCCCCTCACCAGCATCTAGGAACCTCCCTTGAGGTGTATATCTATCAAAACAGTACCTTCGTTATCTTTGATGAGTTCGTTGTATACAACATTTTACGTAATGGTGTCATCCAGTGATTTAAGTGTACATATATGTATCTTTTAAAGTTCTTCTTTTTAGTAATTTATACAGGAGAAGGGGTTACTAGCCCCTTGCTCCCGACATTTAGTCGCTTCCTACGACACGCATAGCTTACGGAGGAAGAATTCTGTTCCACTTTCCCATGGAGATAACCAGAAATAAACAACAAGAACAAGAACTAGAAAGAAAACAGAAGAAAACCCAGAGAGGTTAGTATATATATGCTTGTACATGCATGTGTAGTGTGACCTAAGTGTAAGTAGCAGTAGTTTTTTTAGTTTAATATGTTTATTATGCACCCCATACCCATCCTGTGGGCGGTAGTCAAAAGATTACAGAGGTACATAATTGGTCCAGGGACTGGACTCCAAAGTTTTGATAGCTGAGCAAGTTACAAAGGTAATGAACTAGATCTGGTCATAATCATGACCAAATTACAAAGGTAATGAGCTCAAGGTAGAGCTGGTCACACTCATGAATAATTGCAAAGGTAATGAATCATAAACACATTAATCATGAGAATTTACAAAGGTAATGAGCTCCAGGTAGAGCTGGTCAAAATCATGACAAGTTTCAAAGGTAATGAATGATAAACACGTTATCACATGATTACAATCATAGTAGCAGTAGCAAGACGTACCTGTAACCTTGCATGTTTATGGGACAGAAAAAGACACCAGCAATCTTACCATCTTGTAAAACAATTACAGACTTATGTTTCACACTAATTTGGTAGGACGGTAGTACCTCCCTGGGTGGTTGCTGTCTACCAACCTACTTACCAAAAGACGGTAGTACCTCCTGGGTGATTGCTGTTACCAACCTACTACCAAGGACAGTTTGTACCTCCCTGGGTGGTTGCTGTCTTTCCAACCTACTACCCCAGGACGGTTTGTACCTCCCTGGGTGGTTGCTGTCTACCAACCTACTACCACAGGACGGTAGTACCTCCCTGGGTGATTGCTGTCTACCAACCTACTACCACAGGACGGTAGTACCTCCCTGGGTGGTTGCTGTCTACCAACCTACTACCAAAAGGACGGTAGTACCCTCCCCGGGTGGTTGCTGTCTACCAACCTACTACACACAGGACGGTAGTAAACCTTTCCCTGGGTGATTGCTGTCTTTCCAACCTACTACCACAGGACAGTAGTACCTCCCTGGGTGGTTGCTGTCTACCAACCTACTACCAACAGGACGGGAGTACCTCCCTGGGTGGTTGCTGTCTAACCAACCTACTACCACAGGGGCGGTAGTACCTCCCTGGGTGGATTTTCTGTCTACCAACCTACTACCACAGGACGGTAGTACCTCCCTGGGTGGTTGCTGTCTACCAACCTACTACCACAGGACGGTAGTACCTCCCTGGGTGGATTTCTGTCTACCAAACCTACTACCCCCAGGACGGTAGTACCTCCCTGGGTGATTGCTGTCTACCAACCTACTACCACAGGCGGTTGTACCTCCTGGGTGATTGCTGTCTACCAACCCACTACCACAGGACGGTAGTACCTCCCTGGGCTGTTGCTGTCTACCAACCCACTACCACAGGACGGTAGTACCTCCCTGGGCTGTTGCTGTCTACCAACCCACTACCACAGGACGGTAGTACCTCCCTGGGCTGTTGCTGTCTACCAACCCACTACCACAGGGCGTAGTTTCCTCCCCGGGGTGGTTTTTTTACCAACCTACTACCACAGGACGGTAGTACCTCCCTGGGTGGTTGCTGTCTACCAACCTACCACAGGACGGTGTACCTCCCTGGGTGATTGCTGTCTACCAACCTACTACCACAGGACGGTAGTACCTCCCTGGGGGATTGCTGTCTACCAACCTACTACCAAAAGGACGGTAGTTCCTCCTGGGTGATTGCTGTCCTACCAACCTCTACCACGGGCGGTAGTACCTCCTGGGTGATTGCTGTTACCAACCTACTACCACAGGACGGTAGTAACCCCCTGGGTGATTGCTGTCTACCAACCTACTACCACAGGACGGTAGTACCTCCCTGGGTGATTGCTGTCTAAACCCAAACCCACTACCACAGGACGGTAGTACCTCCCTGGGTGATTGCTGTTACCAACCTACTACCACAGGACTGTAGTACCTCCCTGGGTGGTTGCTGTCTACCAACCTACTACCACAGGACGGTAGTACCTCCCTGGGTGATTGCTGTCTACCAACCTACTACCACAGTTTCGGTATTTCCTCCCTGGGTGATTGCTTCTACCAACCTACTACCACAGGACGGTAGTACCTCCCTGGGTGATTTTCTGTCTACCAACCTACTACCACAGGACGGGAGTACCTCCCTGGGTGATTGCTGTCTTCCAACCTACTACCACAGGACGGTAGTACCTCCCTGGGTTTGGTTGCTGTCTACCAACCTACCACCACAGGACGGTAGTACCTCTGGGTGATTGCTGTCTACCAACCTACTACCACAGGACGGTTTGTACCTCCTGGGTGATTGCTGTCTACCAACCTACTACCACAGGACGGTAGTACCTCCCTGGGTGATTGCTGTCTACCAACCTACTACCCACAGGACGGTAGTACCTCCCCGGGTGATTGCTGTCTAAACCAACCTACTACCACAGGACGGTAGTACCTCCCCGGGTGATTGCTGTCTACCAACCCTACTACCCAGGACGGTAGTACCTCCCCGGGGTGATTGCTGTCTAAACCCAACCTACTACCACAGGACGGTAGTACCTCCCTGGGGTTGCTGTCTACCAACCTACTACCACAGGACGGTAGTACCTCCCTGGGTGATTGCTGTCTACCAACCTACTACCACCGGACGGTAGTACTCCCTGGGTGATTGCTGTCACCAACCTCTACCACAGGACGGTAGTTTCCTCCCCGGGTGATTGCTGTCTAAAAACCAAATCCCACAGGGGCGGTAGTACCTCCCTGGGTGGTTGCTGTCTACCAACCTACTACCTGTAAGTACCTGGGAAGTACAGTGCCAGCACTCTGAAGGAGGGGTGTTAATGTTGCAGTTTTATGACTGTAATGTAGCGTGCCTCTGGCAAGACAGTGATGGCGTGAATGCTGAAAGTTTTTCTTTTTCGGGCCACCCTGCCTTGGTGGGAAGCGGCCGATGTGTTAACAAATATGTATATTTTTACACAGCCTAGTCAGAAGGGTCTTTTCCACTGAAGATGAGAAGGTTACTACCTAAGTCTTGATGAATCTGAAGCACAGGCAGCAAGAAATGGGTTTGTATATTCTTTTAATGCTGAACGTGAGATGGCTGCCGTTCGGTGTGGATATTTGATTGACATATTAAGCAATTAGTGTCAGTCGGGTAACGGCCATTCTCGACAGACTGGGAAAGGCGACCGATATTTCCGAGGCTAAAAGTAGCAATCGAGACTTGAGGACACATTCCAGCATTGTATATTAACGTCATTACTACCACGGGGAAATGGTCAAAGTACAATGAACGCTTGGGGAAATAAGTAGTCAGGTTCAATTCTAGAAACCTAAGGTTCAAGTTTAATTCCTCTTATCAAGAGGACCTCACAGGCATCAATGTGTACGTGAAGCTGGTAGGGTAGCTAGAAAATCCAGAAGAGATCCAATAGAATGTAGAATGCAGCTCTTCATCCTCTTAAAACAGTATTTAACGGTTACTAAGACAGTCAAACAGGTGACTGTTTTACGAGTTAAACAGATTTTCTTACATAACTATTTCAACTACCTAAGGTGTTCCCGTTTTCTGTTCGCACGTCACAACCTTGACTCACGATATCACAACACGACTGTAAACCACGGAACGGGTGAGGCTTGAACCCACGGCAGGCGAGTTCTTAAACTGGCCTTTGAGATTCAGGACTCGCTTGTCTGGGTTGAAGCCCCAACCGTTCCCTGATTTATCACATTTCTATTACTTTAATCTTATACTTGACTTGATTCTTCCTCATCATGTTTAAAAGACTAATTGGTTTATTCTTGAGAGTTAATAAGCCAGGATAACCCAAGCCAAGCAGTGCTGTACATTACCCTTGGAGTTATTTTTAACGTCCCGTCCCCCCCACGACACGACCTGTAACAAGTAACTTTCAGGTACAAGTGCACCAGGTGTCATTAGATAACAGGTGCACCAGGTGTCGTTAGGCAACAGGTGCACCAGGTGTCATTAGGCAACAGGTGCACCAGGTGTCATTAGGAAACAGGTGCACCAGGTGTCATTAGGCAACAGGTGCCCCAGGTGTCATTAAAAGGGCAAAAAGGTGCCCCAGTGTCATTAGAAACAGGTGCACCAGGTGTATTGGGCAACAGGTGTCTTTGGGAAAACAGGTGCACCAGGTGTCATTAGAAACAGGTGAATTGTTTTAAAACAGGTGCACCAAAGGTGTCATTAGATAACAGGTGCACCGGGGTGTCATTAAAACAGGTGCACCAGGTGTCATTAGATAACAGGTGCACCGGGTCATTAGGCAAAGGTGCCATTAAGATAACAGGTGCACCAGGGTCATTAGATAAAGGTGAACCAGGGTCTTTAAAAAACGGGTGCCCCAGGGTCATTGATAAAGGTGCACAGGTGTCATTAAAACAGGTGCACCAGGGTCATTGAAAAAGGTGCCCCAGGGTGTCATTAGATAACGGTGCACCAGTTCTTTAGATAACAGGCCCCCAAAGTGTATTAGAAACAGGTGCCCCAGGTGTCTTTAGAACAGGTGTCTTAGTAACAGGTGCACCAGTGTCATTGGGAAAGGTGTCATTAGAAAAACGGGTTTGACCGGGTGTCATTGAAAACAGGGCACAGGTGTCATTGGGAAAACAGGTGCCCCAGGTGTTTGATAACAGGTGCCCCAGGGTCATTAGATAACAGGTACCAGTGTATTAGATAACGGGCCCCAGGTGTCATTAGGCAAAGGGGGGTCATTAGATAACAGGGGGCACCGGTGTCATTAGATAACAGGTGCACCAGGTGTCATAGATAAGGGCATCGGTGTCATTGGGGAAAAGGGTGCCCCATTTATTAGATAAAGGTGCCCCATGTCATTAGAAAAACGGGTGACCAGGTGTCATTAGATAAAGGTTTCCCACCGGTGTCATAGATAACAGGTGCCCGGTGTCTTAGTAACGGTGCACCAGGTGTCTTAGATAAAGGTGCACCAGGTGTCATTAGGCAAAGGTGCCCCGGGGTGTTTTAGAAAACGGGTCCCCAGGTTCATTGGAAAAGGGTGCACCAGGTGTCATTGGGAAAGGGTCCCCAGGTGTCATTGGGAAACGGGTTTGCACCAGGTGTCATTGGGAAACGGGTGCCCCAGGTGCATTGGGAACAGGTGCACCAGGTGTCATTAGGCAACAGGTGCCCAGGTGTCTTAGGCAACGGGTTTTGCCCCCGGGGGATTAGGAAACAGGTGCCCCAGGTGTATTGGGCAACGGGGTGACCGGGTGTCTTTGGGCAACAGGGCCCCCAGTGTCATTGGGGCAACGGTGCCCCAGGTGTCATTGGGCAACGGTGCACCAGGTTCATTAGGCACCAGGTGTATTAGGCACAGGTGCACCGGGTGTCATTGGGCAACAGGTGCACCGGTTCATTGGGCAACAGGGCACCGGGTGCATTAGAAACGGTGCCCGGTGCATTGGGGAAACGGGTGAAACGGGGTGTCATTAGCAAAAGGGCACAGGTGTCATTAGGCAACAGGGCACCAGGTGTTTTAGGCAACAGGTGCACCAGGTGTCATTAGGGCAACAGGTGCCCCAGGTGTCTTAGGCAACAGGTGCACCAGGTGTCATTAGGAAAAGGTCCCCAGTGTCATTAGCAAAAGGTCCCCAGGGTCATTAGGCAACGGGTGCCCAGGTGCATTAGGCAACGGTCCCCGGGTGTCTTTGGGAAAAGGGCACCAGGTTCATTGGGCAAAAGGTACAGGTGTCATTAGGCAACGGGTGCACCGGTGTCATTGGGCAAAGGTGCACCAGGTGTCTTTAAAACAGGTGCCCCAGGTGTCTTGGGAACAGGTGCCCCAGGTGATTGGGAACAGGTGCACCAGGTGTCATTAGGCAAAGGTGACAGGGGTCATTAGGCAAAGGGCACCAGGGTTGTCTTTAGGAAAAACAGGTCACCAGGTGCCTTTTTAGGCAACGGGTGCACCAGGTGTTTCTTTAGGAAAACGGGCACCAGGTGTCATTGGCAACGGGTGACCGGGTTTTCATTAGGAAACAGGTGCAAGGTGTCATTAGGAACGGGTGCCCCAGGTGTTTTAGGCAACGGGCACCGGTGTCATTAGGCAACAGGGCCCCAGGTTCATAGGCAACAGGTGCCAGGTGTCTTTTAGGCAACAGGTGCACCGGGGTGTAATTGGGCAAAGGTGCCCCAGTGTCTTTAGGCAACAGGCACCAGGTGTCATTGGGAAAACAGGTGCACCAGGTGTATTAGGCAAAGGTGCCCAGGTGTCATTGGGGAACGGTGCCCAGGTGTTTTTTAGGCAACGGTCCCCATTAATAACGGGTGCCCCAAGTGTCATTGGAAAAGGGTCACCAGGTCTTTAGAAAACGGGTGCACCAGGTGGCATTAGAAACGGGGTGCACCAGGTTCATTAGAAAACAGGTGACAGGGTCTTTAGGCAACGGTCCCCTTAGTAACGGTGCACCAAGGTCATTAGAAAAGGTGCACCAGGGTGTCATTAGGGCACGGTGTCTTAGATAACGGGCACCGGGGTTTTAATAACAGGTGCACGGTGTCTTTGGGCAACGGGTTTTGCCCGGGTGGCATTGTTAAAACAGGTGCAACCGGTGTCTTAGATACAGGTGCACAGGTGTCATTAGATAAAGGTGCACGGGTGTCATTAGGAAAAACAGGTGAAAGGGTGTCATTAAACGGGTGCACCAGGTGTCATTAGAAAAAAAGGTGCACAGGTGTCTTTAGTACAGGTGCACAGGTGTCATTAGAACAGGTGACCAGGTGTATTAGAAACAGGTGCCCAGGTTTTTTGAAACAGGGCACGGTGTCATTAGATAACAGGTGCACCAGGGTCATTGATAACGGTGCACCAGTGTCTTTTAGATAACGGGTCCCCAAAGGTGCATTAGATCAGGTGCCCCAGGTGTCATTAGAAAACAGGGCCCCAGGTGTCTTTTAAAAGGGATTAAACAGGTGCACCAGGTGTCATTGGGAAAAGGTGCCATTAGATAAAGGTGCCCCAAAGTGTTTAGAAAACAGGTGCACCAGGTGTCATTGGGCAACAGGTGCTTTAGAAAAAAAGGGTGCACCAGGTGTCATTAGGCACAGGTGCACCAGGTGTCATTAGATAACAGGTGCCCCAGGTGTCTTAGAAACGGGTGCCCCCGGTGTCTTAATAAAGGTGCACCAGGTGTCTTTTGGAACGGGGCCCGGGGGTTTAGAAAAACGGGTGACCAGGTGTCATTAGAACAGGGCCCCAGTTTTCATTAGATAACAGGTGCCCCAGGTTCTTTAGATAACAGGGCACCGGTGCATTAGAAAAACAGGTGCCCCAGGTGTCATTAATAACAGGTGCACCAGGTGTCATTAGATAAAGGTGCCCAGGTGTCTTTAGAAACGGGTGCACCGGGGTCTTAGAAAAACAGGTGAACCAGGTGTCTTTGGGGAAACAGGTGCACCGGGTGTCATTGGGAACGGGTGCACCAGTGCATTAGGAACGGGTGCACCAGGTGTCTTAGAACAGGTGCCCATGTCATTGGGCAAGGTGCCCCAGGTGTATTAGGAAACAGGGCCCCAGGTTCTTTAGGAAACAGGTGCACAGGGTAATTAGCAACGGGTGACCAGTGTCATTAGGAACCGGGTTTCCCCAGGTGTATTAGGCACAGGTGTCATTAGGAAAACGGGTTTCCCCGGGTGTCATTTTTTATTAGGCAACAGGTGCCCCAGGTGTCATTAGGCAACAGGTGCCCCAGGTGTCATTGGGCAACAGGTGCACCGGTGTTTAGGCAACAGGTGCCCCAGGTGTATTAGGAAAAGGGTTGCACCAGGGTCATTAGGCAACAGGGTACCAGGGGTCAAAAGGCCCCAGGTTTGCAAAAGGTGGGGTGCATTAGGCAACAGGTGCACCAGGTGTATTAGGCAACAGGTCCCCAAGGTGTCTTTACAACAGGTGCACCAGGTGTCATAGGAAACGGTGCACCGGGGTTTTTCATGGGGGCAACAGGTGACCAGGTGTCATTAGGAAACGGTGCACCGGTGTCATTGGGCAACAGGGGGACCGGTTTTATTAGGCCCAAAACGGGTGCACCAGGTTCATTGGGAACGGGTGCCCCGGGTGTTTTGGAAAACAGGGGCCATTAGATAAAGGGCAAAAAGTGCATTAGATAACGGTGCACCAGGTGTCATTAGGAACGGTTTGGGTTTGATAACGGGTGCACCGGGGTGTCATTGATAACGGGTGCACCGGTGTCATTAGAACGGTGCACCGGGTTTTGTCATTAGTTTACAGGTGAAAGGGTTCTTTAAACAGGTGCACCAGGTGTCATTAAAAAACAGGTGCACGGGTGTATTAGTAACAGTGCCCCCGGGGTCATTAGGCAAGGGTGCCCGGTTCTTAGAACGGTGCCCCAGGTGTCATTAAAAAACAGGTCCCCCGGTGTCATTAGATAAAGGTGCCCAGGTGTATTTAGTTTTAACAGGTGAAGGTGTTTAGAAAAGGTGACCGGTGTCATTAATAACATTGCCAAGGGTATCATTAGATAACAGGTCCCCAGGTTTTCATTAGATAACGTGCACCAGGTTCATTAGGAAAACATTTCCCCGGGGTTGTCATTAGGAAACGGTGCCATTAGAAAAACAGGGCCCCAAGGTCTTTAAAACAGGTGACCAGGTTCTAGATAACAGGTGCACCGGTGTCTTAGGCAACGGTGCCCCCGGGGTGTCATTAGAAAACAGGTGCACCGGTGCATTAGATAACAGGTCACCAGGTGTCATTAGATAAAAAGGGGCACGGTGTTTTAGATAAATAACCAGGTGATTAGAAAACAGGGGCACCAGGTGTCTTTAGATAACAGGTGCACAGGTGTCATTAGTAACAGGTGCACCAGGTGTCATTAGAAAAGGGGTGCACCAGGTGTCTTAGATAAAGGTGCCCAGGTGCCATTAGATAACAGGTGCACAGGGGGTATTAGAAACAGGTGCCCCGGGTGTATTAGTAAAGGTGCACAGGTGTCTTTGATAAAGGTGCACCAGGTGCCATTAGAAAACAGGGGCACCGGGTGTCTTTAAATAACAGGTGCCCCAGGTGCCTTAGATAACAGGTGAAACCGGGTGTCATTGATAACGGTGCACCAGGTCCCTTTAAAAAAAGGTGGCCAAGGTCCCATTAGTAACAGGTGCACGGGTCCCTTAGATAACAGGTGCAGGTGTATTAGATAACGGGTGCCCAGGTGCATTAGATAACGGTGCACCGGTGAAAACTTTCAATTTAGAACGACATACTGAATTTTACAATGATCACAAAAACACTAAAAACTTTTAAAGTTTATTTGGGCACAGTACAAAGTAAAATTTATTTCGTGAAAATTCCCCCCAAACACAACCCAAAAAAGCCCGACGAAGTGTTTTTTCCACGGGGCTCCTTGACCGTTAAGTTTTACACAGGTCGACTAAAACAGGTATTAAACCCGGTCGTTGTTGTGACCCGGGGAAGCTGCATATGAGTCTAGTAGACTCGTAGATATTGTTTTATTTTAAGTTTTTTTAAAAGCCTCGGTACACACGGTACAATCATTAGTGTACATCCCCCCGTACTAGGGATTGACCCCCGCACGGGTGAAAGGTTGGGCATTTCCCCAAGAACCCCCTGTCACTGTTCCCCTGCCCTTAAAGGACCCGGGGGGTTGGTTCCCCAGTTTGGAGGTTGGGGGTTTTTAATTTTTTTCAAAATTGTGTATTATTTTTTTAAGGTTGTTTGGATCAAAATGTATTTTATTTGAATGGAACAATGGGTTCCGCTGCGCCCGCGCAGACGTGCGGGGGTATAGGTCGAACGGGGACGAGGTGGCGGGATGTTTGAAAGTAGTGAGGGGGGCTGGGAAAGCATGGGAACGGAATTGCGTTCACGGCGGCCTAAGGATTAATATAGGCCTCATTTCATAATAGGAAGTGTCGTAACTTTTTCCTGGTGGAGAGTGAGGGAACGTGATTTATGGAACCACCGTAATAAAGTGGTAAAAAATTGAGTGAATAAGGGTAGGACCGGGTGACTGGTGCGTCGCCATGGACTGTGTCCCGGGGAAAATTACCCTTGGTTTAATCATCACTCATCGGTCTCAGATCTTAATGGAGTGATCTCTAATGTGTATAATAATTATGAGACATTAAATCGTCTTGTAAATTGCAATGTAATTAATGATAATAACGCTAAGTTAAGAGAATGCGTGAAGTGAAATAAGTCGCCTTGCTCCGAGTGAACACGCTAGACCACATTGTTCCCGTCAAGTAAGGGGAGATGCGCATGTTCTCATACAAGCATTCCCAAATGTAGATGACTCCTATAGTGAGGCAGTTGACTTGTTGGAGGTCACTTACGGTAACTTGGAGCAAAGTAGGCTGGATCTAGTAGCTAATTTGGCTAGTTTGAAGACTCCAGATCACAACCGCAACAGCTTACAGCAATTTAGGATCAAACTAGAAAGCACTCCTAAGACCTTGAGTAATAAATATGATCTGGAGGGAGCAGAGTGGTTGTTGAGTGCCTTGATCCAGAACAAATTGAACCCCAAGACAGTAGAGTGGCTATCTAACAGATATCACAAGGGTTACTTTGGGTTGGAAGAAATAAGAGTGGGCCTGCAGGAGCTAATTGTCCAACTGCAGACCAGCCAACCCATTCCTCTAGGAATACCACGTCTCAGACCCCAGTCCCACCTGTCAATTTCCCAAAAAAGGGAAAAACTTTACCCCAATATCAATAATCATAGTCCCCTACTAAACGGGGTTACGTAGGCACATATCAAGTGACGGGGAGGCAGTAATAGTGGTTCTCCACATCAAAGCAAGAGGGGGAAATTTACCACAATAAGGGTGCCCGTTGATAAGAGGTCAGGCAAAGAAAGGAGAGATTGTATCTTCTGCAACGGTACTCATTTCTCAAAGAACTGTAATGCCTATAATTCATGGGATTTTTAAAGTGGAAAGATTGGAAAAGAGCTTGCTGATGTATCAGTTGTCTGGGAAAATCATAATGTAAGGGATTGCCGTGCTAACTTGCACCATTGTTATCAGTATAACAAGGGAAGACACCACATAGCTATGTGTAAGGGTGGATCTAATCGTAATAATGGTAACAATAGTACTGATAGTGATAATAACCCGGAAACAACAGTAGCCAACGTAAAGATTGCAGCTAATGTCGGTAATGATGGCCTAGCTGAGGTAGCTTTGCCTGTGTTGGATGTGGTGATTAATGATAAACGGCGTAAATCCAAAACTGTAACAGCATTACTGGATCAGGGATCACAACGTACCTTAATGGGATGAAGGTACAAATGGGAGATCCTGCTATACTCAAGTTATCTGGCTTTCTCTCGAATAAGAAGGCCCAGTCATACGACACTGTTTATGTAACTGTCAGGCTGGGCAATGAGAGAAAACGTATTAATGCCGTAATTGTGGATAGGCTCCCAGAGAAAATATCTACAATAGGGCTTGGTAACGCTACTGAAAGGCTTTCAAGTAAGGTAAATTTGGCACCTTCTGGTGTAAATAATGATTCTGTGGGGCCAATAAATATTTTGATAGGTAGTGCCCATTATGCCACCTTTTTTAAAGGGTATGACAAAGAAATGCGGAGTCACCCTTCTAAGGACCGCAGGAGGTCACGTGATGTATGGCAGGCTTCCTCGTACTGATAATGAATGACTGGAGGAAGCCATAAATACAGTTACGGTGTGTCTTACTCTAAAATTTACCCACCCGTAAAAATATACTTCAATAGAGGATGAAGTTGAACCTGTGAATAAATTATGGGAATTGGACAGCATGGGGATCAATGTAAATGAAAGCCCAGATGATTCCCTTTACTCAAGAACAATCCCAGAAGGATGTTAAATTTGAATCTGGACAATACTGGGTGAGACTTCCGTGGAAGCTGAACCATCCAGGACTAATTACCGGATGGCGTATGGAAAATTTAAAGCTCAGCTCCACGAACTGAGCAAGACACCAGAAGGGTTGACTGCTTACGATGAATAATTAATGAGCAGTTAAATAATAAATTCATAGGGGAGGTACCTCCTGAGCAAGCCCAGATTATGGTCACTATTTGCCACATCACAGAGTGAAGGAGGATTCTAAGACCACTCCTTGAGGATTGTGTTTAATTGTAGTGCCAGGAGGTAACAAAAATGTACCTAGTTTGAATGACTGTTTGATGACAGGTCCGTCGTTGACGGAAAACTGGGAGACATATTATTAAACTTCAGGGTTAAGAATTTTGCCTTTACGGCGGACAAAAGTAAGCTTTCCTGAGAGTGGGTCTGCAGGAGGCTGACCGGGATTGCACTAGGTTCTTTGGCCCGAGAATCCTAATGACCCACTTGTCCCCTGAAGACTTTTCGCTTCAGGAGTTTTATTGTTTGGTGCTACCTCCAGTCCGTTCCTACCCCAGGCAACGATAAATGCACACCTTAAGCGTACGGGGTGGTCCACTGAGTGGAGTAAATGGGTAAACAATTTTATGTGGAAAATTTCCTGGGGGTGACGTTTCTACTGAAGAGGAACTAATGAGCTTATATGAAGGGGTTAATGAAATAATGCAAGGTGCAAATATGCCCCTGGGGAATGGAACAGTAATTCGTCCAGTTTAAGGGCTAAAATAAATAAAGACAACCTGGAGTTGAAGTGTCTAAATATGTAATGTGCTGGGACTGACTTGGGACCAAGAGAGAGAGACTTGTTATCGTTAAAGTTAATAACTACAGTATGCCCAATAAATTAACCAAAGAGAGTCTTACTTGCGGAAGTTTCAAAAGGGTTCGATCCACTAGGGTTAGTGTCCCCACTTACCATAAGGGGAAAAATTGTTGATACAAGAAGCATGGAAGTTAAGTGTGCTTGGGATGAAACCCTACCTGAGGAATTTGTTGAAAGGTGGGAAGAACTAATAGGTGAATATGTAAAATTACCAATGTCGGAGTTCCCACGTAATGTGGCCAGTCAAGATGGAGAAAATGTACTCCACATTTTTTTGCGATGCTTCGAAATTAGCATATGGAGCAGTCACTTACCTTCAATGTAATAGTGCCATTTCTCTTGTTATGTCTAAGGCTAGGGTGGCTCCAATCAAATCACGTACCTTACCTCAGTTGGAATTAACGGCCATTTATGTAGGTGTCAAAATTACCCAAATTATTAAGAAATAAATTGCGAGAGATAAATATCAGCGACACCTTAATTTGGTCTGATAACGAGGTATCCTTACAATGGAATTCGAAAATGGTAACAGTAAGATTGTGTATGTACAAAACAGAGTCGCTGAAATCAATCAAATGCAGGAGAAATATAACAGTTTGGGGTCGCATATGTTAACCCTTTTAATCACATTCCTGGTGACGAGAATCCGGCTGATTCTTGTCTCGAGGCTTGACTTATGAAAAATTTGTGAGTGCTTTATCGTGGTTTAAAGGGCCAAGTTGGCTGGTGGACAAAATTAACTGGCCGGTGTGCAAAAGGCACATATTGCTCCCGTCGAAATTACGGTGAGCACCGCTCCAGCAGTAGTCCCCCTTAGCCATTGACATTAATAGGTATTCTTCCTTACCCAAGCTGATTAGCGTGACAAGGTTAGTGTTTAAATTATAAGTAAGATGAATATCTCACATAATTTTCCCCATCCCCTGAAATACTGGCTACAGAGGGTACAAGCAGAAACCTACAGGGATGAGATTAAATTAATGATGGACTGAAAAATTGTGAAAGGCCAATTTAAAAGAAAGCTGGGGGTTTTATTTAGAGGGGTGATGTTTAATTAGGTGCAGATACAGGTTACAAAATGCTGAATTGGGGAAAAAAGCTAAGCACCCCATCTTGCTGCCCAAAACTCATCACCTGACAACCTTGATTGTCTTTAATGCCCATAATAACGTGATGCACGGTGGGGTACAGGATACCTTAAACTGTATTCGGGAAACCTGGATTCCACAAGGACGGCAAAGTGTAAAAAGGGTTATAAAGTCGTGTGTAATATGTCGCCGGGTGGATGCCAGAACCTACATGTACCCAGGTCCTCCACCATTGCCCAAGGAACACGTGCAGTTGGTAAAACCATTTGATGTGACCGGAGTGGACTATAGTGGGCCAATCATTTTAACAGGTACTTCAGATGGTGTTCCCTTGAAGGTGTATGCATGTCTACTTGTACAGCTACTAGGGCTGTTCATATAGAAGTGGCTCAGGACTTGTCTGCAGAACAGTTAATACAGCTGTTCCGGAAATTTGCAGCTAGGAGATCCTGTCCAAGATTGATGATCTCAGATAATGCCACCAATTTTGTAGCGGGTGCTCAACACTTGATGGAATTAAATAAGAGTGATGATGTACAGTCTTTGTTGACCCAGCGAGGGGGGTTGTCTGGAAATTTTATTACTCCCAGAGCCCCCTTTGGGAGGGAGGACTGGGACGAAAGAATGATAGGTACAGTGAAAGATGTCTTCGTAAGGTGCTACACAGGAAGAGAATTAATTTGGGGGAATTCCGTGCAGGTTGGTGGAGGCAGAGAATTGGGTAAACAATCGCCCTCTGTCATACATGAGCGACACTCCTGACGCGGAGACCTGACTCCCTCTCACCTAATATGCGGAGAAGGTTAGAAGCTGCACCTATCTATAGAGATAAACCCGAGGGAAGTGATGAGGGTTACCAAAAACGTGGGCCGTGTTGAGTGATAAGTTCAAGATGTTAAATAAGGTAATTACTCATTGGTCCGATGTGTGGCGTAAAGAATATCTTTTTTACACTACGTGAACACTTTTATGGTGCGCCAGAGGCAGTAAACCGACAGAACATTCAACCAGGTGACATTGTGTTAATTGATACTGAACAACATCGAACATTGTGGCCTCTGGGCAAGGGTAGTTACATTATACCCAGATGCACAAGGTGTTGTCAGAAACGTCAAAGTGTTGTGTCATGGTCAGGAAAGTTTGCGTACCATTAATAAATTAATTCCCTTGAATTAAAAAGGTGTTCCAATCCCGTGCAGATGGAAATTTTAAGGGAAAGTGACACGAGTGATATTGAAGACACTGACAGAGTAATGCAAGAAGAAATGTAGTAAGACCCACTAGGAAAACAGCAGCGCAATCTAGAGAGGGGTGGGTCGTTCCTGGAGGAAGACGCAATTTTAAGTCGTCTAACGACTTCTGCCGGCCGCAGTGTGGAAATTATTTAATTTCCGAAGCTATAGTGCCTCATAAGTGTTTAATGTGTTGATTTGGGTCAAAATGAAATTTTTATTTTGATGGAACCAACTGGGTTCCGCTGCGCCTGCGCAGATGTGCAGGGGTATAGGTCGAACTGGGGCCGAGAGGCGGGGGTGTTTTGAATGTAGGAGGAGGCTGGGAAAACATGGAACAGGAAATTGGCGTTCACGGCGGCCTAAGGGTTAATATAGGCCTCATTTCATAATAGAAAGTGACGTAATGTTCCTGGTGGAGAGTGAGGGAACGGGGATTTATGGAACCACCGTAATAAAGTGGTTAAATGAAATGGGAAAAAGGGTAGGATCGGGTGACTGGCGCGTCGACATGGACTGTGTCCCGGGGAAATTTTCCCCTTTGGGTTTAATCATCACTCATCGGTCTCAGATTTTTAATGGAGTGATCTCTAATGTGTATTAATAATTATGAGACATTAAATCGTCTTGTAAATTGCAATGTAATTAATGATAATAACGCTAAGTTAAGAGAAAGCGTTGAAATGAAAATAAGTGCCTTGCTCCGAGTGAACACGCTAGACCACGTTGTTTTCCCGTCACGAGGAAAGTGAAGTTCATGGAATTTACGACTTTTGAACTGGGACAAACCAACGGATACCTCGTCCTGCTGGAATAAGAACCGTGTCGTTTTTAGCAGGATATCGAAAAGAGATGGTGAATGGAAGGAAATTTAAGGAGCATCAATCACCCACAGTTAAGTAACCTTTCTAGTTATAGCAGACTGATACTGGCCGTTTTGGTATGTTTTAATTTGATAGGTTATGGGTGATCCAGCCACATCAAGTGACCACCAGAGAATATCTGGTAAGTGGGGGGGGATTATGTACAAGTGTTTTTTCCTTGATGGGTATATCCATGTGTAACCTACCCCCCTTCATTCAGTTAAACTAAAATAATCATTTCAGTCCACAATTAATTAGTAGCGCCGTACTTGAGGGTGCTACCCAATTTATACTGGTCTCGGATAGATATGGATAAGATTGTGAGGGTCGAGGGCCACCCGCAGTGACCAGAGGTGGTAAGTTTTCTCACATGTCTACATGGGTGACTATGGTAAACAATATCGTTGTTGTCTCCCAAGGAGATTACTCGTATGCATGTAATGTTGAGGTATGTACAAGTAATCACTCCCATAAAATTTTCCATATCTGCCGCTGGTCCTTCCTGAACCGGATGCAATCAGTGAAAAATTAATTGAATTAATTACTTAATAATCAAGTGACTGATTGAAGAAAGTGGGTATAGGGTACACAAATTTAATCAGTCGTGTGGTGGATGATAATTTAGCCCAATTAATTACTGCACATGGGTGGCTAGGATTTATACAAGTGCAAGAATTACTCACACAAAGTGTCTACTTAAGTCGTATAATTGGTGATTATTAATTCCCTAACCATGGCTGGGTCTGAGGAAGTTAGTGCGGCTGGCAAGTCCATGGATGCCAAAGCAAAGAAAGCATCACTACAAGCTTGGAAGGGTCATGTTACTAAATCATACAAGTGTATGGAGTTAATGAGACAAGAAACGGTAAACCCTGATGAATTAAAGCTACACCTAGATGCCTTAGAAAGTAGATGTGAGTCATATAAATTGTGGTATAAGGACTGTGAGAGCGATCTTCTGGTGAATTGTGCAGATGATGCTGAAAGGGAGCGGCTGCTGGATCAATATTTTTGAAGTGGAGGACAACATTGTGTCCTGCAAAACTAAGGCTTTAGAGAAGGTAAAGGGTGTAGACAATGTTGTTGGTCAACCTAGTAAGGAAAATCAGAGGTGTCTACCAAAACTCCCAGAATTATGCATGCCTGTGTTTAATCCGGGAGAAAACTGGGAGGATTTTTTAGTCTATCTTTAAAGCAGTCGTACATGTAGGAGTGATCTTGCAAGTGTTACCAAATTATCCCTATTTAAAGGGACAAGTAAGGGGAGATGCGCATGTTTTCTCATACAAGCATTCCCAAATGTAGTGACTCCTATAGTGAGGCAGTTGACTTGCTGGAGGTCACTTACGGTAACTTGGAGCAAAGTAGGCTGGATCTAGTAGCTAATTTGGCTAGTTTGAAGACTCCAGATCACAACCGCAACAGCTTACAGCAATTTAGGATCAAACTAGAAAGCACTTTTAAGACCTTGAGTAATAAATATGATCTGGAGGGAGCAGAGTGGTTGTTGAGTGCCTTGATCCAGAACAAATTGAACCCCAAGACGTAGAGTGGCTATCTAACAGATATCACAAGGGTTTTACTTTGGGTTGGAAGAAATAAGAGTGGGCCTGCAGGAGCTAATTGTCCAACTGCAGACCAGCCAACCCATTACCTCTAGGAATACCACGTCTACAGACCCCAGTGCACCTGTCAAGTTCCACAAAGGAAACTTTATCCCAATATCAAAAATTTCATAAGTCACCTACAAAAACGGGGTTACGTAGGCACATATCAATGACAGGGGCCAGAAATTTATTTGGTTCTCCACATTCAAAGCAAGAGGAGGAAGTACCACAATAAGGGTAACCCAGTTGATAAGAGGTCAGGCAAAGAAAGGAGAGATTGTATCTTCTGCAACGGTACTCATTTCTCTAAGAACTGTAATGCCTATAATTCATGGGATTTTAAAAGTGGAAAGATTGGAAGAGCTTGCTAGATGTATCAGGTGTCTAGGGAAATCATAAGGGTAAGGGATTGCCGTTTTACTTGCACCATTGTTATCAGTGTAACAAGGGAAGACACCACATAGCTATGTGTAAGGGCGGATCTAATCGAAATAATGGTAACAATAGTACTGATAGTGAAAATAACCCGGACACAACAGTAGCCAACGAAAAGATTGGGCAGCTAATGTCGGTAATGATGGCCTAGCTGAGGTAGCTTTACCTGTGTTGGTTTGGTGATTAATGATAAAGGGCCCGTAAATCCAAAACTGTAACAGCATTACTGGATCAGGGATCACAACGTACCTTCATAAAACGTAATTGCCTTAATGGGATGAAGGTACAAATGGGAGATCCTGCTATACTAAAGTTATCTGGCTTTCTCTCGAATAAGAAGGCCCAGTCATACGACACTGTTTATGTAACTGTCAGGCTGGGCAATGAGAGAAAACGTATTAATGCCGTAATTGTGGATAGGCTCCCAGAGAAAATATCTACAATAGGGCTTGGTAACACTACTGAAAGGCTTTCAAGTAAGGTAAATTTGGCACCTGGTGTAAATAATGATTCTGTGGGGCCAATAGATATTTTGATAGGTAGTGACCATTATGGCCCCTTTGTAAAGGGTATGACAAAGAAATGCGGAGCCCCCTTTCTAAGGACCGCAGGAGGTCACGTGATGTATGGCAGGCTTCCTTTGTACTGATAATGAATGACTGGAGGAAGCCATAAATACAGTTACGGTGTGTCTTACTCATGAAGTATACCCCAGTATAAATATACTTCAATAGAGGATAAAGTTGAACCTGTGTATAATTAGGGGAATTGGACGCATAGGGATAAAATGAAAAATGAAGAAAGTCCAGATGATTCCTTTACTCAAAACAATACCAGAAGGATGTTAAATTTGAATCTGGACAATACTGGGTGAGACTTCCGTGGAAACTAAAACCACCAGCCCTTTACCAACTAATTACCGGATGGCGTATGGACAATTAAAGGCTCAGCTCCACGATCTGAGCAAGACACCAGAACTGGTTGACTGCTTACGATGATTAAAATTTAAATTTGAGCAGTTAAATAATAAATTCATAGAGGAGGTACCTCCTGGGGCAAGCCAGATTTATGGTCACTATTTGCCACATCACGGAGTGAAGAAGGATTCTAAGACCACTCCTCTGAGGATTGTGTTTAACTGTAGTGCCGGGGATAACAAAAATGTACCTAGTTTGAATGACTGTTTGATGACAGGTCCGTCTTTTGAGGGAAAAAAACTGGGAGACATATTATTAAACTTCAGGGTTTTAAGAATTATCCCTTTACGGCGGACATAAGTAAAGCTTTCCTGAGAGTGGGTCTGCAGGAGGCTGACCGGGATTGCACTAGGTTCTAGGCCCGAGAATCCTAATGACCCACTTAGTCCCCTGAAGACTCTTCGCTTCAGGAGTGTATTGTTTGGTGTTTCCCTCCAGTCCGTTCCTACTCCAGGCAATGATAAATGCACACCTTAAGCGTAGGGTGGTCTACTGAGTGGAAGTAATGGGGTAAACAATTTTATGTGGACAATTTCCTGGGGTGACGTCTACTGAAGAGGAGCTAATGAGCATATATGAAGGGGCTAATGAAATAATGCAAGGTGAAAATATGCCCCTGAGGGAATGGAACAGTAATTCGTCCAGTTTAAGGGCTCAAATAAATAAAGAAAACCCTGGAGTTGAAGTGTCTAAATATAGTAATGTGCTGGGACGACTTGGGACACAGAGAGAGACTTGTTTTTCTTTTAAAGTCTAATAATACATTATGCCCAATAAATTAACCAGAGAGTCTTACTTGCGGAAGTTTCAAAATGCTTCGATCCACTAGGCTAGTGTCCCCACTTCCCATAAGAGGAAAATTGTTGATACAAGAAGCATGGAAGCTTAAGTGTGCTTGGGATGAAACCCTACCTGAGGGAATTTGTTGAAAGGTGGGAAGAACTAAATAGGTGAATATGTAAAATTACCAATGTTGGAGTTCCCACGTAATGGGGCCCAGTCAAGATGGAGAAAATTTACTCCACATTTTTTGCGATGCTTCGAAATTAGCATATGGAGCAGCCCGCTTACCTTCAATGTAATAGTGCCATTTCTCTTGTTATGTCTAAGGCTAAGGTGGCTCCAATCAAATCACGTACCTTACTCAAATTGGAATTAACGGCCTTTATGTAGGTTTTTAAATTTGCCAATTATATAAAAAAATAAATTGCGAGAGATAAATATCAGCGACACCGTAATTTGGTCTGATAAAAGAGGTATCCTTACAATGGATTCGTAATGGTAACAGTAAGATTGTGTATGTACAAAACAGAGTCGCTGAAATCAATCAAATGCAGGAGAAATATAACAGTTTTTGGGGCAGCATATGTTAACCTTTAATCACATTCCCGGTGACGAGAATCCGGCTGACTTCTTGTCCTCGAGGCCCTTTACTTATGAAAAATTTGTGAGTGCTTTATCGTGGTTTAAAGGGGCCCGTTGGCTGGTGGACAAAATTAACTGGCCGTGCAAAAAGGGACATATTGCTCCTGTCGAAATTACGGTGAGCACCACTCCAGTCAGTAGTCCCTCTTAGCCATTGATATTAATAGGTATTCTTCCTTTTCCCAACTGGATTAGCTGACAAGGTTAGTGTTTAAATTATAAGTAAGATGAATATCTCACATAATTTTCCCCATCCACCCCGAAATACTGGCTACAGAGGGTACAATAAGAAACCTACAGGGATGAATTAAATTAATGATGGACTGAAAATTGTGAAGGCCAATAATAGAAAGCTGGGGGCTGTTTTAGAGGATGATGTATTTGGTGCAGATACAGGTTTACAAAATGCTGAAATTGGGGGAAATATCTAAGCACCCCATCTTGTGCCAAAATCATCAAAAGACAACCTTGATTGTCTTTAATGCCCATAATTTAAAGAGGGACGGTGGGGTACAGAACCTTAAACTTAAATTCGGGAAACTGGATTCCCCAAGGACGGCAAGTGTAAAAAAGGGTTATAAAGTCGTGTTGTTAATAAGTCGCCGGTGGAGCCAAAACCTACAGTACCCCGGGCCTCCACCATTGCCCAAGGAACACGTGCAGTTGGTTAAAACCATTTGATGTGACCGGAGTGGACTATAGTGGGCCAATCATTTTAACAGGTACTTCAGATGGTTTTTCCCTTGAAGGTGTATGCATGTCTATTTACTTGTACAGCTACTAGGGCTGTTCATCTAGAAAATGGCTCAGGAACTTGTCTGCAGAAAAAAATTAATACAGCTGTTCCAGAAAAATTTTCAGCCCAGGAGATCCTGTCCAAGATTGATGATCTCAATAATGCCACCAATTTTGTAGCGGGTGCTCAACACTTGATGGAATTAAATAGAGTGATGATGTACAGTCTTTGTTGACCCAGCGAGGGTGTGTCGGAATTATTACTTCCCAGAGCCCCCTTTGGGAGGGAGGGCTGTACGAAAGAATGATAGGTACAGTGAAAAGATGTCTTCGTAAGGTGCTACACAGGAAGAGAATTAATTTGGAGGAATTCCGTGCAGTGTTGGTTGGAGGCAGAGAATTGGGTAAACAATCGCCCTCGTCATACATGAGCGACACTCCCCGACGCGGAGACCTGACCCCTCCACCTAATATGCGGACGAAGGTTAGAAGCTGCACCTATCTATAGAAGATAATCCGAGGGAAGGGATGAGGATTACAATAACGTGTACCGTGTTGATGATAAGTTCAAGATGTTAAAAAAAGGTAATTTCTCATTGGTCCGATGTGTGGCGTAAAGAATATCTTCTTACACTACGTGAACACTTTTATGGTGCGCCAGAGGCAGTAAACCGACAGAACATTCAACCAGGTGACATTGTGTTTAATTTATAAATGAACAACATCGAACATTGTGGCCTCTGGGCAAGGTAGTTACATTATACCCCAGATGCACAAGGTTTTGTCAGAAACGTCAAAGTGTTGTTTGGGCGTGGTCAGGAAAGTTTGCGTACCATTTAAAAAATTAATTCCCTTAGAATTAAATGGTGTTCAAAACCAGTGCAGATGGAAATCTAAGGGGAAAAAGACACGAGTGATATTGAAGACACTGACCGATAATCAAGAAGAAATTGTAGTAAGAAACCATAGGAAAACAGCAACGCAATCTAAGAAAAGGGCTGGGATGCTCCGAGGAAACGCAATTAAGTGTCTAACGACTCCCCCGCCGCAAGGTGGAAATTAAATTAATTTCCAAGCATATGCCTATAAGTGTTAATGTGTGATTTGGCAAAATGTATTGTATTTTGAATGAACCAACTGGGTTCCCGCGCGCAAGCGCAGATGGGGGGGATAGATCGAACTGGGCACGAGAGGCGGGAGTGTTTTGAAGTAGTGAGGAGCTGGAAAGCAGGAAAGGAAATGGCATTCACGGCGCCTAAGGAATAATATAGCCCTCATTTCATAATAGAAGTCGTAACTGTTCCTGGGAGAGTGAGGGAACGTGATTTACGGAACCACCGTAATAAAGTAGTTTAAAAAAGTGAATAAGGTAGGACCGGGTGACTGGCCGTCCCATGGACTGTTCCCGGGGAAAATTACCTTGGTTTAATCATCACTCATCGTCTAGATCTATGGAGTGATCTCAAAGTTAAAAAATAATTATGAGACATTAAATCGTCTTGTAAATTGCAAAAGTAAAATGAAAATAACACTAATTAAAGAATGCGTGAAGTGAAAAAAGTCGCCTTGCCGATGAACACCAAACCACGTGTTCCCGTCACGAGGAAAGTGAAGTTCATGGATCACGACTTCTAAACGGACAAACCAAAGGATACCTCGCCTGCATTGGAAATAAAACCGTGTCGGTGAGCAGGGTATCGAAAAAGAGATGGGGAAGGAGGAAATAGGAGCACAATCACCCACAGTTAAGTAACCTTCCCAGTTATAGCAACGATCTGGCAGTTAGGTATGTTTTAATGGATAGGTTATGGGTGATTTCCGCCAAATCAAGTGACCCCCCAGAGAATATCTTTGGGAAGTGTGGGATTATGTTACAAGTGGTTTTTTCCTTTTGGGTATTTTCCATGTGTTAACCTAACCCCCCCCCCCTTCATTTTAGGGTTTATTTTAATTTATTTATTGAAATTTTAGCATACAAACAGAGGTTAACAAAAAATACGTAAAGCAGCATGCCAAAAGGCCACTTATATGCATAGATTACGGGCCTGGGCTTAAATTAACTTAAGATTTAACTAAGCAATGATGAAAAACAGTGATAAGACATTATGTAAACAATAACTATAAAATTCAAATGAGTTCTATCAGTCCAATTAATTGTAGCGCCGTACTTGAGGGTGCTACCCAATTTATACTGGTCTCGGATAGATATGGATAAGATTGTGAGGGTCGAGGGGCCACCTGCAGTGACCAGAGGTGGTTAAGTTTTCTCACGTGTCTACATGGGTGACTATGGTAAACAATATCGTTGCTGTCTCCCAAGGAGATTACTCGTATGCATGTAATGTTGAGGTATGTACAAGTAATCACTCCTATAAAATTTTCCATAGTGGGTTTCGATTACATGGATTGGGTAAAGGAAAGTCACATAGACAATAATGGAGTATAGCAAATTGTCATGTGTGGGGGGTTCGATAACGTGGATTGGGTAATAACACTCACGTTGGATGTTCTAGTATAATTATACGGAATATATGGGAAGCACCAGGCCCGCCCTACCTCTCTGCTCTCTATCTTAAGACTGACTCACGAATTGGGCCCTAGGGGTGAGCGGCGTTCACTGGGAACTGATACTACTGAGAGTTGTGGGTGGCATCCTGAGGGACAAGACTGAAGGTACCTCAATACAAATAAATCACGTTACTTGATTTCATTGTGTCATTCTTGGATAATTTCTATCAACTGACTATACAACACCACTGTAAAAAATTACACTTACTAAACCCTATTCCCAGTATATCTCCTTTTAATGTTTAAAAAATAAGGTATTAAGTAAGTTTTTATTCAGGTACGGGTACATATACAGTTCCATACATTATCATACATTGCAGCTTATGTGTAGATTACCTAATCCAAAAAAGTCAAACAAAGTGACTTATTTCCATTGGAGTCCTTGTGATAAGTATTATTTATACTTAAAGATAAAAGCAGGTAAGTATCCTATGTGAAAAATAGTTAGACTGAAAGGAGACATACCAGGGGTAAGGTAAAATCAGTTAATTACACTGACATTAAATACAGTATCAAATCATTGTACAAGTATGTCAGATATACAAGAAATCACTCTCTTTCTGTAGCCATATTCATGAGGTACATTTTGGCTCTGTCCTTGAACTGGCTCATGCTATGACTGGCTTTGACATGTGCAGGAAATTATTCCATTCCTTTACTGCTGAACAATAAAATGTGCTTGAAGCCTGACCACTGACTGTGGGTACTGCAAAGTTGTTCTCCCTTAACTATAATTGCTTTGGTTTCCGGCCTTAAAAAAATGGCAGCCAGATATTCTGGACACTGTCTGTGAGCAATTTTATAAACGTGATTTAACTTTTTTTTTACTGTGTCTTCAACATTCAGCACATCCAGTTATAAATAACAAAAAGGGGCACAATACCGTGACTGGAACGATACACAAATATCCCGCACATAGAAGAGAGCTTACAACGACGTTTCGGTCCGACTTGAACCATTTACAGGATGAATCTCACCATTTTGTTCTGCGTGATTTGTAGCTTATCACATGTGTGTGCCCTCAAGACCACGGTAAAAAAAAAAAAACTAAGTTACATACCGAAAGTCTTAATTACTTCTTAATGTAAAATAATTTAACGTGCACATTCCAGAAATAATTCAGTTTGCCATGATAAATAACGTTGTCAAGCGCCTTCCATAGAAAACGAATTTCTAACCAGCTAACCCAGTAGGGTAGACTAGCATGATTAAATTTGTTGGGATTTTTAACCCGGGGAGGATTAGCCACCCAGGATAACCAAATAAAATCAATAAGTCATCCAGGACTGTGTCTTATTTCCATTGTGGTCCTCTAGTGCTGTCCCCCCAAGATGCAACCCACACCAGTCTACTAACACCCAGGCACCTACTTACTGGTAGGTGAACGGTGACATGAGTAACAAACTTGCTTAACGTTTCTACCCGTGCCGGGGATTGATCCCCGGACACTCAGTGTTGTTAACCGAAATAATAATATTTATATTAATATTTATTTCCACAAAGTACGTGATACAACTGATACAGATCTAGCTGGCATTATTGACATACTATACTTAGGTTAATCTTGTCCCCCAGGATACCACCCATAACAGTCTCCTAACATCCATGTACCTACTTATTGCTAGGTGAACAGGGCCAATAGGGTTGACCTAGCAATCAACTCCAGCAGGGTCGACTTTTGTTATACAAGATTTTGTTCGGATTTTTAGCCCGGAGAGTTAGTAACCCAGGGTAACTAATCAAGTTAGTGCGTTATCGGTGGCTGTTATATGCCCATTGCTGTCTTAATCTTCCCAACTCACCTCCACCCCTAGGATGCACCCCACAACAATCGACTAATACCCAGGTGCCTAGTTAGTTAGTTTAATATGTTTATTATGCACCCCATACCCATCCTGTGGGCGGTAGTCAAAAGATTACAGAGGTACATAATGGGTCCAGGGACTGGGCCTCAAAGTTTTGATAGCTGAGCAAGTTACAGAGGTAATGAATTCACAATTTACAAAGGTAATGAACTCACAATTTACAAAGGTAATGAACTCCAGGTAGGTCTAGTCACAATCATGACAAGTTACAAAGGTATTTACAGATTACAGAGGTACACAATGGGTCCAGGGACCGGGCTCCAAAGTTTGGATGGCTGAACTAGGTACAAGGTAATGAACTCACAAGTTACAAAGGTAATGAACTCACAAGTTACAAAGGTAATGAACTCACAAGTTACAAAGGTAATGAATACTGTAAGAATGGTTACTTACGTTTATACATGGCTGCAATCATGAACAAATTTTAGAGTAATGAGCAATTTACACTTCCACACCCGGTCACAACTGTAGTGAGTTATTGGTGCAAATGTTGATTGCTGAGTCTCTCTCTCTCTCTCTCTCACACACACACACACACACACACACACACAACACACACACACACACACACACACACACACACATACAAATTCATACACACACACACACACACACATACAAATTCATACACACACACACACACACACACACACACACACACACCACACAAACTCATACACACACACGCACACACACTCATACCACACACACACACTCATACACACACACTAAAACTCGAGAGACTGAACTTTAGCAACAACTGATCCACTGTGAAGCCAGTGGATCAAATGATAGATTCTTCGGCACACATCTGAATGACCCAGGCTACACCCTGGCATAACTGCTGCCCCTGTTAACCTAGCAGTAAGTACCCGAGTGTCATCAAGACTTGTGAAGATCATCGTGAGGAAAATAATGAACAGCCCTAATGGAAACAAGCCTCAGTGGAATTTGGGGGGGGGGGTTACCCTGGGTTACTGATTCTCCGGGTTTATAATCCGAATAGGTTAGTTAATGGGGTTTAATGCCTATCAACTACGCAAAGATTATTAAAGTTGCACGTCACCTATTCACCAAGTCAAAAATACGCTAATACCTAAAAAAGAGGATTTAACTCTCGGTGTATAAACACAGACATCACCTCACAGGGTCCCAAAATATAATCTTTAAACTTTAGCCAGAAAAATCTGCAGGTACTTTACAGAGTAAATCTGTTCAGTGTGTGATAGGGCACAAAGATATTTTGGGCAACAATAGTATATTATGTAGAGTTAGCCTAAAATACACTATTTAACTCAAGTGTCACTTACTTCTCTTGTGGTTCTCATTAAATCTCGTTAAGGCTTATGTATAAGCCGTCTTGTACTTAAACAACTGATATTAATCATGACAAAAGTAAAAACATAATACAACTGGTTGTGCATCATGTTATACAGTATAATGTATCATGTTCACCCATCAGTAAAATAGGTACCTGGGTGTTAGTCGACTGGTGTGGGTCACATCCTGGGACAAGACCTAATTTGCATGAAATGCTCAGCATAACAAGCGGCTTTCTATATAGTAGTATGTCATTGATGTCAGCTAGACCTGTATACCTTGTACATGTACTTGTAGAAATACTGATATTAGTATTATCATCATCAATCACGACGGATCACTGTTACAATGACACTGGTAAAAGCTTTCAAACATGAGTGCCTAATTTTAGGACACTGAAATCAAGTCCAGACTTAATTAGGGTCCAACATGCACAGTTTGTGAAACAGAATTCTACGGTGACCATTTTCACCAAGACAGCCATCATTAGCCGTCATGGTTAAGAAATCAGGTAAAATGACTGTCAGTTTGATGGTTGACTACTGATGGTCACTGGTGCAAAAAGAATTAAATAAATGGTTATAATTATAACCTTAATTTTTTAGAGGGGTGGCGGGGTAAGCCAGCGGAAGGCCTCCGTCAGATGACCAAAAGCTGCTGCGGGTCATATTTAAGACAAGCGTTAGGAAACACTTGTCCCGTTTCCTGATAAATCTTACGTAACCGAACTGCTGCAAATACACGAAGGTTAATTTTGTGTTGGTTAACACCCCTGAAATCTTAGTGTTCTGATGATTATGTCAAGAGGTCAGGGTCAGTTTTTCACCAGAAGAGTGAAACCTGCATGAATGCCATCATTGTATTCTTCCTTATTGCAAAATTGATTAATTTAAAAGACGTGTATTAATATTACCCAAGTTATGTTTTATAGAAATATTTAATGTTCTTTGATTTCAGAATAACCTCTTGACCTGACCTCAAAATGACCCAGGACAAGACTCTCGGCCTAACACAATCTAACCTAACCTCAAAATGACGTAGGTTGCAACTACTGAGCTATTCTGGAAACCAAACTTAAGAGACCAGAGTTCAGAACAAAATAACTTTATATCAAATCTCACCCCGCGAGACGGTTTTTACCAAC
>NC_069447.1:7246714-7267155 GCF_026875155.1 Cherax quadricarinatus | reverse complement strand
CGGCGGGGGGCGCGGACAGAGCGGGCGGGCAGACAGGCCCCATACCGGCGGTCCGAATTTAGGGGCGCGTTCGATAATAGGGACACAGTTTGTCCGAAAAAATGGTCTTATTTTTGAAACGTTCGATATGTGATACGTTCGATTTTTGAGGTTCCACTGTACAATGGTACCATATGATACAATGGTACCATATGGTAGAATATGGTGCAATGGCACCATTTGGTATAATGGTATCATATGATACAATGGTACCATATTTATTTATTTTATTTATTTATTTATTTAGAAATTTTAGCATACAAACAGAGGTACAAAAAATACAGGTAAGAGCAGCATGCCACAGCCACTTATATGCATAGCATTACGGGCTGGCTTAAAATTAACTTAAGATTAACTAAGCAATGATGAAATCAGTGATAAGACATTATTGTAAACAGATAACATATAAAATACAAATGAGTATTACAAAGACAGGTCCTATGGTTGCATGCATTGCTGTTCATTCAGTAGAATGGAGTATTCTGTTAGGTAGTGTATTTAAAAAAATAACAAAGTTAGTTTAACATTTGTGTGATATAATTGTTAGTAACATTTAGGATATACAATTTATATGGTTCAGTTATTCAGTATTTATTTGGTTTTGAGTGAGTAAGTGAACTTTGAGAAGAGACTTGAATTTATAAACAGGTAGTGTTTCTTTTATATTTAGGTAATGAATTCCAGATTTTAGGGCCTTTTATGTGCATTGAGTTTTTGCATAGCGTGAGATGGACACAAGGAACATCAAAGAGTGATCTGTGCCTTGTATTATGGTCATGTGTTCTGTTGAGGTTGGCAAGGATGATGTTTGAGGGGAGGGTTAATATCAGAGTTAAGTGTTCTATGTATGTAATAGGTGCAGTATAAGTATGGATGTTTTGTATGGTGAGTAGGTTGAGTGTATTGAATATTGGTGGAGTGTGCTGCCTGTAGTTAGAATTTGTTATCATTCTAACTGCAGCCTTTTGTTGGGTAATTAGTGGTCTGAGATGGTTAGTTGTTGTTGAGCCCCATGCACAAATTCCATAGGTGAGATAGGGGTAAATAAGAGAGTGATAAAGGGCCAGGAGGGCTGACTGTGGAACATAGTACCGTATCTTCGATAGTATGCTACCAGTCTTGGAAATTTTCTTAGAAATTTGTTGTATATTGTGTATGAAATTTGAGTCTATTATCGAGGTGGATTCCTAAGAATTTTCCCTCTGTTAGCTTTGTGATAGGTGATCGTTATCGTTATGTTAAGAGGTACATCTGTAGCTCTGTACCAAACTGAATGAAGTAGGTTTGTCAATGTTTAGTGTAAGTTTGTTAGTCCTCATCCAGGTAGATATTTTCTGTAATTCGGTGTTTACAGTATTGGCTAGCGTGACTGGGCTCGGGTATGGTACATTGTACCATACAGTACAATGATACCATATGGTTCATTGTACCATATGGTACTATATGGTACTATTGTATTCATCACAATAAAACACACTAATATTTTCATCTTTATTTTGTTTACAATAATTGTTTACAACAAAAATATGCAAAAATGTTGTATATAGTAATGTTCCATTATATATTTACAAATGCACAGGAACTGGACACGTCACTTGAGGTGGATGACAGAGAACTTGTCTTGGAAATTGCTGAGTCAGTAGCTAGCTTGCATCACCACTCACTCAGTCTTGGCCGGTGTCTCCTGCCACCAACACGTCCTGTTGACCATATGGTACATGGTATCATATGTTACAGGGTACCATATGGTACATTGTACTATATGGTATAGGGTACCATACAGTACAGGATAACATATGGTACAGGATAACATATGGTGCAGGGTACCACATGGTGCAGGGTACCATATGGTACAGGGTACCATATGGTGCAGGGTGCAATATGGTGCAGGGTACAATATGGTATGGTGTAGGGTACCATATGGTGCAGGGTACCATATTGTGCAGGGTACAATATGGTACAAGGTACCATATGGTACAGGACACCATATGGTACAAATACAGGGATCCCTATGGAAATAAGTCACCCTGACTTTTTTGGCTTATCCTAGGATTTTATACATATGCTGCTATGTATGATAATCTGTGTAACTGTATTTGTGTACACTTGAATAAACTTACTCAAGTGCATGTGGCATCATAAGTAAGTTTATTTAGGTATACACAAATAAAGTTACATAGAATATCATACTTAGCAGCATATGTTCGGAGACCTAGGATAACCCAAAAAAGTCAGACAGACTTACTTCCATTAGGGTCCCTGTACCCTGTACTATATTGTATAATGTACCATTGGTACAGTGTACCATATGGCACATTGTACCATATGGTGCATTTACCATATACCATTGTATGACATGGCACCATTGTACATATGGTACCATTGTACCATATGGTATCATTGTACCATATGGTACAATGGTTCCATTGTTTCAAAACCATAGAACTCCTTTTCAGCTCCACTTCCATCAGGCTTAGAACTGTAAGTTGTGAAGAGGAGAGTCAGAATTCGCCTGGAGAGTGATTGGGGAGTGAGAGCTTCCTTGCCGCCAGGCACGATGAACAATGCTACTTTGCTGTGTTCCCACATGTCATGTGGGTGTCCAGATTTTTTCTATAGTGTGCACACTGACCACCCAGACCCATTCTCTCAGATGTAGGCCTACCAGCCTTCTCACACTAATTTGACACCGCTAGAATTTTGGCGTAAATCTACGGTTTGGACCCTGAATGTAAAGCCATAGATCTACGGGACGGACCCTGAAAGGGTTCATTATGAATGAATCAAATTTGTATAATACAAGTATTATTTATATTCAAACATACTTTTTGAGAAAACAATGATTCAATTATATTCCTGTCAACAACGGATAAAAGGTTCAAAGTGATTGTTTCAGTTATGATGTGGGAGTACATAGGTGAGTATGTATGTACTGAGTATTTAGCATTTAGTCTAGGGTGATTAAGTGGCTTTTGAGAAGAGTCTTAAATTGATTTTCAGACTGGGTTACTTTAATATCTTCTGGTAATGAATTCCATATTTTGGGGACCATTATGTGCATAGAGTTTTTACACAGTGTGATATGGACACGAGGTATATCAAAAAGAGATCTGTGTCTTGTGTTGTGGTCATGTGTCCTGTTTAGATTGGTGAGGAGAAGTTTGAGTGAGGGTTTATATTTGTGTGTATTATTCTGTGTATGTAGTAGGCACATGAGTAAGTGTGGATGTTTTTAATGGTGAGCAGATTCAGACTTTTGAAAATTGGTGGAGTATGCTGGCGGGAGTGGGAATTTGTTATCATTCTTACTGCTGCCTTTTGCTGGGTTAATAGGGGTTGTAGGTGATTGGATGTTGTTGATCCCCATGCACAAATTCTATATGGAAGATAAGGGTATATGAGTGAATGGTACAGTGCCAGGAGATCTGATGTGGAACGTAGTTACCTTATCTTTGATAGTATGCCTACAGTCTTGGAGATTTTCTTGGTGATTTGTTGTATATGTGTCCGGAACTTAAGGCTACTGTCAAGGTGGATACCTAGGAATTTTCCCTCTGTGAGTCTTGTGACTGATGATCCATTTAGCATTATGTTAATTGGATCATTTGCAGCTTTGTTTCATCAGTGTTTTATCAGTGTTCAGGGTAAGTTTGTTAGTCATCATCCAAGCAGATATTTTCTGTAATTCAGCATTGACTGTGTTTGCTAGTATGACTGTGTTTGGATGGGAAAAGATATATGTAGTGTCATCTGCAAATAATATGGGTTTGAGTTAGCTGTGATACATTCGGTAGATCATTGATGTAGATGAGAAAGAGGAGTGGTCCAAGGATGCTTCCTTATGGGACTCCTAATGTGATTGGTTGGGTGGAAGAGTTTGCATCATTTGCATACAATATTGAGTTCTGTTACTAAGGTATGATTTTAGGTAGTTGAGGGAGTGGCATCTGATACCATAGTGCATTAATTTGGAGTACAGCAGATCATGGTCAACTGTATCGAAAGCTTTACGTAAATCAATGAAAATGCCCAGCTGGACTGTTTTCTTTTCGAGTGCGGTATATATTAGTTCTAGCATGTGTATGATAGCATCATTTGTGCTTTTATTATTCCTGAATCCAAACTGACAAGGGTTTATTATGTTGTGTGAAACGAGGTAGGAATAGATCCATCTATGAATTTTTCAAAGATTTTAGAGAGCAGTGGTAAGTTTAGATATTGGTCTATAGTTATTCAAGTCAGCTTGGTCACCTCCTTTATGGATTGGAGTGACCCTCGCTATTTTGAGGATTGTTGGGAAGGTAGATGATTCAGTGGATTTGTTAACCCTTTGAGGGTTTCGGCCATACTAGTACGGCTTACGACCAGGTTTTTTGACATACTAGTACGCCTAAATTCTAGCGCCCTCAATTCTAGTGGAGAAAGCTGGTAGGCATACATATGAAAGAATGGGGTCTATGTGGTCAGTGTGACACAGTATAAAAAAATCCTGCAGCACACAGTGCATAATAAGAAAAAAAAAAACTTTGATGGTGTTTTTGGATAAAACAGCGACTTTGCACTGCATTTTTGTATGGTATTTATTATTGTATTCTAGTTTTCTTGGTCTCATTTTATAGAATGGAAGACATATTACAGAAATTGAGATGATTTTGACTGCTTTTACAATGAAAAAATACCTTGAAATTGAGCTCAAAGTAGCAGAAATGTTCGATTTTTACCAAAGTTCAAAAGTAAACAAATCATGCCAAGCGTCCAATACACATCAACTGGTGAATCTAATATTCTTTCACAAGTGTGCTGATATTATTTATACCATTTCTCTGATAATGCAGCAGTCTGCATAACAGTAAAGCTTCTATTTTTTGTAAGAATAAAAATCGAAAGTGGAAAGCCAAAGAAATATTAGAGGGGCTGGGGATGTGACTAACGAACAGAGGAAATGTTATTTTAGTGCCAGGAATGTCTTTCTGTTTATTCGGGGCCCCTATTTGGAAATTGGCATCTTTTGAAATTTGTGTGAAATTGGCAAAATTGCTAAATTCTGACCACTGTATTGTAATAGTTGAAATC
Source organism: Cherax quadricarinatus (assembly GCF_026875155.1). Taxonomy (NCBI): domain Eukaryota; kingdom Metazoa; phylum Arthropoda; class Malacostraca; order Decapoda; family Parastacidae; genus Cherax; species Cherax quadricarinatus. Next base: position 7,262,043 of record NC_069447.1, on the reverse strand, counting down.
AGTAAATGGGTGGTTTCTTGTACTCCGTCAATCGAAAAAGTGGAGTTCTAGAGAAATAGTTATGATTTTGTCTACTAGTACACTGGAATTGGCCGAAATAGGGCACAAAGTGGGCAAATTCGCCAATGTGTAAACATTGTCGAGACCGCTAAATTTGCGAGAGCATAATTCCGTAAGTTTTCCATCAAATTTCATACTTTTGGTGTCATTATGATTGGGAAAAGATTTTTCTATCTTTTCATAAGAAAAAAAAAATTTTTTTTTAAATTTGGCTGACCTGAGACAAGTCTTGGAGAGGGCCTGGCGACCCCCAAATGGTTAAAGAGCATTGCAATAATTGGTGACAATACTTGAGAAGCTTTTTTGTACATAAAAGCAGGCAAGTTGTTTATGTCTCCTGCCTTGTTTTTAAGGGTGTTTATGATGAGCATAACTTCAAGTGGGGTTGGTTGGAGCTAGGAATAGCGCATTTGAGTAGGTACCTATGAGGTAGTATGATGGACGGGTGTTTGTGCTTAGTATTTTGTTTGCTAGGTTTTTTCCTATGGTGGAGAAGAAAACATTAAGTCTGTTTGCTGTTTTGGTTGGAGTGAGTAGGGTTCATCTGATTTTGTTAGTTTGATTGTTTTGTTTTTGGATAACTTTTTAGTTCCAAGAATTTCAGATAGAGTTTTTTCCCGGTTTTTTTCATATCACCTTTGATGTTATGTAATCTATTTTCATAATACAATTTTTTTGACCTTCTTATCAGGCTGATAAGTGCTGACTAGTAACTTTTTGACTGTTCTCTAGTTATTTGACCCATTCTATAGTGTTTTTCATATTTGTGCTTTGTGTTAATAGATTTGAGGAATGCTTGGGGTTAGCCAGGGATTATTCAGTCTCTTTGCTGTGATCTGTTTAGTTTTTCTGGGGCAATGTCTGTTATAGAGGCATTGGGCTTTTTTTAGAAAATTATTTATACATTCATTCATATCTGTATATACAGTGGACCCCGCATACGATTTTAATCCGTGCAAGAGGGGTCATTGGTATGCGAAATAATCGGTATGCGAATGAATTTTCCCCATAAGAAATAATGGAAATCAAATTAATCCGTGCAAGACACCCAAAAGTATGAAAAAAAAAAAATTTTACCACATGAAATGTTAATTTTAATACACACAAACTGAAAAAGGCATGCACACTTACATGACACTTACTTTTATTGAAGATCTGGTGATGATTGATGGGATGGGAGGAGGGGAGAGAGAGTGTTAGTGTTTAGAAGGGGAATCCCCTTCCATTAAGACTTGAGGTGTCGAGTCCTTTTCTGGGGTTACTTCCCTTCTTCTTTTAATGCCTGTTACGTTGGTTTCCCTTATTTCTTGGATGGTAAGGTTCTCACTACATGTTCTAGTGTGGGGTAGTTTTTACTTAATGGCCTTATTTGTCTAGGGGTAATACTTACATCATGGCTGATCATCTTGAGTGTCTCTGATACCCTTTCACCAGCCCTCTTCACAGGTTATGTAAACTACTACTATAAAAATATAACTGTATTCTCAATAGATATGTACAGAATATACAATCACAGCCTCTCTTTTCAAAACAAATCTACACACTCCATCCTGTGCTCCACATGGTGTGTCCAACACTCTTCCTTCTCTCTCCTTGACATAACTCTGGGCTAACCAGTGTTTTGACACACTTTAGTCACCCTGGGTATGGTGGCCACAACTTAAATTATAAAAACTCACCCCTGGAGCACACATGATGCCCCAAAAGATAGGAGAAGGACCCAGAGATCCTGCCAGGTTGAAGGTCAGCCACAGAGAGAGAGAGTCAGTGAGAGGGAGAGAGAGAGAAGCCTACCTAAGCTCCTCCCACCAAAACAAAAGACTGTTGCCAAGCACAATTCTCCAGTTACCACAATTCTACCACCTCTTAATTTTACTTTTACAAAAAGAAATACAACTTTATAAACTACTTATTTAAATTGTGTGTTTATGTGTCTATAGTATAACCTATTATATTGAGAAAAATAGGTTTGACCCAGCTGCCTCTCAGTCATAAGGTTGATCAGTCCTTCTGACATTTAGAGCAAAGTCCCATCAATTCAGTATAATTAGGTATTATTATAGTAACTGTTACTTATAAATACATGTTGGGTCCTATAGCCCCATAACACCCCCACCTCCAGACGAAGTTTCACAAAAGCTAGCCGTGTCCCTCAGGATACGGCTAGTAAAAAGTATATTGCTTAAGTCTGAAGGCGGTAAACAAGACTACTAGAAATGCTACATATTTCCTAGCACCATAACTACTCCTCACTTTACTGTTATTTACAACAGATTGCAGAATTTTTTATAAAAGCATTTTAACCATACCCATATACTCAAGGGTGTAACTATTTACAATTTTAATGACTTTTTAAACAATACACATTACAATGCAAAATTTTGCACACAATGCCCACTGTGAAAGCCCGCACCAACAGGCCTGTGCCTCTGCTACGGTAATCCAGCAAGCAACTGGTACTCCAGGGTGGCATCTTCCTGATCAGGAGACGAGAGTAGAGCCAAACCCAGAGCAGTCAGGTGTACACCAGGCAGGAACTTCACAAAACATGTCAAGGTGTCTCTCACTTGGTGGCCGAACCAAACAGTGAGACTTCCAGTCAACACTCACGATCCTTAACATGGTCAGGCACTTAAGCCCATCTTCCGAGGTCCCACTCCACACAGATCCTCCAAACTTATGAAGAGGAGGCTGACATAGAATATGGAGGGGTCCAGGGGACCACAAAGGCAAACCGTCGGGCCGTTTTGTATATAGAGCACACCAAGACACAACATCACATACCTTCCTGAACGTCTCATGTTACCGAAGGTTGTCAACCACTGCCTCAACTCACATTTACTTACACCCTGACCCTCGTCACACTTTTGGCTCTGACTCGACCCTTCACAGTCAGATGGCTGGTAGAGAGTACTCAGGCTCGCTAAGAGTTCACCACTGCAAAAACAACAAGGTCAGCACAAGACAAACACTATGTACAAAGTATGCACCATGCATCTACATGAAACATCTGGAGAGAGCATCAGCAACCACATTCTCTGAGCCTTTTATATATTTAACTTTCAAATTAAAAGGCTGTAGGAACAAAGCCCATTTTAAGAGTCTGATTTTAGTCACTATACACAGGAACAGGATGAAGAGATCCTGAGACATGTACAAATGCTGAATAGCCAGCCCCAAAATGAAAATTTTCTTTCCTGTGGTAAAATGTTTACATTTAAATTTAGAAGGTTGCTCACTGATAGTAACAGTTCTGCAACCTCTCGCAGTGCAACAACAAACACCAAAGACATCTCTTTGCACCCAGGTTGGATACATCAAGTTTACACAAATACCATCATGTTCCATCTCACACACAAATTTTAAGCACACAATGAACACAATTTGCATTACACACATTAAAATGGTACTGGAACACAGGCCATGGAAATCACATCTTCCTGCCCCATGTTTTAGTTTATTTAAAATGTTTGCATCTCTTACTGCATAAGTATCAATCTTTCTAATCCTGTAAACCTTAGTTGTTAAACGTACTTTGTGGTAGTCAATGTTTATGCCCAGGGTGCCATCTAATTTGGGAACCATGAAGCATGGGAATGCCCACTGACTCTCACTAAGCACTACAAACTGGTGGTGGAAGAATTTCACTTTTTCCTCTATATCCAATTTTTCATACAGATTTTTTCCCACACAAAAATAGTTGAATTGGCTCAGCTTCCTTAACAATTTCCTCATGGAGTTTCAACTTTTCCCCATTACTGACATCCCAAACTTTTATAAAGTTCCAAGGTGGCTGAGCCAACTCTCCAACATTTTTCTCATTAAAACCAAGCATGCATTTCCCAAAATCTTTTACACACATGTTATTTCTTAAATACACTTTTGGTATTTCATACAGATTATTGTTTTGCAGCCCTTTACATTCCATTAAAACATTGGTCTCTCTGAATTTTGACATAACTTCAACCCTTTGACCAGTTACTGTGTACATTATACTCATTCTTTTTCTGCTCAGGGGTGTGGGTTTATATCTAACCCTGGAACTTCCCCACAACATGTTCAGCTCACAGCAACTTGCCATACAGATTTTCACATGAATTGGCTCCAGTATCAGCACTTCCTCTCCAGCCTCCAGAGTATCATGGTCCACATTATGGTCCCACATCATCATCCTGGTCTGGTTGATGAGCACGTTCACTGGTACCATCCACCTCATACGAGCCAAACAGTATCTGAAACTGAGAAAAGCTCCGAGGGGGGAGCATCACCATCCTCCCCAAGCCAATAGCTCAGAAATTCCAGAGTGCTTCCCCACTCAGCAAATACAAAGAAAGGGATCCTCTCATCCCAGTTGTTAGTATTGTCTATACCATAGGCTTGCATCATTGTCTTGAGGGCTTGATGTAATTTCTCTATTTCCCCTTGAGATGGAGGGTGATAGGCCATTGCAAAGTTAGGCTCTACTTTTAATTCCTTCAAAACATTTCTAAAAGACTTTGAGGTAAAGTTAGGCCCCTGGTCTTTTTGCATTGCTTGTGGAAAACCAACATGAAAAAAGAACTTCATCAAAGCCCTTAAGACTACATGAGCTGTTATCTTATGCAGAGGGACTGCTTCCAGGTACCTGGTAGTGGAGCAAATATTTGTGAGTAAATAATCATTTCCCATTCTGGTCCTTGGGAGTGGGCCAACGACATCCACTACCAGCTTGCTGAAGGGTTCACCTGGTGCTGAAATCGGCTGAAGGGGAACAGGTTTAATACTTCGACTAGGTTTCCCTATAATTTGATAGGCATGATAGGTCTCAATATGCTCTCTGACAGTCTCCCACAGCTGAGACCAGAAGAAATGCCTGGAAACCTTGGACATCACCACCTGGGGACAAAGCCCTTGTTCTCCTTCCATCGATACTGCAAACAGAGGTGAATTCTTTATAAGAGTTTCCTCCCTGAAATGAAAACACTTATTTAACTGTAAAATCTCTTCCTCAGCAACAGCGACATTTTCCTGCACAGAAATTAATTGCACCCTAGCAGGTGCAGCCTCTCTCACACTATTTAACTGATCCATTCTCCAATCATGCTCAGCTCTGGCTGGAACATCCTTTTCTTCAGTTGACTGCAGTTCAACATCAGAAAGCAGAGTTACCAAACTTAAGCCCTCACCATCCTCATGAGAAAATATCATGAAGACTGTTGGTAGCATGATCATGAGCCATACTTCTCATGGTGGAACCATCAGGGAGAAGGTCTGGCAGGGTTTTCCTAGCCATTTCCTCCCAACATTTCGGACTTGGTTTCCCCCAAACTAGTTGTTCCTCACTGTCTAACAGGCCCATAACATTATTCCCTAATAAGAGGTCGACCCCTTCGAAGGGAATTTCATCGGAGATACCTACAGGGAGATAGCCAACTTGGTATGCAGATTCTACCCATAATTTGTGTACAGGTGTCCTTATGGTTGAACCCGTAATACCCTCAACAATATATCTACCCCAGTATAGGTATCCTTAGACACTGGTAGCACTCCAGCACGTAGCAAAGAGTAGGTGCTACATCCATCTCTCAAGGACAATGTGTTCTCAACTCTGCCTACATTCTTTTGCAAACCAACTGTGGACCTACTAGAAAATATACACATCCTGGGGTCTAGATCCAAAGGTTCCTCCTCACCTTGCCTTGAAGACCTAATGCAGGCAACTGGATGTATCTCTGCAGTTAGAGTCCTCTGGGGTGGTTCCTCCCTTTCCTGATCTCGCCGCCTTGACCAGCAAAACTTTTGTGTGTGTCCAGTTTTGTTACAGTAATAACAGATAAAACTCTTAAAGGTATTTTTACCATTTGGTGTAGGACTGGTACTGTTTACTCGAGGATCTGAAACATCTGATTGTCTAGGTAAACTTTGAACTCCAGCTGACTTACCTTTTCCTTCTATTTTATAGGGCACCTCAGCCTTCATTTGTTCCTGAAAATTCTTGTCCCACTTACCTTTATGACCATAGGACTTGGAATAAGGTTTAGAACGAGTGGGGAAATTTTCAGAAGCAGCATGACTGTTTTTACTTACCAATTCCCTGCGAGCCAAGAATCGGTCACCTAGATCCAGTGCTTCTGAAAGATTTTCTGGGTTTTTGTCCTCCAAATATTCTCTGAGGTCAACAGGGATTGTATTGTACAATTCCTCATGAACCATCAGATCTACTAATTTGTTATAGTCTTTATTAACTCCTTTAGAACAAACCCATTTCTTAACCCTTTGAGGGTCGACAGGCCCTCTCCGAAACTCGTTCTCAGGGTCGGCCAAATTTAAAAAAAAAAAAAAATTATTTTCTCTTATGAAAAGATAGAGAATCTTTTCCCGATCATAACGGACACCAAAAGTTTGAAATTTGATAGAAAACTTACGGAATTATGCTCTCGCAAAGTTAGCGGTCTCGGCGATGTTTACGGATCGGCGATTTTGCCCACTTTGAGCCCCATTTCGGCCAATTTCACTGTACTAGTCGACAAAAACATGAATATTTCGCTAGAACTCCATTTTTTCTATCGAATGGGTGCAAGAAAACCACCCATTTATAAATTCAACTATCCAGTACAGTGGTCAGAATTTAGCAATTTTGCCAATTTCACACAAATTTCAAAGATGCCAATTCGGAATAGGGTCCAGAATAAACAAGAAAGACATTCCTGGCACTAAAATGACATTTCCTCTAGTCATTAGTCACGTCTCAAGGCCCCTCTTATATTCTTTTGCTTTCCACTTTGAATTTTTATTCTCACAAAAAATATAAGATTTACTGTTATGCAGACTACTGCATTAGTGTAAAAAATGGTATAAATATTATTGGTGCACTTGTGAAAGAATATTAGACTCACCAGTTGACGTGTATTGCACGCTTGCACGATTTGTTTACTTTTGAAGTTTGGTAAAAATCGAACATTTCTGCTACTTTGAGCTCAATTTCAAGGCACCTTTCATTGTAAAACCAGTCAAAATCATCTCAATTTCAGTAATATGTCTTCATTCTATAAAATGAGACCAAGAAAGCTAGAATACAACAATAAATACTATACGAAAATACACTGCAAAGTCGCTGATTTATTAAAAAAAATGGAAAAAAGTTTTTTTTTTCTCATTATGCACCGTGTGCTGCAGGATTTTTTTTAGACTGTGCACACTGACCACATAGACCCATTCTTTCATATGAAGGCCTACCAGCTTTCTCCCACTAGATTTGAGGTCGCTAGAATTTATGAGTACTAGTACGTCAAAAACCCTACGCGTAAGACGTACTAGTACGACGAAAACCTCAAAGGGTTAAAAAGGAACAGTTTCTCATTCCCAAACTCAGTTAAGGTCTGCCCATCCTGAAATTTTTGATTCCTGAACTTTTGCCTATATTTCTCAGGTATCATTTGGTATGCAAGCAATACTTCCTCTTTAATCTTATCATAATCAGAAAAATCTTGCCCCTCCAGAGTCTCTACTCTCTGGAATCCTTTACCTACAAGTTGTGTGCGAACTAGGGTAGCCCACTTCTGTTTGGGCCATCCTTGCTCCAAAGCAGTCTTCTCAAAAAAAGAAAAATATCTATCTGGGTCACTCTCTGTAAACTTAGGGACAAAATTTGCAGCTTTAGTTATGTTAAAGTACTGCTCAGGCTCTGTTCTGAACCTCCTAACCTTTGACGTTCTTTCTCCTTAGCTTTCATTAATTTCATTTCAGCCTCTAGTACAGCTAATTTCAGTCTCATTCTCTCCATTTCCATATCACCTGGAGTAGGTGATTCCTCATCTTCACTATTAACAGGCATGTTTACTGATGAATTATTACCTTCTTCCCTGAAGCCTAAAAAATCTGAAGACTCATCTTCTGACATAGTTTTATCTTTAAACACTTGCTTCCCTCTTACAGTATCAGTGGACAAAGTTTTCCCACAGGCACATAAAATAACACAAATTGAATGTAAACTATGCACATAGCACTTACCATAACCACAAAAATGTGTTACTCCCTTTCCCCCACCTTAGGAGAAAAACAACCTGTAAACTAATATATGAAAACAACACTTCCACTGACCCACCTTGGTAAATCTTCTACCAGAAACATGCAACTGTTATTACCCCATACCAGCACATATAGCACAAGAATGTTTTGAGTTATTTTAGCAGTCAAATAACTCTCCGGTCAAGCTCCCATGTTACGTTGGTTTCCCTTATTTCTTGGATGGTAAGGTTCTCACTACATGTTCTAGTGTGGGGTAGCTTTTACTTAATGGCCTTATTTGTCTAGGGGTAATACTTACATCATGGCTGATCATCTTGAGTGTCTCTGATACCTCCAACCCCAAGGACTTTCCCAATGCCACAATGGATCCTCAACTGGCATAATCCTCTCAGGGTTAGCCTCAAACCTTCAAAATCCCTTTTGTCTACACATTCTGGCCACAGTTTCTTCCAAGCAGAGTTCAAGGTCTTCTTAGTCACTCCTCCCAAGCCTTACCTATAAGGTTTACACAATTGAGGATATTAAAGTGCTCTCTCCAAAACTCTCTTAGAGTCAGTTGAGTTTCTGAGGTCACTACAAAGCACCTTTCAAACAGAGCTTTTGTGTACAGTTTTTTGAAGTTTGCAATAACCTGCTGGTCCATGGGCTGCAGGAGAGGAGTGGTATTAGGAGGCAAAAACTTCACCTTAATGAATTTCATGTCCCCATAAAGTCGCTCTGCCACGTCTGTAGGATGACCAGGGGCATTGTCTAACACCAGGAGGCACTTAAGTTCTAATTTCTTTTCAGTTAGGTAATCTTTCACATTGGGGGCAAATGCATGGTGTAACCAGTCATAGAAAAAGTCCCTAGTGACCCATGCCTTACTGTTTGCCCTCCACAGCACACACAAATTCTCCTTGAGGACATTCTTTTGCCTGAACGCTCTGGGAGTTTCAGAGTGATACACTAATAAAGGCTTAACTTTGCAATCACCAGTAGCATTGGAACACATCAACAAAGTAAGCCTGTCTTTCATAGGCTTATGTCCTGGGAGTGCCTTTTCCTCCTGAGTAATGTAGGTCCTGCTTGGCATTTTCTTCCAAAACAGGCCTGTTTCATCACAATTAAACACTTGTTCAGGTTTCAGTCCTTCAGTCTCTATGTACTCCTTGAATTCATGCACATATTTTTCAGCCGCTTTGTGGTCCGAACTGGCAGCCTCACCATGCCTTATCACACTATGTATGCCACTACACTTCTTAAATCTCTCAAACCAACCTTTGCTGGCCTTAAATTCGCTCACATCAGCACTAGTTGCAGGCATTTTTTTAATTAAATCCTCATGCAACTTCCTAGCCTTTTCGCTTATGATCGCTTGAGAGACGCTATCTCCTGCTAGCTGTTTTTCATTTATCCACACCAATAAGAGTCTCTCAAAAATCTTCCATCACTTGCGATCTTTGTTTCGAAAACACAGTTAAACCCTTTGGCAAGAACAGCTTCCTTAAATTGCCTTTCTGGTGCCCACAATAGTAGCGATGGTTGATTTGGGTTTCTTGTACAACCTGACCAGGTCGGCGATACGCACTCCACTTTCATACTTATCAGTGATCTCTTTCTTCATCTCTTTTGGGAATTCTCACCCTTATTGCTGTAGGGTTGGCACTAGAAGCTTTCTTGGGCCCATGGTCACTTATTTTCCAGAAAAAGCACCGAAAACACTGTAATAATACGAAATATTCCGATTGTATGCTTGGATGTTACCGCGGAGGCTGGCTGGTAAACAATGCCACCGGCGGCACATGTGAGGCTGGCTGAGGGCGCACATTGGATGCGTCTTGGACGAAAATCGGTGAGCGGGTTTTTAAGGGCGTATGCGAGGCAAAATTTTTGCGATTAAAACAAGCGGTATGCGGATTAATCGTTATGTGATGCCATCGGTATGCGGGGGTCCACTGTATTTCGAGCTCATTTTGCCAATCGATGTTATTCATAGCTGCTATAAAGTTGTTAACTGCTGTCTCATTATGTAGTCTGAAGGTTACTTTAGTAATGTCTTGTGGCAGTTTTGCCCAGATTAGTTATGAGAAAGATTGGGTAGTGGTCTATAGTGTTGTCTGTGATTATGCCTGATTTTAAAGGGATATGGTGTTTGCCCAGATGTGGTCTATTAAGGAGATGCTTGTCTCGGACATTCTTGTAGGTTTAGATATTGCTGGTAGCAACAGGCAGTTACTCATTGTGTTTGTGAATGCGGTTCAGTATAATTAGGTATTCCAAAGTGAGTAACTGTTACTGAGATACATAATACTTGTTGGGTCCTATAGCCCCATAACACCAGTATACTTACAATTTAGCCTTGATAATGCTGAGGACATGAGAACACTGCATGTAGAGCAGAACATTAGTAGAGTACTGCAGTAGGCTTACTGCCCCATGCTAGACAGGTTCAACTCATATACTCAACCAGGCCGGTGGCCTGGTGGCTAAAGCTCCCGCTTCACACATGGAGGGCCCGGGTTCGTTTCCCTGGCGGGTGGGAACATTTCGACACGTTTCCTTACACCTGTTGTCCTGTTCACCTAGCAGCAAATAGGTACCTGGGTGTTAGTCGACTGGTGTGGGTCGCATCCTGGGGGACAAGATTAAGGACCCAATGGAAATAAGTTAGACAGTCCTCGATGACGCACTGACTTTCTTGGGTTATCCTGGGTGGCTAACCCTCCGGGGTTAAAAATCCGAACGAAATCTTATCTTATCTTATCTTATGTACTTGTCCAAACTATATTTATAGCTACGCAAAGTTTAGCAATAGTTTTAGATTTACCCCCAGCTGTGAGCCTCAGAACACCTCCCTTTCCCTATCTTATGTCAGGATTTCATCAAAAACTTGATTGTTTGAGAGATAGTATTACTGCTCTTCATGGCCGAGAGCAACTTATTGATGGTAATATGTGATACTGTTAGTTTTCTTCTCATTTATAATTATTAATCTTAGACTTATTCTCATTTATAATTAATATTAGGTTTCTTTTCATTTTTATAGTTTAAGTAAATCTTTTATATTACTCCATGAATGTTACAGAAATGTGCATATTAATTGGGACACTGATGAAATAAGATATTTATTTGGAAAATTATATGTTTATTTGAAAAATACCCTTTGGCTTTATAAGCATTGCTACATGCTTTGACATAGAATCAACCATTATCAAACACATTTTGGCAAGTTCTTCATTGAGATACCAAGCCCTAATAACAGCAGCATTTAGGTTCTCTACAGTTAAACAGTCCTGTTTTGCTATCCTGCATTTGGTTATTGCCCATAGATTCTAAATTTAGTTGGAGGTCAGGAGAGTTTCCGGGCCCAAATTTAGAATGCTTAGCCCACTCTCTTCGAAGAATATCAGCATTTTTCTTTAAGTGTAGCGTGGATCAAGATCCTGCTAGAAAATGCCTTCTCCATCAGGAAAGTCTCTATCCACAGTGGGAAACAAATGAGTTGCCAGGATTGAATTGTATTTGTCACTGTTCATCATTCCCTCAATAATAACAAGCAATTCTGGCATTTAGCAGTAAAACTACCCCAAAATGTCCCAGTTGAGTGTTTTGGCACTTGTTGAATGCATCCATTCTGAAGAGGTTCACCTTTGCTCAATCTCACTTCCACTTGTACTTCAAAATGCGCCTCATCTGAAAATATGACTTTTCTCCATTCATCTATCGTCCATCTCTCATGATCGAATACCCACTGCAGTTGTTTTTTATCATAGTAGCAGTCAATAATTTTTTCTTTACCAGCTTTCTGGCAGCTCTGCCAACTTCAAGGAATTGAATCTCTCTGTAGATCTTTAATCGTTTTCTTAGGTGTTGTCTTGCATTGCCTTCAACATCTTGCTTGACACAGCAGTCCACAGTCACTGATGTCATCATCTCTCTTCAGAATCCAACTAGGATCAAGTTTTCAGCGATCTGTCTGATAATCAAATCAGCATGTTTTCTAAGAGCTACAATACTTACATGCTTCCTGGGTGTTACATCCATCATGAATTTCAGCAATAATCGTAAAATGAAGGGGAGAATTTGAGGAACCACATTCACTCCTGGAGCACGCTTGCAAGAAGAGTCTTACAGAACAACAGCTGTTTACCACTGACAAGAGTAGCAGGATAACATCACAGCTGGATGGTTGCCAGAAGCCTGCAGCAAATTCCTACATTAAGCCATAGACTAAGACATATTATGAGATAATCACAAAAATTTAATCTTGTCCTAATTAATTTGCACACTAGTATATAAAGTTTTTATAAATGTTTTCATCTTTTGTTTATGTTGTTTATGTTTATATTCTTGACGTGTAATCACACAGAAGGGCATGATCCTATTATTCTTCAGAATTTTTTTGTTATTTATGCAGTTTTTCATGTTTGTAAATGTTATTTTTTGGATAATGTTTGTTGGTTGATTAGGTGTGCTGCAGGAGGTGCATGGCAGACCCAGTGAAGCATTGCCAGGAACATCCTGCTGTCCAAGGACTGACTCTTACAGCCTTTCTTCTGAAGCCCATGCAGAGAATAACCAGATACCCTTTATTAATAAAACAGGTATGAATGAAGCAACAGTGCATTACACTGCTTCACACTAATAATAATAAAGTTTTAAAATTAATTACTATTTGCATTTATTTGGTCATATTTAAATAATTCCTAGGTAGTAGTTTTGGTATATGACAACCACCCAGGGAGGTACTGCCATCCGGCCAAGTGAGTGTAAAACATGGTGGTAGGCTTGCTGGTGTCTTTTTTCTGTCTCATAAACAAGCAAGATTTCAGGTACATCTTGCTGCTTCTACTTACACTTAGGTCACACTACAGTACATGACAAGTGTATATATATACACCCCTCTGGGTGTTCTATTTTCTTACTAGTTCTTGTTCTTGTTTACTTCCTCTTATCTCCAAAGGAAAGTGGAAATGAATTCTTCCTCCATAAGCCATGCATGTAGCAACATGCATCTAAAATAATGGGAGCAAGGGACTAGTAACCCTTTCTCCTGTATACAGTACTAAAGTTAAAAAGAAAAAATTTCATTTTTCTTTTTTAGGCCACCCTGCCTCAGTGGGATGTGGCCAATTTGTTGAAATTTTTTTTTAGATAATTTGATTAAAGTTATATTAGCTTATTTAATCCCTTGAGGGTCCATGCCATAGTTCTATGGCTTTGAAGCCAGGGTCAGTGCCATAGTACTACGGGCATGAGCTCAGATCACTCAGATAAGCTGTGAGTGGTAAATTTGGGGTTAGATGTGAAAGAATGAGTCTTTGTGGTAAGCGTGCACCATATAAAAAAAATCCTGCAGCACACAGTTCATAATTAGAAAAAAAGCTGTAACCATGTTTATGGATTAAAACATTGACTTTGCATTGTATTTTCATATGGTTTTTATGGTTGTGTTTGCAGTTTTAGTCTCATATGATAGAATGGAAGGCACATTACAGAAATAGAGATGATTTTGATTGAGCTCGTAGCAAAAATGTTCAATTTTTGCTGATGTTCAAGAGTAAACAAATCACATCATGCATCCAATACACATCAGCTGGTGGGGCTAATATGTCTTCACAAAGGTACTGATATTATTAACCCCTTCAGGGTCCAAGGCCAAAATCTGAAGTGGTGCTCCAGTGTCCAAGAAATTTTGAAAAAAAAAAATTATTTTTTTTACAGAATTAGAGTATATTTTTGTGAAGGTAATAAGAATTTTTTTTTTTTCTGATCAGTACTTACCGAGATACAGCGGCGGGAAGTTGACCCAAATGACCGGGTGGCGGCAACGTCAGTGACTTCCGCAAAATCCCATTTTTTATTTTACGTATTTTATACTTTTTTATTTTCTTTTCAATTTTTTTCTTTTTCTAATAACATTTTTGCCTGTGAGACCCAAAATAATGTATATGTATAAGTGTACACTCATTGTATTCAACACAATAACTGCACTAATTTGTTTATCATTATATTGCTTACAAAACTTGTTTACAAGTTTATTGTAAACAAAATGATGAAAATATTAGTGCGGTTGTCTTGAATACAACGGTACCATATAGTACCGTATGGTACAATGGTGCCATAGGGTGCAATTGTACCATATGGTACAATGGCACATGATACAATGGTACCATATAATACAATGGTACCATATGGTACAATGGCACCATTTGGTACCATATGATACAATGGTACCATATGGTGCAATGGTACCTTATGGTACCATATGGTGTAATGGTACCATATGGTACCATATGATGCAATGGTACCATATGGTACATTGTACCATACAGTACAATGATACCATATGGTTCATTGTACCATATGGTACTGTTGTATTCAAACACAATAAACACACTAATATTTTCATTATTATTTTGTTTACAATAGATGTTTACAACAAAAATATGCAAAAAATGTTGTATATTATTAATGTTCTATTATACATTTACAAGTGTAGGAACTTGATGTGTTCCTTGAGGTGGATGACAAAGCACTTTGTCTCAGAAACTGCAGAGTCAGTAGCTAGCTTGCATCGCCACTCACTCAGTCTTGGCTGGTGTTTCATGCCACCAACACCTATTGACCATATTGTACACGGTATCATATGTTACAGGGTACCATATGGTACATTGTACTATATGGTATAGGGTACCATGCAGTACAGGATAACACATGGTACAGGGTACCATATGGTACAGGGTACATATGGTACATGGTACCATATGGTACATGGTACCATATGGTACAGGGTACCATATGGTACAGGGTACCATATGGTACAGGGTACCATATGGTACAGGGTACCATATGGCACAGGGTACCATATGGTACAGGGTACCATATGGTACAGGGTACCATATGGTACAGGGTACCATACAGTACAGGACACCATATGGTACAGATACAGGGATAACTATGGAAATAAATCACCCTGTCTTTTTTGGGTTATCCTAGGATTTTCTATATATGCTGCTATGTATGATAATCTATGTAATTGTATTTCTGTATACCTGAATAAACTTACTCAAGTGCATGCGGCATCATAAGTAAGTTTATTTAATTATACACAAATAAAGTTACATAGAATATCATACTTAGCAGCATATGTTTGGAGAACCTAGGATAACCCAAAAAAGTCAGACAGACTTATTTCCATTAGGGTCCCTGTACCATATGGTGCAATGTATCATATGGTAAATGTACATATTTTAAAAGTACTATATGGAAATTTACCC
>NC_069447.1:7174834-7246214 GCF_026875155.1 Cherax quadricarinatus | reverse complement strand
AATCGACCCTCCACCATTTAGGTGGTATATATAGGTGAGTACATACATACATGCACACATTTACGTTCTGCACTATTCCTGTTGTGTGCGTTGACAAAGAGGAGGCTGGGCTTATGGAGTATGACCGAAATATATCTGGTTTATTCTTTAAAAGTTTCAAATTATGTATAAGACCTAAGTAAAAACGTACTTTACATTTATTCTATATCTTTTCTGTAGTCCATAAGTGGGTCCTAGTTACGTAAGTTTATTCAGGTATACACAAATACAGTTACATAGATTATCGTACATAACAACATATGTGTAGATAAGATTAGATTTAGATTTTGCCACCGAAGTGGCTAGTTTATTTTGCGTAGTTTATGCGTAGGGAGACACTGGTCAGAGAAATAGCAAGCATCGAACTTAAGCTAAAAGAATCCTTTAGGAGTCAGGAATCGCGGGAAGAACTAAAAGCCATAAATGAAATCGAAAGAAACCCAAAGTATTTCTTCTCCTATGCCAAATCAAAATCGAGAACAACGTCCAGTATTGGGCCCCTACTTAAACAAGATGGGTCCTACACAGATGACAACAAGGAAATGAGTGAGCTACTCAAGTCCCAATATGACTCAGTTTTTAGCAAGCCGCTAACCAGACTGAGAGTCGAAGATCAAAATGAATTTTTTAGGAGAGAGCCACAAAATTTGATTAACACAAGCCTATCCGATGTTAATCCTGACGCCAAATGACTTCGAACAGGCGATAAATGACATGCCATGCACTCTGCCCCAGGGCCAGACTCATGGAACTCTGTGTTCATCAAGAACTGCAAGAAGCCCCTATCACGAGCCTTTTCCATCCTAGGGAGGAGGGAGCATGGACACGGGGGTCGTCCCACAGTTACTAAAAACAACAGACATAGCCCCACTCCACAAGGGGGCAGTAAAGCAACAGCAAAGAACTACAGACAAATAGCACTAACATCCCATATCATAAAAATCTTTGAAAGGTCCTAAGAAGCAAGATCACCACGCATCTAGAAACCCATCAGTTACACAACCCAGGGCAACATGGGTTTAGAACAGGTCGCTCCTGTCTGTCTCAACTATTGGACCACTACGACAAGGTCCTAAATGCACTAGAAGACAAAAAGAATGCAAAATGTAATATATACAGACTTTGCAAAAGCCTTCGACAAGTGTGACCATGGCGTAATAGCGCACAAAAGCGTGCTAAAGGAATAACAGGAAAAGTCGGTCGATGGATCTATAATTTCCTCACTAACAGAACACGAGAGTAGTCGTCAACAGAGTAAAGTCCGAGGCAGCTTACGGTGAAAAGCTCTGTTCCACAAGGCACAGTACTCGCTCCCATCTTGTTCCTCATCCTTATATCCGACATAGACAAGGATGTCAGCCACAGCACCGTGTCTTCTTTGCAGATGACACCCGAATCTGCATGACAGTGTCTTCCATTGCAGACACTGCAAAGCTCCAGGCAGACATCAACCAAATCTTTCAGTGGGCTGCAGAAAACAATATGAAGTTCAACGATGAGAAATTTCAATTACTCAGATATGGTAAACATGAGGAAATTAAATCTTCATCAGAGTACAAAACAAATTCTGGCCACAAAATAGAGCGAAACACCAACGTCAAAGACCTGGGAGTGATCATGTCGGAGGATCTCACCTTCAAGGACCATAACATTGTATCAATCGCATCTGCTAGAAAAATGACAGGATGGATAATGAGAACCTTCAAAACTAGGGAGGCCAAGCCATGATGACACTCTTCAGGTCACTTGTTTCTATCTAGGCTGGAATATTGCTGCACACTAACAGCACCTTTCAAGGCAGGTGAAATTGCCGACCTAGAAAATGTACAGAGAACTTTCACGGCGCGCATAACGGAGATAAAACACCTCAATTATTGGGAGCGCTTGAGGTTCCTAAACCTGTATTCCCTGGAACGCAGGAGGGAGAGATAATGATTATATACACCTGGAAAATCCTAGAGGGACTAGTACCGAACTTGCACACGAAAATCACCCACTACGAAAGCAAAAGACTTGGCAGACGATGCACCATCCCCCCAATGGAAAAGCAGGGGTGTCACTAGCACGTTAAGAGACCATACAATAAGTGTCAGGGGCCCGAGACTGTTCAACTGCCTCCCAGCACACATAAGGGGGATTACCAACAGACCCCTGGCAGTCTTCAAGCTGGCACTGGACAAGCACCTAAAGTCAGTTCCGGATCAGCCGGGCTGTGGCTCGTATGTTGGTTTGCGTGCAGCCAGCAGCAACAGCCTGGTTGAATCAGGCTCTGATCCACCAGGAGGCCTGGTCTCAGACCGGGCCGCGGGGGCGTTGACCCCCGGAACTCTCTCCAGGTAAACTCCAGGTGAGAACCTAGGATAACCCAAAAAAGTCAGTGACTGATTTCCATTGGGATCCTTTAGTTTTACATCCTAATTTTTTTTATTGGCTCAGTATCATGCAAAAATAAAAACACAGATTTAGGGAGATTAAATAAATCATCCTGATTAATCTGCGGCGGGAGTAAGCACCAAATATGAGAGAAGCCTCACAAGTTTCTACACATACCGTGCTACACCAAAGTCAATCTTGCTTTATATAAGTTGCCGTTACAAAATTTACCGTTTTCTTTTATTTGTTACCTTTTTTCAGGAATGCACATTATTAAGTTTTCTTAGAGTTCTTGATATCTCGTGTTTGTCTGTTTCTCTGGAAAATAATATTACATAAAATATTAAAACAGTAAACATTGAAGTATCTTGCAGCAGTGCGAATTTTATCGTATATAAATGCAGAATATAGGTAATATAGATTGTTGTGTTGGGTAGTCCTGAGGAGTGTAGGGGAGGTGGAGTGCGCAGCTTGTACCACCAGATCACTGCTGCTATCTGACGTTACACTGAAGTGTTCTCCATCACCATTATTGTGATCTCTGGCTACACCAGTGTGTAACACTGCATGACGCTTACACTAGAGCATGAACAGTGATCAGTAGCAATAGTGATAACAGTGACTGGTCACAGTTACTCTACCGTCATCAAGAATTCTCAGCAGATTCCTCAGATTCAAGACATCTTAGAAGTGAGCGCCGCCAGGCTCATCAGACATGAATGCTGAAGCTGAGGCTGAGAATGAGCTGAGGAGACGTCAGCTAGACACTGAGGAGAGGGCTGAGCAGGTATGTCTCGAGAATCAGTGTATTTATGTCCTGAGGCAAGAGTCAGCAGGGAAGCCTTGGTATGTCTGCGGCAGGTTTTAGTGCTCTCATTATTTACCCTGAGTAACTTAGTAACTCCAGACACTTGTGTTACCAAGGTGACACGTGTTTGTGGCCAGTGACTGGATGGGTGACCCATGAGTTTTGTGCGGGGGCTAGTAACTTGGTGATTCTGGCCTATTTTGAGTCAGAATATGATGCACTTTATACCCACTAATATCCACAAGCAGTGTTATGAAAACTCAATCTATAACCAATTCCATTGTTGTTTTTTTGTTTTCAACAAGTCGGTCGTCTCCCACCGAGGCAGGGTGACCCAAAAAAAGAAAGAAAATCCCCAAAAAGAAAATACTTTCATCATCATTCAACACTTTCACCACACTCGCACATTATCACTGTTTTTGCAGAGGTGCTCAGAATACAACACTTTAGAAGTATATACGTATAAAGATACACAACATATCCCTCCAAACTGCTAATATCCCGAACCCCTCCTTTAAAGTGCAGGCATTGTACTTCCCATTTCCAGGACTCAAGTCCGACTATATGAAAATAACAATTCCATTGTGTTATACTGTATTACAAAATCCAGTTATTCTCTAAAGATCTTAGTAGTATTCCTTATTACTCATATATTTGTCATCTGTCAGCTGTTATTATTTCAAACAGTGCTTTACCTCACTGTTTTTATTGTTTATTAGTCACTACAAGATTAATAATTTAACTTGGCTTTCCTCTCCAGAATCTTAGAAAAAAATAATACGTAAACAAATCTACTCCTCCCTCATATCCCACAACATACTGAACCCGTGCCAGTTTGGGTTAGGCTGAAAAAAAAGGACGAACAATGCAAATATTCAGATGCTCGAATTACTATATACAGCACTTGAAAAAATGAATGTCTTCTAGGGCTCTTCATAGACCTATGGAAAGCATTTGATACAGTAGACAACAATCTCTTGTACCTAAAACTAGAACATTATGGGGTCAGAGGACAGTCCCTCCATCACCTAAACTCTTATCTGAGTGATAGACACCAGTATGTATACACAAATGGCATGACCATTACTTAGCCTGTTGTTGGAGTGCCACAGGGAAGTGTTCTAGGTCCTCTACTCTCTTATTTACATCAAAGACCTCCCAAATGCATCCCGACTCCTTAAACCTGTTCTATTCGCAGATGACACTACTGATATCCTCTCCCACCCAAACCCGGTTATACTTAGTGACACTAAACAGCGAGCTACAAAAAATACCAAACTGGATGATGACCAACAACCTCACTCTTAATATAGACAAAACCTGCTTAATGCTTTTTGGAAACAGCATCAAATATCCAGCTAAACATATTGATAAATGGTTCCTCCATTACAAGACACACTGAGGGCAAATTTCTAGGTCTCCACCTTGACTGTAATCTTAAAATTCAGAACCACATCCAGCATATAGCTAAGAAGGTTTTCAAAACAGTAGGCATCCTTTCCAAGATATGATACTATGTACCTCAGATGGCACTCCTTACTTTATATCTTTCTCTAATATACCCTTACTTCACCTATTTACCTGGAGTTTACCTGGAGAGAATTCCGGGGGTCAACGCCCCCGTGGCCTGGTCTGTGACCAGGCCTCCTGGTGGATCAGAGCCTGATCAACCAGGCTGTTACTGCTGGCTGCACGCAAACTAACGTACGAGCCACAGCCCGGCTGGTCAGGAACCGACTTTAGGTGCTTGTCCAGTGCCAGCTTGAAGACTGCCAGGGGTCTGTTGGTAATCCCCCTTATGTATGCTGGGAGGCAGTTGAACAGTCTCGGGCCCCTGACACTTATTGTATGGTCTCTTAACGTGCTAGTGACACCCCTGCTTTTCATTGGGGGGATGTTGCATCATTTGCCAAGTCTTTTGCTTTTGTAGTGAGTGATTGAGTGTGCTTGGCGATCGACCATGAAAAAGCTGTAGTGTCGATGATCACAAACTCATGTGCCAGACAACACGCCCCACCACTCTTCAAGAGCTTGAACTTACTTAATATACAAAATATACACACACATTATTGTCTACTATATATACAGAACATTAAACTCCAATATAAACCCTCCGCTCAAACTTGTAGACAGCTTCAACAGAACACAGGCATAGCACGAGGCACAAAACACTTTTTGACATCCCTCGTGTCTCTCACACTATGCAAAAATTCAATGCACATATAGGGCCTGAAGATCTGGAACTCTTTTCCTGAACCAGCAAGAGGTCCCCTGCCCACAAGTCAATTTAGGACTATACTTAAAAAATCCTCTCATCTCCTGATATAAATCATACCCACAATATGCTCATCTCTCACCAGTTTTGAAGCAACTTTCTCAAATGTTTTATTACCCCCTTATTTGTTAAAACATTATTAAATACCTAAAAATGCATGTTTTTATCATAAATTGTACTACCTCATATTAAATGAAATGTCCCAGTATGATAGTGGCTTTCTCTATATCAATCATATTATGAAATGTAAACATGGATTGTAACCTTTGCAAAGAAATAAATTTTTCTTATTTACCTTTTTTTTTTTTTTTTTTTTTGTCTTATTACCATTTTACAGTAACTAAGCTTCCACAACTAACTTGTTTAGTAAAGAACTATACACATTATTTTTTCTGTCTAGTATTTTATTCTACTCTAAACCCTTCTGTTTTTTATTAAGCTACTTCAAGTTCACTTTTCTTTATAGTATAAAACTGTACACATTATATTTTACTGTATTGTGAGCAGTTTATATTAGCATTAATGCAATAAGTTGAAATCGGGTGCTATATTAATATATTATCTAATCTTAACCCTTTCAGGGTCTGTCCCGTAGATCTACGGCTTTACGTTCAGGGTCCAAACCGTAGATCTACGCCATGAGCTCAGCTCACTCTGATAAACTGTGAGTGGTACATTTGGGCCTAGATATGAGAGAATACATCTATGTGATATGTGTGCACCACATAAAACAGATCCTGCAGCACACTGTGTATAATGAGAGAAAAAAAATGAAATCATGATTTTTCGATTAAAACAGCAACTTTGCAGTGTTTTTTCGTATGTTTTTTATATGTGTATTTGCGATTTCTTGGTCTCATTTGATAGAATGGAAGACATATTACAGAAATAGAGATGATTTTGATTGGTTTTAGCACTGGAAATGGCTTGGAACTGAGCTCAAAGTAGCAGAAATGTTAAATTTTTGCCGATATTCAAGAGTAAACAAACGACCTCACACGTCTAATACACGTCAGCTGGTGGGTCTAATATACATTCACAAATATGGTGATGATATTTATACAATTATTACAGTATTGCATAACAGTAAATCTATTTTTTGGTGTGAATAAAAATTCATTATGTGAATAAAAAATCAAAATGGAATTTATTTGTAAAGCCTCAAAACATAACTAATGAACAGAGGAAATGTTAGTTTAGTGCAGGAATGCCTACATTGTTCATTCTGGACCCTATTTTGAAATTGGAATATTTTGAACTTTGTGTTAAATTGGCCAAATTAACAACTTCCGATCACTTTATTTTGTAGTTGAAACAGTTGACTTGGCGATTTCTTGTGCTCAATCGATAGAATAGAAGTAATACTAGTGAAATAGCTAAGAATTTGGTTGATTGGAATAATGTAATTGACCTAAAATGGGAGTCAAAGTCGGCAAAATCGCCGATTCGTAAATATCGCTGACACATCAAAATTCGCGAGAGCATAATTTCGTCAATTTTCCACCAAATTTCGTACTTTTTGTTTTATTACCTTCACAAAAAGATTCTCTATGATTTCATAAGAAAAAATAACAAATTTTTTTTTTGAAAATTCTTGGACACTGGTGCGTGACTCCAGATTTGGGCCTTGGACCCTGAAAGGGTTAATACAGTGGACCCCCGGTTTGCGATGGCATCAGTATCTGATAAATCCGGTATTCAATACATTTTAACGCAAAAATTTTGCCTCAGTTCCCGTTAAAAAACTCGCCATACGCGATTTGTCCGAGATGTGTCCATGTGTGGCCTGAACTGCCCCGTGCATGCCAGTGTTTACAAGCCAGCCAGTGTGCTCGCATCTAAGGATACATTCGGTACATTCCATATTGTCACAGTGTTTTTGGTGCTTGTTTCTGCAAAATAAGTCACCATGGGCCCCAAGAAAGCTTCTAGTGCCAACCCCGTGGTAAAAAGGGTGAGAATTAGTATGGAAATTAAGAAAGATTTTGAAGGGTTTGGGGCTAACCCTGAGAAGCCTATGCCAGTTGTGGAATCCATTGTGCCCACTTCAAAAATTAAGGAAATGTGTGCACAGTGGGTTGAACTAAAAACCTTTATGGATGAAAATCACCCTAACACAGCTATTGCAAGCCGTGCTGGTGACTATTACAATGACAATGTTGTGGCCCATTTTAGACAAATCGTAAAGGAACGGGAGGTACAGAACTCTATGGACAGATTTGTTGTGCGACAGAGGTCCAGTGACTCAAGCTGGTCCTAGTGGCATTAAAAGAAGAAGGGAAGTAACCCCGGAAAAGGACTTGCTATCTCAAGTCCTAATGGAAGGGAATTCCCCTTCTAAACAATAAGTTCAACACTCTCCCCTCCTCCCATCCCATCAATCATCACCAGATCTTCATTAAAGGTGTCATGTTTTCTATTGTTAGTAGAGTACTACAAACTGTGCATGTCTTCTTCAGTTTGTGTGCATTAAACTTAATATTTCATGTGGTAAAATTTTTTTTTTTCATACTTTTGGGTGTCTTGCACGGATTAATTTGATTTCCATTATTTCTTATGGGGAAAATGGATTCGCTTTTCAATAATTTGGGTTTACGATGAGCTCTCAGGAACGGATTATTATCGCAAACCGGGGGTCCACTGTAGTTTATCATACTTCATTACTATTTTAGCATTATATGTTTATTAGTTTTTACACCTTACTTGAACACTATTCATTAACTCCAACTTTGTCCATTCGTCCCCGTATTACAATACAAGTTTTATTTCTTTGCAAGTTTACAGACTACTTAATACTAAAGAAATTGATCATAGTTTGTTTAAGTTGTACATCTGTTTTTATTTAAAGCAGACAGTAAGCCAACTCAAGTTACAATCTGGGGATATTACATTGTGACAATTTGAAGGTATTTTGTCACAATGTAATATCCCCAGATTGTAACTTGAGTTAACTTACTGTCTGCTTTAAATAAAAACAGATGTACAACTTAAACAAACTATGATCAATTTCTTTTGTATTAAGTAGTCTGTATTCCATTAATTTAGTGTGCTCATAATGCCGTGGCATGATAGTCGCAATTCATTATTGTAACTCGTTTACAATAGATTACTCTCCTTAATAGCATTGCAAAGCATTCTCAACCTCTGTCAGTTTGGATTCAGGAGAAACAAAAGCACAAATGACACAATTATAATAATGCTAGAACTACTTTACACAGCACTTGAAAAAAAATGAATATCCACTAGGACACTATATTGACCTTAGGAAAGCTTTTGATGCAGTAAACCACAGCATCCTACTTCACAGACTTGATCATTATGTTATGATAAGCCATGCACTTACATATATAAAGTCTTACCTTACTAATAGTCAAAAATACATCTCTATTAACCCTTTGACTGTTTCGGTCATATATATATATATGTCTTACGAGCCAATATGTTTGACGTATATGTGCTCAAAAATTCTAGCGGCTTCAAATCAAGCGGGAGAAAGCTGGTAGGCCCACATGTGAGAGAATGGGTCTGTGTGGTCAGTGTGCGCAGACGGACGATAAATAAGGGAGTTAACTTCACAGCCATTAGCCGCCTCTTTGCAGGATATTTTCGTATGGTTTTTATGGTTGTATTCTCATTTTTTGGACTCATTTGATAGAATGGAAGATACAGTGGACCCTCGGTATTCGATGGCATCGGTATTCGATAAATCCGGTATTCGATGCATTTTAAAGCAAAAATTTTGCCTCGGTATCCGATTGAAAACCCAGTATTCGATATGATTCGTATGAGACGTGTCCATGTGTGGCCTAAACTGCCCTGTGTGCACCAGTGTTTACAAGCCAGCCAGTGTGTGCGCATCTAAGAATACATTTGGTACATTCCATATTATCCATATTATCACTGTTTTTGGTGCTTGTTTCTGCAAAATAAGTCACCATGGGCCCCAAGAAAGCTTCTAGTGCCAACCCTGTGGTAAAAAGGGTGAGAATTAGTATAGAAAATAAGAAAGATTTTGAAGGGTTTGGGGCTAACCCTGAGAAGCCTATGCCAGTTGTGGAATCCATTGTGCCTACTTCAAAAATTAAGGAAATGTGTGCACAGTGGGTTGAACTGCAAACCTTTATGGATGAAAATCACCCTAACACAGCTATTGCAAGCCGTGCTGGTGACTATTACAATGACAATGTTGTGGCCCATTTTAGACAAATCGTAAAGGAACGGGAGGTACAGAGCTCTATGGACAGATATGTTGTGCGGCAGAGGTCCAGTGACTCAAGCTGGTCCTAGTGACATTAAAAGAAGAAGGGAAGTAACCCCAGAAAAGGAAATTGCTATCTCAAGTCCTAATGGAAGGGGATTCCCCTTCTAAACACTAACACCATCCACACTCTCCCCTCCTCCCATCCCATCAATCATCACCAGATCTTCAATAAAGGTAAGTGTCATGTAACTGTGCATGTCTTCTTCAGTTTGTGTGTATTAAAATTAATATTTCATGTGGTAAAAAATGTTTTTTTTCATACTTTTGGGTGTCTTGCATGGATTAATTTGATTTCCATTATTTCTTATGAGGAAA
Source organism: Cherax quadricarinatus (assembly GCF_026875155.1). Lineage (NCBI taxonomy): Eukaryota > Metazoa > Arthropoda > Malacostraca > Decapoda > Parastacidae > Cherax > Cherax quadricarinatus. The sequence goes on along the minus strand of NC_069447.1, from coordinate 7,236,143 downwards.
ATTGATTCGGTTTTCGATATTTTCGGTATTTGATGAGCTCTCAGGAACGGATTAATATCGAATACCGGGGTCCACTGTATATTACAGAAATAGACATGATTTTGATTGCTTTCATGACAAAAAGTACCTTGAAATTGAGCTCAAAGTAGTGGAAATGTTCGATTTTTGCCGATGTTCAATGAACTGTGCAAGTCAAGTTGGTTAATTTGATTAAGTGTACAGTGGAACCTCAAAAATCGAACGTATCACATATTGAACGTTTCGAAAATAAGACCATTTTTTCGGACAAACTGTGTCCCTATTATCGAACACGCCCCTATTTTCGGACCGCCGGGTACGGGACCTGTCCGTTGGCCTGCTCTGTCCTCGTCCCCACGCAGGCGCCGTGAGCAGTCTAGCTTTGTTTATGCTTGAGTGAACAGTAACCTGCGATCTCATTTACACATTTTACGATTATTTAATTGTGTTTAGTGCTTGTGGGGCTGTGAAATAAGCTGCCATGGGCCCAAAGAAACTTGCTAGCGGTACCCCTGTGGTAAAGAAAGTGAGAAACACCATAGATGTGAAGAAGGAAATAATAGGTGAGACCTACGTCTCACCTCCTGGCGCTATATAAGGCTCCATCCTGTCACTTCAACTTCATATTGTTTCAGACTTCGGAACAATGCTCTTCTCCAGACTGAGGGACTGACCACCTCAAAACTTTAAGGGTGATGGACTGATTACATCGTCTTCAAGTCTCTTCTGCTTCTATCAACTTTTCTGTACTCGACTGAAGAAGCCTACTGTGTAGGCGAAACGTTTCGTAATAAAGATACCTAACTGTTGCATATGTGTCTTACCTAACAACCCTAGCACTTACAAGTTAAATAATGTAGAAGTTAGCCATACAGATTGCGAAAAGGACTTGGGGGTTATGGTAAGCAGCAACCTTAAACCAAGACAGCAATGTTAGGTAAGACACATATGCAACAGTTAGGTATCTTTATTATGAAACGTTTCGCCTACACAGTAGGCTTCTTCAGTCAAGTACAGAAAAGTTGATAGAAGCAGAAGATACTTGAAGACGATGTAATCAGTCCATCACCCTTAAAGTTTTGAGGTGGTCAGTCCCTCAGTACTGTGTAGGCGAAACGTTTCATAATAAAGATACCTAACTGTTGCATATGTGTCTTACCTAACAACCTGTCGGTATTTTATACCATTTTAATGTTCAAGACAGCAATGCCTAAGCGTACGTAATAAGGCAAATAGATTACTGGGATTTATATCAAAAAGTGTAAGCAACAGAAGTCCAGAGGTCATACTGCAGCTTTATACATCATTAGTAAGGCCTCACCTAGATTATGCAGCTCAATTCTGGTCTCCATATTACAGAATGGACATAAATTCGTTAGAAAACATTCAGTGTAGGATGACTAAATTAATACATAGCATTAGAAATCTTCCTTATGAAGAAAGATTGAAGACTCTTAAGTTGCATTCACTTGTTAGACGAAGAATGAGGGGAGACCTGATCGAAGTGTATAAGTGGAAGATAGGTATTAATAAAGGGGATATTAACAAGGTCTTGAGGATCTCTCTCCAAGAGAGAACCCGCAGTAATGGATTTAAATTAGATAAGTTTAGATTTAGAAAGGACATAGGAAAGTATTGGTTTGGAAATAGGGTAGTAGATGAGTGGAACTACTCTGGAGAGGCGTAGAATGAGGGGAGATATCATTGAAGTGTATAAGTGGATGACGGGCATAAACAAGGGAGACATTAATAAAGTACTGAGGGTGTCGAACCAGGTAAGAACCAGGAATAATGGATTTAAGTTGGATAAATTTAGATTTAGAAAGGACATAGGTAAGTACTGGTTTTCTAACAGAGTTGTAGATGCGTGGAACAGTCTTCCCAGTGGGGTGATAGAGGCTAGGACCTTGGGTAGCTTTAAGAAGAGACTGGACAAATATATGAGTGGGAGGGGCTGGGTTTGATTGGTGTTGGGGGGTGCAAGAGTTGTTTCTTGAGTAGCTTTAGGTAGATGTCGTTTTGATAAGGACCTGCCTCGTATGGGCCAGTAGGCCTTCTGCAGTGTTCCTACATTCTTATGTTCTTATGTTCTTATGTTATTGAGGCTAGGACTTTGGGTAGTTTCAAATTTAGGTTGGATAAGTACATGAGTGGGAGGGGTTGGATTTGAGTGGGACTTGCACATCAGAGCTTATTTCTTGGGTAGCATTGAAAATTGGGTTGGTCAAATGTTTGTTAGTGGGATGAATTGTAAAGGACCTGCCTAGTATGGGCCAACAGGCCTGCTGCAGTGTTCCTCCTTTCTTATGTTCTTATGTCCTTAAGTGCTAGGGTTATGGACACTCCCGAGCTTCAGAACATAAGAACATAAGAATGTAGGAACACTGCAGAAGGCCTACTGGCCCATACGAGGCAGGTCCTTATCAAAACGACATCTACCTAAAGCTACTCAAGAAACAACTCCCGCACCCCCCAACACCAATCAAACCCAGCCCCTCCCGCTCATATATTTGTCCAGTCTCTTCTTAAAGCTACCCAAGGTCCTAGCCTCTATCACCCCACTGGGAAGACTGTTCCACGCATCTACAACTCTGTTAGAAAACCAGTACTTACCTATGTCCTTTCTAAATCTAAATTTTTACCCAAATTTAAACCTTTTTCCCGGGTTCTTACCGGGTTCGACACCCCAGTACTTTATTAATGCCCCCTTTTTTATCCCCGTCATCCACTTATACACTTCAAGAATCTCCCTTATTCACGCCTCTCCAGAGAGTGGGATTTTTAAGGTTTAAGCTATGAGGAAAAGGTATGGGGATACCCACAAGATGTGGAAAAAAACACTTAGTACAGTTCAGGACATTTATTAAAAGGGAAAAATTTTGCCACGAGTGGTTCTTTTAGTCCAAACAGAGAAAAATAAAAAACAAACCAAAAAATAGTGGTGGGGTCAGGTGAGGGAAGCGTGGGTAAGGGATATTACCCATCCCCGGGAACTGGTGTTATTGAGCCACAGGTCCCTCTCTAACCCCCCACCCTTAGTTCAATTCTACTACTACTCTATTACCACCTCTACCCACGCTTCATCACCCGACTCCCACCACTATATTATGTGTGTTTTTTAGTTTTCCTCGTTTAGACTGAAAGAAGCCACTCGTGGCGAAAAGTTTCCTTTAATAAAAGTCCTGAACTGTACAATTTTCTTTTTCCACTTTAAGTCTATCTTCATACGGGAGGTTCCTTACACAGTAAATTTTTTTTGTCATTCTTCTCTGTTGTTCCTAATGATCTATGTCCACCCTGTGTAAGGGGACCAAAACGACAGCATAACTAAATGGGCCCACTATGATGTATAGAGTTTAAAAATAACTTTTGGACTTCTTTACTTATACTTCTTGAAAAAATCCAAGAAATTGTTGGCCTTGTTGCGACACAAAGGGCACTGCTGTTTTGGCTTTAGTTTCTGCTTACCGGGACTCCCAACCCTTTTTCACTTCTGTATGCCCAAGTTACTTCACCTAGATTATACTTCGGGGTTATTTTCTTTCCCAAGGGCAAGTACCCTACACTTATCCACTTAAATTCACTGCCACTTTTCAGACCAAGACATTTAAATTTTTTCAAATCGCCTGGAGTTCTTTTATCCTCCTCGATGAATTAACGGCCCATCTTTGTATCTCAGCAAACTTATCATGTCACGAACCCTTTATCAAGGTATTAATTTTAAATTATGAAAAGGAGAGGGGCCCCAAAAATATCCTTGGGAACGCCACAGTGACTAATCCCCATTTAGTTTCACCATTAAAGGAACCTGCTTTTATTTGGGAAGTGCCTCAAACCCGCTAGAACTTTCCCCCTTACACCCTACGAAATTTTTTAAGTCTCTCCTTTTTTGGGTACCTGTCGAAGGCTTTAAACCCAAAATCCAAATAAAAAATCATATTTCCTTATCACTGCAACTTTCCTCAAAGGTTCTGTTTAAAACGTCAGTAAGTTTTCAAAGGCAGGAAACATTCGTAAACTGCTGAGATTCATTTATCAAGTTACTCTTCAAGGTGCTTCGATAATGTCAGCTATAATCTATTGATTCTTAAGAGAACTCGCCCCACTATAGACATGTCACAGATCGCATATGAGTGTGAGATGCAGCGTATATTACACTGATAATTGATGATTCATCACTATAGGGGAGAGCAGCTGAGACACGCGATGTTTATGTGCACGTGGAAGAACAGGAGCCTCTGTGCTCCACGCGAGACCATTGCAGACCCGCTATAGACTGCCCATTCTCCAACATGTAGCTCGCAGCCATTTCACTTTGAACTATGTAGAAGTGATAGAACTTGGTGATCAGGTTGAGAATCATAACACAGTTTGTAGCAGCATCTGACATTCTGAGTCGAACGCGAAGAACATGAAGAGTAAGTCATACCAACTTCACGCGAGGTAGTTGTGTACAAGAGGAGCCATTGTTGGAAACTTCTTCACAGTGGCAACACCACCTCCAACCTAACAACATATTGAACTGCATCCTGCCCACTTTTCTGACCAAGAGTAGAGTTTGTCTAAATCCTCCTGAAGTTCCCTAACATCTACGAAATCTGGGAATGGACAGCTGACGGATAATGAACTGGAAATGTGTTCCTTATTTAATGACTATTTTTTGTCAGTTTTTACTCAGGAAGATGTAAATGAGATTCCAGTAATTAACAATTATTTAGTTCCTGATGAATTTAAGTTAACTAATATTACTGTCACGAGGGACATGGTTATTAAACAGATAGACAAACTGAAACAAAATAAGTCCCCGGGACCCGATGAGTTGTTTTCAAGGGTACTTAAGGAATGCAAGATGGAGCTTAGTCAGCCATTGAACATTAAAAATGGTATAAAATACCGACAGGTTGTTAGGTAAGACACATATGCAACAGTTAGGTATCTTTATTATGAAACGTTTTGCCTACACAGTAGGCTTCTTCAGTCAAGTACAGAAAAGTTGATAGAAGCAGAAGATACTGAAGACGATGTAATCAGTCCATCACCTTAATAGTTTTTGAGGGTGGTCAGTCCTCCTCTCAGTCTGGAGAAGAGCATTGTTCCATAGTATAAATCAATATGGAGATGAAGCGACAGATGGAGCTTTTTATAGCGCCAAGAGGGTGAGACGTAGGCCACTAGGAGAGTAAGAAACTCAGATGTTGAGAGATCAGTCCCTCTCAAATCCAGCCGCTCTCACTAGTGGAAGTTGTCGAAGTGATTGCAGGTCTGTACCAAATACCCTTGTTTTTGTTGCAGTGTCTGACAGATTGAACATTAAAATGGTATAAAATACCGACAGGTTGTTAGGTAAGAACACATAATGCAACAGTTAGGTATCTTTATATGAAAAAAATAAAAGATACCTACTGTTTGCATATGTGTCTTACTTAGTCAGAGCCATTAATGATGTATTCATTGCTGTCATCCTACCAAGAGTTGTGCCAGAGTTTGTGGAAGATGGCTAATGTGGTTCCTATATTCAAATCAGGGGGGATAAGTCCCACTCCTTCAAATATACCGTCCAAATAAGGCCTGACATCCTATAGTGGGCAAGTTATTAAATCAATTAATAAGCTGACATTATCAGAAATCCCCTCGAAGACATAACTGATGAAATGAATCTCAGCATTGGATTCACGAGAGGTCGTTCCTCTGCCTGACAAACTTACTGACGTTCTTCAATAGAACATTTGGCCAGTTGACCAGTGATAGAATAAGATGTTGTTTATTTTGGATTTTAGTAAAGCCTTCGACAGAGTACCTCAACAAGAGACTTCTAAGAAAAGGTGGCAAGTCTCATGTATAGGAGGTAAAGTTCTAGCCATGGATAGGAGGCATGGCTTACCAATAGAAAGAAGCAGAGAGTTAACCATTAATGGAGTGAAATCTGAATGGGATTAGTCACTAGTTGACGTTCCACAAGGATCAGTTTTTATGCCCTTCTTGTTCATAATTTACATACTGACTTGATGAAGGGATTACTAGTGGACATGAGTAATTTTTGCGATGAATACAAAGAATAGGTCCGTATAATTCACTCTGAGGAGGATATCATGAACTCCAGGACGATTTGAACACATTAATGTCTTGGTCTGAAAAATTGCAGATGAAGTTTAATGTGGATAAGTGTAAGGTACTTGCCCTTGGTAATGGAACAAATACACCTCGAAGCTATAATCTAGGTGAAGTAGAGCTTGGTCATACAGAATGTGAAAAAGACTTGGAGTCATGGTAATCAGAAATCTAAAGCCACAGACAGCAGTGCCTTTAGTGTGCGCACAAGGCAACGATTACTTGGATTGTATCTCAGAAGTATAAGTAACAGAAGTTCCAAAAGTTATTTCACAGCTCTATACATCACTAGTAGGCCTCATTTAGATTATGCAGCTCAGTTTGGTCCCCTACTACAGTATGGACGTAGACTCATTAGAGAACATACAGAGGAAGAATGACTAAAAAAATGATTTACTGTGTAAGGAACCTCCCGTATGAAGATAGACTTAAAGCCTAAAACTCCACTCTCTGGAGAGTCGTAGAATGAAAGGTAGATATCATTGAAGTGTATAAGTGATGACGGCATAAACAAGGGAGACATTAATAAAGTACTGAGGGTTGTCCCGAACACAGGTAAAACCAGGGAATTAATGGATTTAAGTTGGATAAATTTAGACTTAGAAAGGACATAGGTAAGTACTGGTTTTCTAACAGAGTTGTAGATGCGTGGAACAGTCTTCCCAGTGGGGTGATAGAGGCTAGGACCTTGGGTAGCTTTAAGAAGAGACTGGACAAATATATGAGTGGGAGGGGCTGGGTTTGATTGGTGTCAAGGGGTACGGGAGTTATTTCTTGAGTAGCTTTAGGTAGATGTCGTTTTGATAAGGACCTGCCTCGTATGGGCCAGTAGGCCTTCTGCAGTGTTCCTACATTCTTATGTTCTTATGAATCAATTATCCTACCTATCTTCGTGTCATCGGCGAATTTGCTCATATCACTAGTAATTCCTTCATCAAGATCATTGATAATATATTAATAAACAACAACGGGCCCAAGACTGATCCCTGTGTGAACGCCACTTGTAATACTGAATCCCCACTCCGGATTTAACCCCCATTTTATGGACACTCCTCTGCTTCCTGTCTGTGAGCCATGATTCGATCCACGAGAGCACCCTTCCCCCAATGCCATGAGCTGCTACTTTCTTTAACAGTCTTTGGTGCGGAACTCTATCAAATGCCTTACTAAAATCTAAGTAAATAATATCAAATTCCATTATTCGTGGTCACAGCCTCAAAAGCTTTACTGAAGAAAGTTAATAATTATTAGACAAGAACCGCCTCTTGTGAACCATGCCTGAGTATCATTAATCAAGCTATGCTTATCTAGGATGGCTTCTTATAATCTCAGCTAAATTGACTCTAGTATTTTGCCTACAATTGGAATGTCAGGCTTATTGGGCGTAATTTTGACGGTACGAACTTGTCCCCTGTTTTAAAAATAGGAAGTACATTAGCCATCTCCACATAATCAAGACACTACACCTGTTTGAAGAGATAAATTAAAAAATATTAGTATAATGGTTCACATACTTCCATTTTGCATTCCTTATAAGAACCCTTGAAAAAACCTCTCAGGATCCCGGGTGACTTATTTTGCTTCAGTCGTCATCTTCTGCTTTCACAACCATTCACCTATTGACTGTGGATTTACATAATTTATCTTCTTCTGGTCCACTATAAAAATTAATTACCGGAATAATTATTATGTGTCCTTCCTGTGTAAAAACCGAGAGAAAATAATTAATTTAAGAATCGAGCACATTTCATTTCCTCTTGTCATAAGATGCCCATAGTTATTTTTAAGGGGACCTATCTTATCTCTGACTTTTGTTCTAAGACCTGGAAAAAACTTTTTGGGTTAGTTTTATAATCCCCTAGCACTTTAATTTTCATAGTCCCTTTTAGCTTTTCTTAACCCTTTTTAATGTCCCTCTTAATGTTCAATATACTGATTCCATAAGATGACCCTCCTCGCCTCTTTTGATTACGCCTATAAATACCTTTCTTATGCCTAGAGATATTTCACATTACAGCCTATTTATTCATCCCATTTTGGGTCATTTCTATTTGAACTAAATTTCCTTATAAGGGATAAACGTTCTTGGAGCACATGTATTGTGTTCAGAAAAACTGTCATATTGATAGCTCTCTTCATTACCCCAGTCACAAATAAGTGTTCTCTAAGCCCATCGTATCTGCTAAGGGCGAAAATCTGGGACTGTTACTGAAAGTTATATCCCTACTATCATACTTCACATTTCAATTCTAAATGTAATTGATTTGTATACGGCTAGCAACCATTCCTCTGAAACTTCTATATTAATTAAACAAGGGATTCATTGTTTGCCAGAACTAAGACAAGCAGGTTATTACCCCTTGTAGGTTCTGGACACAAACTGCTTCAAAAAACAAACCTGAACTAACTTCTAAGAAATCGATGATTCTAAATTCCCATCAAGAAATTCCAATCAATATGACTAAAGTTAAAGTGCTCCTAGAATTACTACATTATCGTGCCTTGTGGCCCTAACAATTTCCTCCCATAGTAGTCTTCCCCTGGCCCTATCTAAATTTGGGGGACGGTATATCACACCTAAAATTAATTTTTCCATGCCACCTCTGAAAATTCTATGCAAACCAGATCTGTATGTGTACTTCAGACTTAATACCCCCGTTTTAGCAACAAGTCAAGCGATCTCGGACATACAATGCCACCCCCACCCCCCTTCCCCGATACTTCTGTTTACTTGGAACAATTTAAAACACCTGAATGTGACATTCTGCAGGCACGCCCGACTTTTGATTTAATCACGTCTCAGTAATGGGCAAATACATCTATGTTACCTGCACTAGCAACTAGTCTCAACTCGTCCATCTTATTCCTAGCACAGCGACTATTTGTGTAATAAATATTTAATGACCCTCCTCTCTCTTTACCCTTCCTCTCCCCTTTCATGTTATTTCCACTATACCTATTACTGTCCTTGTCAATTAGTGCCACTGCTTTTTCCATATCCACCTCATTTTGCCTATTACTATTCTCCTAGTACTCATGTTACTACCCCCTGCGACTCAACAGTTTTCCCCCCGCCAAAACCCATACCACTTAACTATCCTAGTTTAAATGACCTAACAGCTTCCCTCCCTGCGTTGGCCAGTGCTCCCTACCCTAACACACCTAGATAAGTGAACCCCATCCCTGGCATACATGTCATTCTGCCATAGAAAGTTCCAGTGGAGGTGTCCAATGAATGTTACCCGACATTTTTTCTCCTTACATTATTTGTGTCCAGGGGCCAGCAAGGGATTGACACCAATTGCTCGGACAACCATTCATTTTCCAACTCCTCCTCCTTTGCAAAATGCCACATTATGACAGGTTTCCCACCCTTCCTCCTAATTATCTCTATTGCTGACCCTATACCTGCTAATCAGGTCCTCACTCCTACGTTCCCCAACATCGTTGCCTCCAGCACTGGACAGATAATGGATTGCTCCCTTTTTCCTCTATGTGTCACCATGGCAAACATATCCTTCTCCCCCCCAAAAAACACACTCCTGCCTCCTACTCCTACCCTTTCAAGCAGAATGCCTATCCTTTACCTAATTGGTACCCCCAACAACAAAAAATTTTTAACCTTCCTTGGGTCGTCCGTGTGATGTCCGAGTGTCGACTCACATTGCCGGGTAGCATTCAACTTGAGAAATTGTAAAGCGTTTTCGATGGCTTTTTTGGGGTTTCTGGGGATGTCTTACTCTGTCTGCCAATGTTCTTTGGTGCTCGTTGGGCTTCCCCCAGTAGAACCTCCATTCGTCAGGTAGCACCGAGAAGGGGTTGGGGAAGTTTCCACGGAAAGTCTTCTGGTTTTCGTTGTTTCTCCTCCCCAAAACCGTTTTCTTGATTTCCCTTTGGTTCCATGCTGCCGGGCCCACTGACCAAGCCCCCCTTTAAACCTGGGGACCCACAACAGGAGGATTACTACGAATCCTTTTGTTCTCCTCCTTTTTAAGCCGTATTATCTTGAACTCTGAGCTCTTCTTCACTGCTGGTAAAGTTCTCAAGGAGGGCCCCTGGTTCAGATTCACGAGGCACAAAAAACAGGTTTTTCCAGAGCTAAGTACACGTCCCACGGAGCAAGTCACGTCACCACTGGGCTAAGTACACGTCACCACTGGGAAAGTAATCCCCGTTCTTACTTCTTTGTTCTTTTCTTTTGTGCATGTAAATCTATTTTTTTAGGAAAAAAAAAATTTTTTTTGTTGTACTTTGGGTCTGGAAAAAATTCATGGCCCCCCCGCTTTAACGTGGCATGCATAGGTTTTTTTTTTCCGCAAACTTACTTTTATCGAAAAATTTTTGCCCCCCAATACCGTTTTTTTTTTAAAAACCCGCATACCGATTTTGTCCGGACCGTCCAATGTCCCCTCAGCCACCCTCAAGTGCGCTCCGTCCCTTGTTTACCAGCCGCCCCGCGGGTAAATCCAAATACACTCGGATTTTTTGTTTTTATTCAGTTTTTTCGGTGCTGTTTCGGGAAAAATAAGGACCAGGGGCCCCCAAAGAAAGCTTCTAGTCCCAAACCCCTGGGAAAAAAGGGGTAAAATTGAGGAAAATTTTAAGAAAGTTTTTTAAGGGTTTGGGGTTTAACCCTGAGAAGCCTTGCCAGTTGTGGAATCCTGTCCCTACTTCAAAGATAAGGAAAATGTGTGCAGAGTGGGTTGAACGCAACCTTTATAATGAAAATCCCCCTGACACAGCTTTGAAGCGGCTTGTGACTTTTTAATGACAATGTTATGGCCCATTTTGGAGTCTTGAAGGAAGGGGGGAGGTACAAGCTCTATGGACGTTTGTTGTGCGACCAGGTCCAGTGACTCTCAAGCTGGTCCGTGGCTTAAAAGAAGAAGGGAAGAAACCCCCAAAAAAAGGACTTGCTCCCTAAATTTAAAGGGAAAGGGGTTTCCCCCTTCTAAACATAAAAAGTTTAATGCTCTCCCCTCCTCCCACCCCATCAAATCACCAGATTTAAAAAAAAGTAAGTGCATGAAATTTGTGCATGCTTTTTAGTTTGTGTGTATTAAAATTAACTTTCATGTGGGAAAAAAAAATTTTTTTTCAACTTTTGGGCTCTTGCACGGTTTTAATTTTTATTTCCTTTATTTCTAGGGGAAAAAATTCATTCGAAATAACGATTTTTTTCGCTAACGATGAGCCCTCTTGCAGGATTAAAATCGTTAACCGGGGGGTCCACTGAAAATTGGTTTTTAGTTTTTCTTATGGGAAAAAATTGATTCAAAACGTCCTTTCGACAATACGTACCCTTCCGGAAGGATTATGGCGATTATTGGGGACCACTGTTTTTAATTGGGTAAAGGGAAAAGTTTCTTGTATCAGTCGATAGAACAAATGAATTTTTAAAAAAAATAGCTATGATTTGGTCGATGAACAATGGAAATTAGCCAAAAATGGGGCCGAAAGTGGGCAAAATGTTTCATAATTTCACCGAGGTTGTAACTTTTGGAAAGTGTAATTTCCATAAGTTTTCCAAAAAATTTAAATTTTTGGTGTCTTACCCGGGGAAAAGATTCTCTTCATTTCTAAAAAAAAAATAATTTTTTTTTTTTTTTGTGATGCCAGGGGACCCTCAGGATTTGGGGTTGCTACAGTAAAAGGGGTTGGGGTTCTCGTTATCAATGTCCGACATTGGCATACCAGGGAAGCACCCTTGGGCCCCCCCTGCTTTTCCTTTTATCATCAAAAACCCTTTCCCAAATGTACACAACAATTAGGCCAATTCTCTTTGTGATGACACAACTTTTATCATCTCCCACCCAAATCTTGCTCATTCAGCATTTGTACTTTTTTCCAAATGTTTAATGATGCAATGTACACTTAAAGAAATTTACTTCGGGAAATTTTCTCAGGTTTTTTTTTATATTTTTCCCTAGTTATTTTTGGTATCATTGATGAATGGAAACATGCTAGCAAAATTTGAGATGATTTTTTGGGCTTTTCAGGTTGGAAAAACACCCCCCCCAAAATTTCCCGAAATATTCGATTTTTTTGGGTTTTTTTCCCGAGGAAGGGGCCTCAGCTTTGCTTTACTGTTTTAATTTATGCATTTGCTAATCAGGTATTTAACCCTTTCAGGGTCCAGACCCCATCTAAAAATTTTCCAGGGGTCCCTTTTTTTAAAAAAAATTTGTTTTTTTTTAAAATTTGGGGGCCCTTTTCTGGGTTCCGCAAAATTTGTGGAAAATTGGGCTTTTTCCTATCCAAATTTTAATGTTTTTTTTGATAGGATTTTCTATTTGATCCTTTTTTAGGAATTTAATTAAATTAAAGTTGGCCAAATTTCTTAGAGTAAATCTAGCAAAAAGCTATTTTTCAAAATTTAGCCAAGAAACGCCCAAGTAAATATTTCAGGTACCAAAAAAAGGATCAGAAATTGTAATTTGGTTTAAATTTCACAAAGTTAAAAAAAATTCCAAATTTTAAATAGGGGCCAGAAAAAACAAGCAGACATTCCTGCACTAAAATGCATTTTCCCATGTTTATTAGTTACATTCCCGGCTTAACGATAAAACCATTTTGTTTTTTATTCCAAAGAAGAATTTTTTTTCACACCAAAAAATACAAGATTTTCTGTTATGCAGTTTGTAAATGATTTTAAATAGGGCCCTGCTTTGTGGGTTTTACCTTTCACGTTTTGCTAATTGGTGATTTGAAATTTTGACCAAAATTGTATATGGCCCCGGTCTTTCTAAATTTTGGTGGCCCCCACCCGGTTTTGTTTGCATTCTCCAAGCACATTCTCTTTTTGTCTAAAACTTTCCAAATTTCAAATGTTTTTTAAATTTTTGCAAATTTTTTTTTGTCTTGATAATTATACTTTGTGTACCTGTGCCTAAATATGTAGATCCTCGGCTAACAAAATCCAAAAAGGTTAAAACCGCCCAACGAAGCGTTTGAGCATAAAAATTTGGCCTGGCTAACATGAAAAACTCGCCCAACTTTATTTGTCCCCAACCTGTCTGCCGAGCGCCCCCAGGCTCCCTGCCGCATTGTTACAAGCCAGGGGGGCCCGTTTCATGCTACATTCGATACTTTTGTATTATTCCATTGTTTTTGTGTTGTAATGCTAATAAGCCACCATGGGCCCAAAAAAGCTTCTAGTGCCCAAACCCCGTGGTAAAAAAGGTGAGAAATACAGTGGACCCCCCCCGTATTCATATTAAACCTTCCTGAGAGTCACGAAACCGAAAAATATCAAAAAGCGAATCAAATTTTTCCCATAAAAAATAAAGGGAAAACAAATTAATCCGTGCTAGACGCCCAAAAGTATGAAAAAAAAAATTTTTTCCCCATGAAATATTAATTTAATGCAATAGAATTTTATTTTTTATTTATTTATTTAGTAAATTTTAGCATAATACGAGGTACAAAAAATACAGGTTAAAGGGAGCATGCCAAAGCCATTTTAGCATAGCATTCGGGGGGCTTAAAATTAACTTAAGTTAACTAAGCAATGTTTAAATCAGTGATAAGAATTGTAAAAGATGACTATAAAGCACAAAAAGAGTATTCAAAGACAGGTCTATGGTTGCATGCTTGTGTACATAGTCGAATGGAGTTATTTTGTTTGTTGGGTTTTAGGTTTTAACATTTATGTGATAAATTGTGAGGACATTTTTAAATATACTTTTTAAGGTTTAGTTTTAGTATTATTTGGTTTTGGGTGAGTAAGTGATCTGAGAAGAGACTTTAATTTATAAAAAGTAGTGTTTCTTTTATTTTAAGGGGAATGAAATTTCCCGATTTTTTGGGCCTTTTATGTGCATTGAGTTTTTGCTACGTGAGATGGGCACGAGGAAAAATCAAAGAATGATCTGTGCCTTTGTTTTTGGTATGTGTTCTGTTGATTGGCAAGAGATGTTTGGGGGGAGGGGTTTAAATCAGAGTTTTAAGTGTTCTATGATGTAAAAGGTTCAATAAAAATAGGATGTTTTGTATGGTGAGTAGGGTTTAGTGTTTTGAATATTTGGGGGGTGTGCTGCCTGTGTGAGAATTTGTTATTTTAACGCAGCCTTTTTTTGGGTAAAAAGTGGTCTGAGATGGTTTAAATTTTTGTTGACCCATGCACAAATTCCATGGTGAGATAGGGGGTAAATAAAAAGGAGATAAAGGGGCCCGAGGGCTGTGTGGGCAAATACCCTATTTCGATAGTATGCTACAGTTTGGAAAATTTTTTTAGAAATTTTTGTATAGTGTATGAAATTTTGAGTCTATTATCAAGGGGTTTCCAAAAGAATTTTCCCTCTGTTGCTCTGTGATAGGTGTCCTTTTCTTTATTTTTTAAGAGGGACATCTTAGCTCTGTTACCAAGCTAAATGAAGTGGGTTTTGTCATGTTTAGGGGTAATTTTGTTAGCCTATCCCAGGTGATATTTTCTGAAATTTTCGGATTTACGTTTGGCTAGCTGACTGGGCTGGGGTGAGAGAAGAGTTGTAGTGTCTCTGAAATAGTGTGGGTTTGAGTAATTGTGATGCTTTGGTAGGTATTTAGTATAGGAGAAAGAGAAGAGGGCCAAGGACATTCCCCTTTGGGGGACCCCAAACTTTAATTGGTTGGGGGAAAGAGTTGCCCATTTGCGTACAATATTGGCTTCTGTTCTGAGGTTGATTTGGGGTAGTTGGGGGTCCCCCTCTTATACCATAGTGTGAAAATTTTTTACGGGGAGCAAGTCTGGTCAACTGTATCAAAAGTTTTACGTAAGTCAATGAAATCCCCGGGGATTTCTTTTTTCTCTATTGCAGGTATAAGTTCTAGCATGTGTAATTGCATTATTAGATTTTTATTAGGCCTGAACCCAAAATTGGCGGGGGGTTGAGTATGTTTTGGGAGATGAGGGGGGTTTAGATTCGTTTAAAAATTAATTTTTCGAAGATTTTGAGGGGGGTTTTGTAAATTGGATATTGGCCTATAGTTATTCAATCTGTTTGGTTCCCCCCTTATGGTTGGGGGTGACCTTGTATTTTGAAAAAAATGTGGGGAAAGGGTGGGGATTCAAGGGATTTGTAAAGAGTGTTGAGTATTGGTGATGCATTTGTGACACTTTTTTGTATAAAAAGGTGGAAAGGTTTTAAAAAATTCCTGCCTTTTTTTTTTTTGTGCATTGAAAATAAGGGAGACTTCGTATGGGTTAGTCGGAGCTGGGAAACTTTTGTGTTGGGTATTTGCCGTGAGGTAGTCTTTTGGTGGGGGTTCTGAGCTTGGGATTTTTTTGGGAAAGGGTTTTTTTCCTAAGGGAAAGAACATTGGTCTGTTTGCTGTTTCTGTGGTGGGAGTTGGGGTTCATCTGATTTTGCTAATTTTATTTCGCTTTTTTCTTGATATCTTTTTTTTTCCCCCAGAATTTTGATAGGGTTTTCCAGGTCTTTTTTATCACCTCGTAAGTTGGATAATCTGTTCTCATAATACAATTTTTTTGCCCTTCTTATCGGCTGGGTTGGGTTTGACGAGTACTTTTTTTTGGTCTCGGGTTTGGAAACCCATTCTGTACTGTTTTTCATATCGGGTTTTGTATTTAGGTTTGAAATGCTGGGGGTTAGCTAAGAGACTGAACAGTCCTGGCTGTCATTGTTTAGTTTTTTTAGGGATGCTTGTTAAGAGGTTTTGGGGTCTTTTTTAAAAAAATTATTAAACATTCGAAAATATTGTACATTTTTAGTCAGTGTGCCAGCAATGTTTGTTATCGTTGGGAAATTTATTAATGGCTCCCTAAAGTGAAGTCGAAGGTGCTTAGTAGGTCGGGGGAAATTTTACCAAGGTTTAGGAAAGTGGGTAGTGGTTGGGTTTACTGTAATTTGCCTTTTTTTAAGGGGGGAAATATGGTTTTGGGTCCAGATGTGGTCAAGTAGGGAAACACTAGTCCCCTACTCTTGTAGGGTTTTTTTACTGTTGGGAGCAACATGCGTTATATTGTGTTTGTGAATTCGTAAAGTGTGGGTCCTGGTCTTGCAGGAATTATATTGAAGCATTGAGAGTAGTAAGTGATCTTTGTTCATCTGCATCATTTCATACTTCCCCAGGGTTTTTACTAAATTGGTAATGTTTGTGTGGAACTCTGTAGATGTTTATCAATGTGAGAGGTTTTTTTTAAGTATTTTGGGTTTGAATTTTGCTTTTTATTCCCCTGTTCATCCCCTTTTGCAAGTATTTGTGATACATTCTAGTTGGTCTGGTAGTTTTGCTGTGCCACCCCCTTTTGGTTGGGCCTACAGTTGGTAGGCTGTGTAACCCGGAATGGATAGACATTGTGTATCAGGGGTTTTGCCGGTTTCAGTTAGGATGTGGCACTTGGCATGTAAGGAATTTATAAAACTATGAGGTCACGTAATCTTTCTAAAGATTGTATTGTAGTTAAAGACAGTTTTTTTTTGTTGGCTCTGAAAGTGCTTTTGATTGCTGTGTGTAGAAATTTCAGTAACTGTTTTATCATTTAAGTCATTAAATAAGAGGTTGTAATCAAAGATTTTTAGTGAATTATAGTTAGAAATTAAATATAAAAACAAAGAAATATTCTAAAGCTAAAAAATACATGAAAATTTTTTAACAAATGTAAAATAATGAGCAAGGAGTTTTTTAAAACTAAAAAAAAGGAGACAACAAAAAGGATAAAGTAAAATTTTGGTAACAAATAAAGTGATGATCAAAAATGGAGTTGGGAATATGATGTAGGAGTACTTAAAAGGGAATTTTTTAAGTTAGAATTTTTATAAAAATTATAATTAAAAGGGACTTATAAATTGTGGTGAACAATAAAGTGGAAATCAAATAAATGAGTTTGGAATATAAAGGCAAAAATGAACTTTTTACACTTCAGCACCTGAGAATAGCACTTGATTTTTTAACAATTTGAATATTGAACTAAGGTAGTAATATAAGCTAAAATAAGGAAAAAAAATGTGGGACTAAAATTAAGTAATGGAAAAAAAAAGTTTTAAAAGGACAGATAGTCCCTATGAATAAAAATTGGTTTAGGAGTAAGATTGTTTGTAATTTTAAATAAGTGAGCGTTTTTTGCACAAAAAAAAGTAAAAAATGAGGTATTGGTAATGCTAAGCAAAAGTGTTTTGGTTTTGAAAAAGTAATTGGAATATACATAAATTTCCCCACAATAAAAAGGACTAAAAAAAAAAAAGTATTGGTTCAAAATTAAATGGAAGGGAAGAACAATGAATAATATTTAATTTTTTAGTAAAATTGACTTGTAACACAAAAATGAGCAATTAATAGCAGTAAGAAAGAAGTAAAAAGTATTGGAGGTGTTACATTAGCTAGTTATGAAAAATAAAAAAATAAAAATGCACAAAATAATAGCAACATACACTATATGCACCCCCATAATATGTTTAAGGGCATTATCTAATCTGTTACAGAAATGTCCGCTTTTCTAAGGAGGTAGGAAATCATTTGTTTGAGATGTTATTGTTGTCCTGTTGATTTTTTTCCTTATAGTAACAACATAACAATAGAATAATAACATAGAAAAAGCATTACCCTTTAACCCTTTTGGGGGCCGTCCGTAGATCACGGGTTTACGTTCAGGGTCCAAACCCTTTGATCCGCCATGGCTCAGTCACTCTGAAAACTGTGAGTGGACATTTGGGGCCCGATATGGAGAAACTCTTGTGGGTTTTTGTGCCCCCCTAAAACAGATCCCGCAGCACACTGTGTATAATGAGAGAAAAAAAAAAGAAAACATGATTTTTCGATTAAAACAGAACTTTGCGTGTTTTTTCGTATGTTTTTTTTGTTGTATTTGCGATTTTTTGGTTCATTTGTAGAATGGAAGACTATTACAGAATAGAGTGATTTGATTGGTTTTAGCATGGAAATGGCTTGAAAGAGCTCAAAAGTAGCAGAAATGTTAAATTTTGCTGATATTCAAGAGTAAACAAAAGACCTCCAAAAGTTAAACACGCCAGCTGGGGGTCTAATATACATTCACAAATATGGTGATGAAAATTTTTACAATTATTACAGTATTGCATAGCAGTAAATCTTCTATTTTTTGGTGTGAATAAAATTCATTATGTGAATAAAAAATCAAAATGGAATTTATTTGTAAAGCCTCAAAACATAACTAATGAACAGAGGAAATGTTAGTTTAGTGCCAGGAATGCCTACATTGTTCATTCTGGACCCTATTTTGAAATTGGAATATTTTGAACTTTGTGTTAAATTGGCCAAATTAACAATTTCTGATCACTTTATTTTGTAGTTGAAACAGTTGACTTGGCAATTTCTTGTGCTCAATCGATAGAATAGAAGTAATACTAGTGAAATAGCTAAGAATTTGGTTGATTGGAATAATGTAATTGGCCTAAAATGGGAGTCAAAGTCGGCAAAATCGCCGATTCGTAAATATCGCTGACACATCAAAATTCGCGAGAGCATAATTTCGTCAATTTTCCACCAAATTTCGTACTTTTTGTTTTATTACCTTCACAAACAGATTCTCTACGATTTCATAAGAAAAAATAACAAATTTTTTTTTTGAAAATTCTTGGACACTGGTGCGTGACTCCAGATTTGGGCCTTGGACCCTGAAAGGGCTAATGAAGATCTGGTGATGATTGATGGGATGGGAGGAGGGAAGAGTGTGGATGGTGTTAGTGTTTAGAAGGGGAATCCCCTTCCATTAGGACTTGAGGTAGCAAGTCCTTTTCCAGGGTTACTTCCCTTCTTCTTTTAATGCCACTAGGACCAGCTTGAGAGTCACTGGACCTCTGTCGCACAACAAATCTGTCCATAGAGCTCTGTACCTCCCGTTCCTTTACGATTTGTCTAAAATGGGCCACAACATTGTCATTGTAATAGTCACCAGCACGACTTGCAATAGCTGTGTTAGGGTGATTTTCATCCATAAAGGTTTGCAGTTCAACCCACTGTGCACACATTTCCTTAATTTTTGAGGTAGGCACAATGGATTCTACAACTGGCATAGGCTTCTCAGGGTTAGCCCCAAACCCTTCAAAATCTCTCTTAATTTCCATACTAATTCTCACCCTTTTTACCACAGGGTTGGCACTAGAAGCTTTCTTGGGGCCCATGGTGACTTATTTTGCAGAAACAAGCACCAAAAACAGTGATAATATGGAATGTACCGAATGTATCCTTAGATGCGAGCACACTGGCTGGCTTGTAAACACTGGCACACACTGGGCAATTCAGGCCACATGTGGACATGTCTTGTACGAATCGTATCGAATACCGGGTTTTCAATCGGATACCGAGGCAAAATTTTTGCGTTAAAATGCATCGAATACCGGGGGTCCACTGTACTATCGAAATACTATCGTACCACGGTCAGCTGCTGCTGCACCACTGTCAGTTATACTATTCGAAGATATGGAGAGACTGTTGTTGGTGTGGCTTAACGAGAAACAATTACCGAGAAACAATTAACCCTAGAGGGTTAGCCACCCAGGATAACCCAAGAAAGTCAGCGAGTCATCGAGGACTAACTTATTTCTTGTGCCCCAGGATGCGACCCACACCAGTCGACTAACACCCAGGTGAACAGGAAAAAATGCCTGGAACTAGTGCTCATATTGGTGAATTTAAGGCCAGCAAAGGTTGGTTTGAGAGATTTAAGAATCGTAGTGGCATACACAGTGTGATAAGACATGGCAAAGCTGAAAAATTCCAACCTCAACAAGTGTTCATTTGTGACAAAACAAGCCTGTTCTGGAAGAAAATGCCAAACAGGACCTACATTACTCAGGAGAAAAAGGCACTCCCAGGATACAAGCCTATGAAAGACAGGCTAACTTTCTTGTTTTGTTGTAATGCTAGTGGGGATTGCAAAGTGAAGCCTTTACTCATGTATCACTCTGAAAATCCCAGAGTGTTCAAGAAAAACAGTGTCTCATCACTCATCAATACTCCTCAGTAAAGGCAAGTGTCATTTTAACATTTATTTATATAGTTATTGTGCACGTCTCATTGGTTTTCTTTGTAGGGAAATGTATATTTCATGGAAAAATTTTTTTTTTTTAATACTTTTGGCTGTCTGGAACAGATTAATTGGATTTCCACTATTTCTTATGGGGGAAATTAATTCGGCTAACGATAATTTTGTCTAATGATGAGCTTTCAGGAACGGATTAATATCGTTAGCCGAGGGTCCACTGTATACGTACACACTGTGCTGGCGTTCAGGCACACATTAAAATCACTAAGTCTCTCTCTGCTCTTGATGCCATGTTATAATACGCAATCTCTTGGGCGCATTAAATGTCATATACAGTGGATCCCCGCTTTACGATCACCTCCCAATGCGAGAAATTATGTAAGAGTATTTATGTAAGTGCGTTTGTACGTGTATGTTTGGGGGTCTGAAATGGACTAATCTAATTCACAATATTCCTTATGGGAACATATTCGCTCAGTACTGGCACCTGAACATACTTCCTGGAATGAAATAATATCGTAAACCGGGGATCCACTGTATTACATTAATGTAGACATTTCCATTAATCCATCTATGATATTTTTTCAAAATTATATAATAAACACGCTATGTAACATATAAACATGATAAATACTTCCCATAGTAGAATAAATTAACATAAATATGAGATGTGGTAGCCAGGCAACTTGTAGTCCAACATGAGAGAAAATGTGTAGTACACTATAATACACCTACCATCCGACTTACTACCTGCTCGACTTACGACCGTGTTTTTTATGCCAAATTTCTGGGAAATAAACAACTATTTGTGTTGTACACAGTGTTTATCCTAAACCTTACAGTATAAAATATAGTACTAACAACATAAAAAGTAAAGTAAAACATGAAATACCAAATAAAACAATAAAATAAAGTCATTACAAAAATGTTTTGTTGATATTCAGTAGTAAAGTTCGACTTACGACCATTTTGACTTACGACCGGTTTCTCGGAACCGAACTCTGTCGTAAGTCGGATGGTAGGTGTATTACTGGGGGTAACTAGAAAATCATTACTTTCGTATGCCTTCACTCAGAGCGTCATTTCTTCTAAAAATGGTGTTGTGAGAGAATGG
This sequence comes from Cherax quadricarinatus, assembly GCF_026875155.1. NCBI lineage: Eukaryota > Metazoa > Arthropoda > Malacostraca > Decapoda > Parastacidae > Cherax > Cherax quadricarinatus. Next base: position 7,214,940 of record NC_069447.1, on the reverse strand, counting down.
GAGTGTTTCTCTTTATTTATTCTACTGTATCAACGTGGAGAAAACTTGTACACAGTGTAAAGTGACGAAAACAAGATGTGTTCGCCTGGTTCATTTACATTACGTGTGGGTGGAGGTGGGGCGGGGAGTTCTGCCCTGGCTTGCTGCCATACTTCCCAAACCTGACTTCCTACAAATAAAACTCACCTCTCGCCCTACATTAACCCTTTGAGGGTTGGTCACGTACATGTAGTACGTTTTAACAGGGTCGGTCACGTACTTATATGCCAAAATTCTAGTGCCTTTAAATCTGGTGGAAGAAAGCTGGTAGGCCTACATATGAAAGAATGGGTCTGCATGGTCAGTGTGTGCAGTATAAAAAAATCCTGCAGCACAGTGCCTAATGAGGAAAAGAAAACGTTAACCATGTTTTTGGTTTAAAACAGCAACTTTGCAGTGTATTTTTGTATGGTACTTATGGATGTATCCTTGTTTTCTTGGTCTCGCGTGATAGAATGAAGGATATATTACAGAAATAGATTTGATTTTGATTGGTTTCACAATGAACAGTACCTTGAAATTGAGCTCAAACTAGCAGAAATGTTCAATTTTTGCTGATGTTCAAGAGTAAACAAATCACACCACGTGTCCAATATACGTCAACTGGCGAGTCTAATATTCTTTTACAAGTGTCCTAATATTATATATACCATTTTTACAATAATGCAGTAGTCTGCATAACAGTAAATCTTCTATTTTTTTATGAGAAAAAAAATTCAAAATGGAAAGCAAGAGTAATATAAGAGGGGCCTGGAGACATGACTAATGAACAGAGGAAATGCTATTTTAGTACCAGGAATGTCTGTCTTGTTTATTCTGGACTATTTTGAAATTAGCATGTTTTGAAATTTGTGAAATTGACCAAATTGCCAATTTCTGACCACTTTATTGGGTAGTTGAAACCGGTAAATGGGCGGTTTCTTGTACTCGTTCGATAGAACAAATGGAGTTCTAGCAAAATAGCTATGAATTTGGTCGACAGAAACAATGGAATTAGCCAAAAATAGGGCTCAAAGTGGGCGAAATCGCCGATGCATATATATCATCGAGACCACTTTGTGAGAGGGTAATTCCGTAAGTTTTCCATCAAATTTCGTACTTTTGTTGTCATTACAATCTGGAAAAATTCTCTATCATTTCATAAGAAATTTTTTTGAGGGGGGGGGGGGGTCATTTTTCGACCCCCCTGAGTGGGAGTTCAGAATCTAGGTTCTCGACCTTCAAAGGGTTAAGACTACAAATATTTTAAGGTAAGTCATGGGTGTACTGTGTGTTTATTTTACATTTTATTGTTTTTAATGCCTAGTTCTATTGCTAACTTAATAAATGTTAGTGTATACTTGTTATCTGGCATATGCTTTCCAGCAGTATCCTGGAACCTAACCTGCCATATAAATGGGGCCCTACTGTATAAATAATATCAATGCATTTGTGAACACACATTAGACCCACCAGCTGGCGTGTATTGGACGTGTGATGTGATTTTTTTACTCTTGAACATCGACAAAAATCGAATATTTCTGCTACTTTGAGCTCAATTTCAAGCTATTTTCAGTACTAAAACCAATCAAAATCATCTCTATTTCTTCAACATATCTTCCATTCTATCAAATGAAACCAAGACACTGTGAATACAATTATAAAAACTACAAAAATACACCATAAAGCCTCTGTTTTAACCCTTTCACTGTCGAGACCTCTGCACACAAACTTACTCTCAGTGTCGAAGAATTTTCAGAAAATAAAAATTATTTTTTCTTATGAAATGATAGAGAATCTTTTTTCCAATGGTAATGACACCAAAAGTACGAAATTTGATGGAAAACTTATGGAATTATGCTCTTGCGAAGTTAAGGGTCTCGGCAGTATTTATGGATTGGCAATTTTGCCCACTTTGAGCCTTATTTTCAGCCAGCTCCATTGTTCCAGTTGACTAAACTCATAGCTATTTTGCTAGAACTCCATTTGTCTTATTGATTGAGTACAAGAAGTGTTCATTACCAATTTCAACTACCAAATAAAGTGATCAGAAATTGGTAATTTGGCTAGTTTCATACACAACTCAAGTAAGGCCAGTTTCATAATAGGGTCCAGAATTAACAGTGCAAACATTCCTAGCACTAAAATAAAATTTTCTCTGTTCATTAGTCATGTCTCTAGGCCCCTCATATACTATTATGCTTGCTTTCCATTTTGAATTTTTATTTACACAAAAAATTGAAGATTTACTGTTATGCAGACTACTGCATTATTGTATAAATGGTATAAATAACATCAGTGCATTTGTGAAAGTACATTAGACGTGTATTAGATGTGTGACGTGATTTATTTACTCAAACATTGGCAAAAATCAAACATTTCCTTTACTTTGAGCTAAATTTCAAGGTATTTTAATCTGTAAACCATTCAAAATCATCTTTATTTTTGTAATACATATTTTCTATCAAAGGAGACCAAGAAAACGAGAATAGAACCATAAGTTCCATATGAAAATACACCACAAATTCAGTGATTTAAACCAAACACATGGTTGGAGTTATTTTTTCTCATTATGCACTACGTGCTGCAGGATTTTTTTTTGTGCTGCACACACTGACCACTCAGGCCCATTCTCTCATATGTAGGCCTACCAGCTTTCTCCTGCACAATTTGAAGCCGCTAGAATTTTGGCATAATATTTTGAGACCGACACTGGCTTGTAAGCCATAATATTACGGGACCGATAGTGAAAGGGCTAATCCAAAAACACGGTCAGTTTTTTTTCTCATTATGCACTGTGGGCTGCAGGATTTGTTTAATATGATGTACACTTACCACATAGATGCATTCTCTCATTTCTAGGCCCACATTTACCGCTCAAAGCTTATCTAAATGAGCCGAGCTCATAACATAGTACTACACCTTGGACCCTACTTCAAAGCCGTAGAACTACGGGATGGACCCTCAAAGGATTAATTATACCCATTTTTCATTTATTCAGACCTACTACTAAAATATATATGCCACTGTAAGCTAAGAATGAAAATATTTTAAGGTAAATAATGTGTGTGTGCTGTATATGTATTTTTTAGGCCTAGCTCTATTGCTCACTTAATATATTATAGTCTAAACATGCTATCAGGCTTTTATACGCATTTGAAAAAAATTTGCTATGTTTCACTTTACAGAAGTAGCCCGGCCCACTTGTATCAGAGAATCTGTTCTTGGCCTTCACTGTGAGCACCGAAACTCGTGTGGCCGTGGACTCATCATCTGGCACATCATAACCAGTGATTTACTACTCTTATGCAATCCAGCATGATGATTCACAGACCACTGTTACTCTCACTCAAACAAGAAACACCTTACTTTTCTCTCTTCTTTCCCACTTATTACTCGTGTATTTTACATATTTTTTTATTTGCATAGTTATTAGGCCTACATTTTCTTTGGTTATTTTATTTGTTTAAAAATATTCTAGAATTGTTCTTCTCATACTGCTTTACACATTTGATGTGTTGCAGGTATGTCTGACATTGTCAACTGTCTCTTCTATATACATGTAGTTGCACTTGTTTATTAACTATGCCAATATGTTTGTGATAATTCCACATCACAGCTCACTTTTAAATTTGTTTTGCTGTTAATATTATTGATCAATATTTTGTTACTTTTAACTGCTGTAATAGAATTGGTGATATTTCTCCAAATGGGGAGTGATGGCATCAGTGTGGAGTGTAGTGTGTGTAGCAGCAGCACCTTAAAGGTGTGCTGCTCCTGTCTCACCTTACTAACTTAAGGCTGTATGCCTTCCTCAAATAGTTCTCTATTGATGTTTCCCTTCCATCAGGTGACTGCTTCAAATGAGTTATGTTTTTCTTGCAGTGACAGTGATTGTATCATTATTCATTGTACTTCTATATTTATATTCATATGCTGTCTTAAGTGAACATTATAATAACTTTTGAATGCTCTTATCAGAGAGTTAGTGTGTGATTATTATGCATGATACTGTGTGTCATTAACTTTTTATAACTTTAATTTGAAGATGTTGAACTTAGGTCAAAATATCTCATCTCTGGTATTTAAGTTTCTGTTTAAGGGTTTATAGTTTGCATTGGTTGTAGCACATATTATGTATACCAAGAACCCATTATATGTGAATTATGTATAACTCACCACTATTAAAGAGTTGTAAATACCCTATGAATTTTATGGAATGATACATTTGACTTTATTTGGTTTTAACAAAACTTGTAAGACAATCTAAGTTATATACCATGTTATTTATACTTATAGTAAGCCTTTTAAGAACATAAGAACATAAGACTGGAGGAACACTGCAGAAGGTCTACTGGCCCATGCGAGGCAGGTCCTTATCAAAACGACCTCTACCTAAAGCTACCCAAGAAATAACTCCCATACCCAATGACACCAATCAAACCCAGCCCCTCCCACTCATATATTTGTCCAATCTCTTCTTAAAGCTACCCAAGGTCCTCGCCTCTGTCACCCTACTGGGAAGACTGTTCCACGCATCTTAAGCTCTGTTAGAAAACCAGTATTTACCTATGTCCTTCCAGCTGCTGTGTTTCTACCAGTTTGCAATTCACTTTTTGTGACTTTTTTCATCTTTCACTCTGAATGGCTCGCCATTATCCCAAAGCAGGCTGGATATTTCTCCCTCCCATGCCCTTTGGACCTCCTTTGTGTTATGTTAGACTTAGCATCTCTGTGGTGTATACTGCTAGCCCCCCTCACCACCAGTTTCCTCCTGGATGCATTCCATTCCATTATTCCCTTAACCCCTTCAGGGTCCAAGGCCCAAATCTGAAGTGGTGCACCAGTGTCCAAGAATTTAAAAAAAAAAAAATTATTTTTTATTATGAAATGGTAGAGAATCTTTTTGTGAAGGGAATAAAACAAAAAGTACGAAATTTGATGGAAAATTGACGAAATTATGCTCTCGCGAATTTTGATGTGTCAGCGATATTTATGAATCGGCGATTTTGCCGACTTTGACTCCCATTTTAGGCCAATTACATTATTCCAGTCAACCAAATTCTTACCTATTTCACTAGTATTACTTCTATTCTATCGATTGAGCACAAGAAATCGCCAAGTCAACTGTTTCAACGACAAATTAAAGTGATCGGAAATTGTTAATTTGGCCAATTTAACACAAAGTTCAAAATATTCCAATTTCAAAATAGGGTAAAGAATAAACAATGTAGGTATTCCTGGAACTAAACTAACATTTCCTCTGTTCATTAGTTAGGTTTTGAGGCTTTACAAATAAATTCCATTTTTATTTTTTATTCACATAATGAATTTTTATTCACACCAAAAAATAGAAGATTTACTCTTATGCAATATTGTAATAATTGTATAAATATCATCACCATATTTGTGAATGCATATTAGACCCACCAGCTGGCGTGTATTAGACGTGTGAGGTCGTTTGTTTACTCTTGAATATCGGCAAAAATTTAACATTTCCGCTACTTTGAGCTCAGTTTCATGCCATTTCCAGTGCTAAAACCAGTCAAAATCATCTCTTATTTCTGTAATATGCCTTCCATTCTATCAAATGAGCCCAAGAAATCGCAAATACAACTATAAAAAACATACGAGAAAACACTGCAAAGTCGCTGTTTTAATCGAAAAATCATGATTTCAGTTTTTTCTCTCATTATACACAGTGTGCTGCAGGATCTGTTTTATGTGGTGCACACATACCACATAGATGTATTCTCTCATATCTAGGCCCAAATGTACCACTACAGTTTATCAGAGTGAGCTGAGCTCATGACGTAGATCTACGGTTTGGACCCTGAACGTAAAGCCGTAGATCTACGGGACGGACCCTCAAAGGGTTAAATGTAGATAAATGCAATGCATTCTCTCACATGTGGGCCTACCAGCTTTCTCCCGCTTGATTTGAAGCCGCTAGAATTATTGAGTATATATACGTCAGAAACATTGGTTCGTAAGACGTATTTATACGTCGAAAACAGTCAAAGGGTTAAGGACTGGTGCTAAAGAGCTCTCCTTAGAATAGAATCTTCCATTAAAGGCCTGTTGTGCTATAAATTTTTTTGTATTTAATTTACTTATTTTATTTTTTTATTATCACACTGGCCGATTCCCACCAAGGCAGGGTGGCCCGAAAAAGAAAAATTTTCACCATCATTCACTCCATCACTGTCTTGCCAGAAGGGTGCTTTACACTACAGTTTTTAAACTGCAACATTAACACCCCTCCTTCAGAGTGCAGGCACTGTACTTCCCATCTCCAGGACTCAAGTCCGGCCTGCCGGTTTCCCTGAATCCCTTCATAAATGTTACTTTGCTCACACTCCAACAGCACGTCAAGTATTAAAAACCATTTGTCTCCATTCACTCCTATCAAACACGCTCACGCATGCCTGCTGGAAGTCCAAGCCCCTCGCACACAAAACCTCCTTTACCCCCTCCCTCCAACCTTTCCTAGGCCGACCCCTACCCCGCCTTCCTTCCACTACAGACTGATACACTCTTGAAGTTATTCTGTTTCGCTCCATTCTCTCCACATGTCCGAACCACCTCAACAACCCTTCCTCAGCCCTCTGGACAACAGTTTTGGTAATCCCGCATACATAAATAATTGGGTGTAAAAGTCATTTACACAAGCACACAAATGTTTGGTGTAAAAAGGTTCTGCCAGCAGGCATAAGGTAATAGCCCAAATATACACTTTACTAGCTAGATATTGCATACTAGATAAAGTAATACACAAGAATTTGTATGTTTTTGAAGTAGGACATTTAAGGTGGGATGTGTAAGAGAGCATCACTTTACAGATTGTGCCAGGCTCGGAAATAGATTCTGATGATGACCCTCCATTGCAAGCTACAGAACCAAGACCAAGACACTCACTCAAAGGTGCTGAACAAGAGACTACCTTCCTTCATACTGTATTGTCTCCACTGCCAAAAAGGTAGGTAGGTGTCTGTGTGTTTGTCTGGCTCTGTCTATCTCTGTCTCCTTCCCTCCCCCCCCCCTTTTTTTTTTTTTTTTTTTTTTTACACAGGGTTTGACAAGATTAGGTTAAGGGTCCCTAGCTTTACAAGTTGAGCATTCCTAACCATACTGACAAGCTAAGAGCTGTTACCTACATCATCTCACTTGAAAGCATTTTTATTATTATGAAACATGCAAGTAGGGAACAGGATGAAGTTGGAGCCATCTGTGGGCCAGCATTTTCATTTGATCAACTGACTTTATCTCGGTGATATCATTATGCTGTACAAATGTGTTCCAGACTCGAGTCATTCTGGGGATAAATGATCTCCTGTGAAGTGATGTTCTGGAGAAGGGTACAGCCAGAGTGAAGATGCTGCTTTTTGCCAGTCTTGTGGTATAGAAGCTTGCTCCTTGCTGTCCACGAAGTGGAGCCAAGTGTGGTACTTTGACAGTGTTCACCTTGTACATAACATTAGGGCTGCCCACATCCCTCCAGTGTCAAAGGCTCTGCTGAAATGACAGATCTATCCAGGATGGGTCCAGGCAAGAGATGAGGTGTCTTGCTCTGTTATATATTGTCAAGCAGTTGCAGATGAGATGGGAGGGCAGGCATGCCAAGAAAGTGCATAGTACTCAAGGTGTTAGCATACTTGTGCCTCATACAGAATTTTGCAACCCCTACCGTTGAGTAAATGCAAGATACGTCGAAATGCTGTAAGCTTCCTGACTGCCTTGTTTGCAAGATTTACACTGTGGTTTTTCATGATAAGTTTGGAGTCAAATTTCACCCCAAGGATATCAACTTCTTTCCCGGGTACCAACACTCTCCCATTCATACTTATTACTGCTCCGGCATTACCATCATGGTGCCTAGAGGCCATCATTTGTATTTTCTCAGGTGCAAATGTTAGCTGCCATCAGTTTCCCCAGGCTGATATAGCTCTTAGCTGGTGATTGATGTAGCTTAGAGCAGCTGGTATTTCTTCTCTTGGATAAGTAAATGTCAGAGAACAGTTGTCTGCATATGCATATGATTCTGGGATGAGATGAAGGTCATTGAAGTAGACATCCATAACAGTGGCCCAAGCACACTTCCCTGTGGAACACTTGCCCCAGTAGGATGTCTTGCTGATTCTGTTCCATTAAGAACTACCCTTAGAGATCTACCATGAAGGTAATCACTGAAGAGACATAATGTAAAGCCTGCAGTTCCCAGTGCTTGGAGTTATACCAAGAGGCCCTGGTGCTACACTTAGTCGAAAGCACCAGTAATGTCCAGTGCTACCACACAGCTGACTTTGGATTCATCCAGTGTCTGGTGCCATTTAGTGGAGAGGCTTAACAACAGACCAGCAGCAGAGTAACCTTTCCTGAAGCCATATTGATGGTCACAAAGTAGTGAGTGGTAGTTAGAAAACTGTCACTTGTCTTGAGATTGTCTCAAGGATCTTGCCAATGATTAGCAGGAGTGACACTGGTCACTCTGCTCTGCTCTTCTTTTTGTGAACAGGAACTACATTTGCCTCTTTCCACAGAGAAGGCCATTTACACTGTACTAGGCAGTGCTGAAAAATGCGAGTTAGAGGTGCTGCTAGCTGGTCTGCACATCTACTCAGCAATCTTGTGCTCAACTTGTCTGGGCCAAAAGCCTTTTCTTGGTCAAGCGATTTAAGAAGATGATGCACCTCCTCCTTCCTTATTGTCACCACTGACAGTTTTGACAGTTCTTGCAGCTAGCCAAGGAGGATCCCTTGCTGGATCAGGAACTTACATTTTGTTGTTAAGTAAGATACATATGCAACAGTTAGGTATCTTTATTTTGAGACGTTTCGCCTGCACAGTAGGCTTCTTCAGTTGAGTTCAGAAAAGTTGATTGAAGAGATGTGAAGATGATGTAATCAGTCCATCACCCTTGAAGTTTTGAGGTGGTCAGTCCCTCAGTCTGGAGAAGAGTATCGTCCCATAGTCTGAAACAATATGGAGTTGAAGTGACAGGATGGAGCCTTATATACCGCCAGGAGGTCAGATGTAGGCCACTAGTAGAGGTAAGAATGTAGTCGTTGGGAGGTCACGTCCCTCTCAAATCCAGCCATTCTCACTAGTAGAAGTTGTCCAAGTTGTTTTCTGTTTTGTACCAAGATACCATTGTGTTGCAGTGTCTGACAGAGTGAATATTAAAATGGTATAAAATACCGACAGGTTGTTAGGTAAGACACATATGCAACAGTTAGGTATCTGTGTAGGTATCTGATGGCCAATTTTTGAACTTCACTCATATGCCTATAGGCTTGCCTGTGCAAGTACCTGTTATAGGTAGTAGGATGTCTCTTATACTTTTGCCAAGCCTTGTACTTGGCAGTAGCAGCCTCTCTACAACAAAAGCCGAACCAAGGCTGATCTGTAGGCTTCATCACATACTGCCGGTGAGGGATGTGTTCTTGTCGTAGATTAAGGATGTGTCCAGTGAAGGTATTCGCTTGGTTGTCAACATCCCCTTGGAGAAGAGCATTCTAGTCGGTGGTGGTGACCTCAGAGCAAAGGGCTGGCCAGTTACCTTTTTCCCATAGCCAGGTTGTGTGTGTGGACTCCTCACCTCATTCTGTTGGGATCTTAACCCTTTCAGGGTCGACAGGCCCTCTCAGAGACTTGTTCTCAGGGTCCCCCAAATTTAAAAAAAAAAAAAAAAAATTCTTATGAAAAGATAGAGAATCTTTTCCCAGTCATAATGACACCAAAAGTATGAAATTTGATGGAAAACTTACGGAATTATGCTCTCGCGAAGTTAGCGGTCTTGACGATGTTTACGCATCGGCGATTTTCCCCACTTCGAGCCCTATTTTCGGCCAATTCCAGTGTACTTGTCGACAAAAATCATAACTATTTCGCTAGAACTCCATTTTTTCTATCGAATGAGTACAAGAAACCACCCATTTACCGATTTCAACTATCCAATACAGTGGTCAGAATCTAGCAATTTTTCCAATTTCACACAAATTTCAAAAGATGCCAATTTCCGAATAGGGTCCAGAATAAACAGGAAAGACATCCCTGGCATTAAAATAACATTTCCTCTGTTCATTAGTCACGTCCCCATGCCCCTCTTACATTCTTTTGCTTTCCACTTTGAATTTTTATTCTCACAAAAAAATAGAAGATTTACTGTTACGCAGACTACTGCATTGGTGTAGAAATGGTATAAATATTATCAGCGCACTTGTGAAAGAATATTAGACTCACCAGTTCACGTGTATTGGATGCATAGCATGATTTGTTTACTTTTGAACTTTGGTAAAAATCGAACATTTCTGCTACTTTGAGTGCAATTTCAAGGTAGTTTTCTTTGTAAAACCAGTCAAAATCATCTCAATTTCTGTAATATGTCTTCCGTTCTATAAAGTGAGACCAGGAAAACTAGAATACAACAATAAATGCCATACGAAAATACAGTGCAAAGTCGCTGTTTTAATCCAAAAACACGGTCCAAGTTTTTTTTTCCTCATTACGCACTGTGTGCTGCAGGATTTTCTTTATACCGCGCACACTGACAACATAGACCCATTCTTTCATATGTAGGCCTACCAGCTTTCTCTCACTAGAATTGAGGGCGCTAGAATTTAGGCGTACTAGTACGTCAAAAACCCTGGTGCCTAAGCCATACTAGTACGGCCAAAACCCTGAAAGGGTTAAGTGTTGTAAAAACAGCCTTGTGGTCAGATGATCCAACATAGCTGAGGGGTTGACAAGTGATTACCTTGTTCCAAATCACTCACTACTGGGTCAGGGGAGGAGCCAGAGTTGTGAATAGGGAAATCAACAAAGTTTCTCACGTCAAACACTGCAAGAAGGTCAGTCGGTTGGTCAGTCAGCCTCTGTCCCTCTTTTTTATACACAGGATTTGACAAGATTAAGTTAATCATTCCTAATTTTATTGACACGATAAGGATTCCTAACTTTATTGACAAGCTAAGAGCTGTTACCTATATCAGGTCATTTAACAGCCATTTTTATTGTTATGTGACATACAAATAGGGAGCATGATGAAGTTGGAGCCATCTGTGGGCCAGCAATTTCATTTAATCAACTGCCAGATGACTGTGAAACAAAAACCTGTAACTGTTTTGCATGATGGTAGGATTGCTGGTTTCTTTTTCTGTCTCATAAACACGCTAAGATAACAGGGATATCTTGCTACTCCTACTTACACTTTGGTCACACTTCACAGACACGCACATGCATATATATATATACATACATCTAGGTTTTTCTCCTTTTTCTAAATAGCTCTTGTTCTTTTTTATTTCTTCTATTGTCCATGGGGAAGTGGAAAAGAATCTTTCCTCCGTAAGCCATGCGTGTCGTATGAGGCGACTAAAATGCCGGGAGCAATGGGCTAGTAACCCCTTCTCCTGTATACAATTACTAAAAAAGAGAAGAAGAAAAACTTTATAAAACTGGGTTGCTTAAATGTGCGTGGATGTAGTGCGGATGACAAGAAACAGATGATTGCTGATGTTATGAATGAAAAGAAGTTGGATGTCCTGGCCCTAAGCGAAACAAAGCTGAAGGGGGTAGGAGAGTTTCAGTGGGGGGAAATAAATGGGATATAAATCTGGAGTATCTGAGAGAGTTAGAGCAAAGGAAGGGGTAGCAGTAATGTTAAATGATCAGTTATGGAAGGAGAAAAGAGAATATGAATGTGTAAATTCAAGAATTATGTGGATTAAAGTAAAGGTTGGATGCGAGAAGTGGGTCATAATAAGCGTGTATGCACCTGGAGAAGAGAGGAATGCAGAGGAGAGAGAGAGATTTTGGGAGATGTTAAGTGAATGTATAGGAGCCTTTGAACCAAGTGAGAGAGTAATTGTGGTAGGGGACTTGAATGCTAAAGTAGGAGAAACTTTTAGAGAGGGTGTGGTAGGTAAGTTTGGGTGCCAGGTGTAAATGATAATGGGAGCCCTTTGATTGAACTTTGTATAGAAAGGGGTTTAGTTATAGGTAATACATATTTTAAGAAAAAGAGGATAAATAAGTATACACGATATGATGTAGGGCGAAATGACAGTAGTTTGTTGGATTATGTATTGGTAGATAAAAGACTGTTGAGTAGACTTCAGGATGTACATGTTTATAGAGGGGCCACAGATATATCAGATCACTTTCTAGTTGTAGCTACACTGAGAGTAAAAGGTAGATGGGATACAAGGAGAATAGAAGCATCAGGGAAGAGAGAGGTGAAGGTTTATAAACTAAAAGAGGAGGCAGTTAGGGTAAGATATAAAACAGCTATTGGAGGATAGATGGGCTAATGAGAGCATAGGCAATGGGGTCGAAGAGGTATGGGGTAGGTTTAAAAATGTAGTGTTAGAGTGTTCAGCAGAAGTTTGTGGTTACAGGAAAGTGGGTGCAGGAGGGAAGAGGAGCGATTGGTGGAATGATGATGTAAAGAGAGTAGTAAGGGAGAAAAAGTTAGCATATGAGAAGTTTTTACAAAGTAGAAGTGATGCAAGGAGGGAAGAGTATATGGAGAAAAAGAGAGAGGTTAAGAGAGTGGTGAAGCAATGTAAAAGAGAGCAAATGAGAGAGTGGGTGAGATGTTATCAACAAATTTTGTTGAAAATAAGAAAAAGTTTTGGAGTGAGATTAACAAGTTAAGAAAGCCTAGAGAACAAATTGATTTGTCAGTTAAAAATAGGAGAGGAGAGTTATTAAATGGAGAGTTAGAGGTATTGGGAAGATGGAAGGAATATTTTGAGGAATTGTTAAATGTTGATGAAGATAGGGAAGCTGTGATTTCGTGTATAGGGCAAGGAGGAATAACATCTTGTAGGAGTGAGGAAGAGCCAGTTGTGAGTGTGGGGGAAGTTCGTGAGGCAGTAGGTAAAATGAAAGGGGGTAAGGCAGCCGGGATTGATGGGATAAAGATAGAAATGTTAAAAGCAGGTGGGGATATAGTTTTGGAGTGGTTGGTGCAATTATTTAATAAATGTATGGAAGAGGGTAAGGTACCTAGGGATTGGCAGAGAGCATGCATAGTTCCTTTGTATAAAGGCAAAGGGGATAAAAGAGAGTGCAAAAATTATAGGGGGATAAGTCTGTTGAGTGTACCTGGTAAAGTGTATGGTAGAGTTATAATTGAAAGAATTAAGAGTAAGACGGAGAATAGGATAGCAGTGAACAAGGAGGCTTTAGGAAAGGTAGGGGGTGTGTGGACCAGGTGTTTACAGTGAAACATATAAGTGAACAGTATTTAGATAAGGCTAAAGAGGTCTTTGTGGCATTTATGGATTTGGAAAAGGCGTATGACAGGGTGGATAGGGGGGCAATGTGGCAGATGTTGCAAGTGTATGGTGTAGGAGGTAGGTTACTGAAAGCAGTGAAGAGTTTTTACGAGGATAGTGAGGCTCAAGTTAGAGTATGTAGGAAAGAGGGAAATTTTTTCCCAGTAAAAGTAGGCCTTAGACAAGGATGTGTGATGTCACCGTGGTTGTTTAATATATTTATAGATGGGGTTGTAAGAGAAGTAAATGCGAGGGTCTTGGCAAGAGGCGTGGAGTTAAAAGATAAAGAATCACACACAAGTGGGAGTTGTCACAGCTGCTCTTTGCTGATGACACTGTGCTCTTGGGAGATTCTGAAGAGAAGTTGCAGAGATTGGTGGATGAATTTGGTAGGGTGTGCAAAAGAAGAAAATTAAAGGTGAATACAGGAAAGAGTAAGGTTATGAGGATAACAAAAAGATTAGGTGATGAAAGATTGAATATCAGATTGGAGGGAGAGAGTATGGAGGAGGTGAACGTATTCAGATATTTGGGAGTGGACGTGTCAGCGGATGGGTCTATGAAGGATGAGGTGAATCATAGAATTGATGAGGGAAAAGAGTGAGTGGTGCACTTAGGAGTCTGTGGAAACACTTGCCCCAGAAGGATGTCTTGCTGCTTCTGTTCCATTAAGAACTACCCTTAGGAGAGCTACCATAAGGTAATCACTGAAGAGACTTAATGTAAAAGCCTGCAGTTTCCCATGCTTGAGTTATACCAAGAGGTCCCTGGTGCTACAGACTTAGTTCGAAGCACAGCAATTGACCCAGTCAACCACACAGCTGACTTTGGAAAATTCATCCAGTGTACCTGGTGCCATTTAGTGAGAGGCCTTAACAACAGACCACAGCAAGAGTAACCTTTCCTGAAGCCATATTTGATGGTCACAAGTATGAGGGGTAGTTCGAAAAACTGTCACTTGTCTTGAAGATGTCCTCATAGGAAATCTTGCCAATGATTAGCAGGAGTGACACTGGTCACTCTGCGCTGCTCTCTTTTTTTGACAGGAACTACATTTGCCTCCTTTTCCCACAGAGAAGCATTTACATACACTGTACTAGGCCAGTGCTGAAAAATGCGAGTTAGAGGTGCTGCTAGCTGGTCTGCACATCAACTCAGCAAATCTTGGCTCAACTTGTCTGGGCCAAAAGCCTTTTCTTGGTCAAGCGATTTTAAGAAGATGATGCACCTCCTCCTTCCTTATTGTAATTATTGGAGTTGAAGTGACGTTGGAGCCTTATATACCGCCAGGTGGTTCAATTTGTAGGCCCACTAAGTAGAGGTAAAGAATGTAGTCGAGGGTATTCACGTCCCTCTCAAATCCAGAATCCAGACCAATCTCACTAGTAGAAGTTGTCGCCAAGTTGTTTTTTCTGTTTTGTAACCAAGATACCATTGTGTTGCAGTGCTGACAGAGTGAAAAAATATTATAATGGTATAAAACACCGACAGGTTGTTTCGGTAAGACACATATGCGAACAGTTAGTATCTGTGTAGGTATCTGAATGGCCAATTTATTGAACTTCACTCATATGCTATAGGCTTGCCTGTGCAAGTACCTGTACAGGTAGTAGGAATGTCTCCATATACTTTGCCAAGCCATGTACTTGGCATTAGCCAGCCTCTCTACAACAAAAGCCGAACCAAGGCTGATCTGTAGGCTTCATCCCATACTGTGCCGGTGAGGGATGTGTTCTTGTCGTAGATTAAGGATGTGTCCATGAAGGTATTCGCTTGGTTGTTCAACATCCCCTTGGAGAAGAAGCATTCTAGTCGAGTGGTGTGACACTCAGAGCAAAGGCTGGCCAGTTACACGTTTTTCCCTCCCATACCAGGTTGTGTGTGTGGACTCCTCACCTCATTCTGTTGGGATCTAACCTTTCAGGGTCGACAGGCCCTCTCAAGACTTATGTTCTCCGGGTCCTCCCACATTAAAAAAAAAAAAAAAAATTCTTATGAAAAGATTAGAGAATCTTTTCCCTATCCAGTCATAATGACACCAAAAGTAATGAAATTTGATGGAAACTTACGGAAATAAGCTCACGCGAAGTTAGCGGTCTTGACGATGTGTACGCATCCGGCGATTTTCTCCCTCTCCCCACTTTCGAGCCCTATTTACGGCCAATTCGAGTGTACTTGTCGACAAAAATCATAAACTAATTTCGCTAGAACTCCCATTTTTTCTATCGAATGAGTACAAGAAACCCCCCATTTACCGATTTCAACCAATCCAAACAGTGGTCAGAATCTAGCAAATTTTTCCAATTTCACACAAATTTTCAAAAGATGCCAATTTCCGAATAGGGTCCAGAATAACCAGGAAAAGACATCCCTGGCAATAAAATAACATTTCCTCTGTTCATTAGTCACGTCCCCATGCCCCTCTTCATCTTTTGCTTCCAACTATTGAATTTTTATTCGCCACAAAACAAAATAGAAGATTTTACTGTTAGCGCAGACTAACTGCATTGGTGTAGAAATGGAATAAATATTATCAGCGACTTGTGAAAGAATATTAGGACTCACCACTCATCACGTGTAATGATTGCATAGCATGAACATGTTTACTGTTTAGAACTTTGGTAAAAATCGAACATTTCTGCTACTTTGATTGCAAATTTCAGGTAGTTTCTTTGTAAAACCAGTCAAAATCATCTCTCAATTTCTGTAATATGTCTTCCCGTTCTATAAAGTAAGACCAGGAAAACTAGAATACAACATAAATGCCAATACGAAAATACAGTGCATAGTCGTGGTATTAATCCCAAAAACACGTCCAAGTTTTTTTTTTCCTCACTACCCACTGTTGTGCTTGCAGGATTTTTCTTTATAGACCCGCGCAACAGACTGACCACATAGACCCATTCTTCATATGTAGGCCTACAGCTTTCTCTCACTAGAATTGAGGGCGCTAGAATTAGCGTACTAGTACGTCAAAAAACCCTGTGCCTAAGCCCTAACTAGTACGGCCAAAAACCCTGAAGG
Source organism: Cherax quadricarinatus (assembly GCF_026875155.1). NCBI lineage: Eukaryota > Metazoa > Arthropoda > Malacostraca > Decapoda > Parastacidae > Cherax > Cherax quadricarinatus. The sequence goes on along the minus strand of NC_069447.1, from coordinate 7,198,615 downwards.
GTTAAAAGTGTTGTAATAACAGCTTGTGGTCAAATGATCCAACATAGCGAGTGTGTTGAAACAAGTGATTACCTACCTTGTTTCCAAAATCACTCACTACTGGGTCAGGGAGGAGCCAAGTTGTTAATAGGGAAATCAACAAGTTTTTCTCACGTCAAACACTGCAAGAAGGTCAGTCGGTCGTCAGTCAGCCTCTGTCCCTCTTTTTTATACACAGGATTTGACAAGATTAGTTAATATTCACTAATTTTATATTGACACGATAAGGATTCCTAACTTTATTGACAAGCTAAGAGCTGTTACCTATATCAGTGTCATTTAAACAGCCATTTTTTTATTGTTATGGTGACATACAAATAGTGAGCATGATAAGTTGGGAGCCATCCTGTGGGCCCAGCAATTTCATTTAATCAACACATGACTTTATTCGTTGATATCATTATGTTGTATGAACATGTTCCAGACCAGACTCATCCTGGGAATAAATGATCTGAGATGAAATGATGTTCTAGAGAAGGGTACAGTCAGAGTGAAGTTGCTGTTTGTTGCCTGTCTTGTTGTGTAGAAGCTCACCTAACACTGTCATTGGAGTGGAGACAGGTGTGGTACTTTGATGATATCGGCCTTGTACATAACAGTAAGGCCACCCACATCCCTCTGGTGTTGAAGGCTCTGCTGAAATGACAGATCTATCCAGGCTGGGTCCAGACGAGAGATGAGGTGTCTTGCTCTGTTTTCTACTCAGTCAAGAAGTTGCAGATGAGATGGGGGCAGACAATCCAAGAAAGTGGGGCATACTCAAGGTGTGAGAGTACTTGTGCCTTGTTCAGAATCTTGCATCCTCTTCTGTCAAGCAGATGCTAAATACGTCAAAGTACAGTAAGCTTCCTGGCTGCCTTGTTTGCCAGGTTTACAACGTGGTTCTTCGTGATCAGTTTGGAGTCGAATTTCATCCCAAGGATATCAGCTTCATCCCCAGGTCCTAACACTTCTATTCATACTTACCATTGCTCCATCATTACCATCATGGTGCCTAGAGACCATCATTTGCGTTTTCTCAGATGCAAGTGTTACCTGCCATCGGTTTCCCCAGGCTGATATAGCTCTTAGCTGGTGATTGATGTAGATTAAAGCAGCTGGCATTTCTTTTTCTCTTTTTTTTTTTTTTTACACAGGGTTTGACAAGGTTAGGTTAATCCTTAACCCTTTGACTGTTTCAGTCGTATATATACGTCTTATTCGTCGACTTTTAATAACATTGCTACAGGTTCCTTCTAGACAGATGAAAACCAAGATGGAAAATAAGAAGGTTCTCTTCTTATTCTCCATTCTTCCAAGTCCAATTGCAGTTGTATGCAAAGTATCAAAACTCTACACCAATACCGGGTGTTTGCGAATATATACCATAAAATTTTCTTTTATATCCCCCCCCCCCCTGAGCGGCTTTCACAAACGAGCAGGAAAAGCTGGTAGGCCCACATGTGAGAGAATGGGTCTGGTTGGGTAGGTGCACATATAAAAAAAAATCCTGCAGCATGCAGTGCATAATGAGAAAAAAAAACTCCGACCATTATTTTTTTTTAATTAAGATGCTGACTTTGTGGTCTTTTCATATACTATTTATGGTTGTATTTCTCATTTTCTTGGTCTCATTTAATAGAAGGAAAACATATTATAGAAATAGAGGTGATTTTGATTGTTTTTTACCTATGAAAAGAAACCTTGAAATGAGCTCAAAGGTAGGGGAAATGTTTGATTTTTGCCGATGTTCCAAAAGTAAAACAGTTTATGTCATTTTTCCCAATAATTCCAAGTAGCCATTCTAATATACGTCATGAATGGGTTGACATTGTTTATACAATTATTACAATATTGCAGTAGCCTGCATAGCAGTAAATCTATTTTTGTTTGAATAAAAATTCAAAATAGAAAGGAAGAGTAATATCAGAGGGGCCTGGGAGACATGACTGATGAACCCAAGAAAATATTTTTAGAGCCAGGAAGTCTTGTTGTTCATTCTGGACCTTTTACCCCTATTTTTGGTAATTGTCAGATTTTTTTTAATTTTTGTGAAATTGGCCAAAATTGCAAATTTCTGACAACGTTATATTGGGTAGTTGGAAATCAGTAAAATGGCATTTCTTGTACTCATCAATAGAAAAAATGAGTTCTAAAGAAACAGCTATGAGTTTATGGTTGACTGGAACAATAGAATTAGCCAAAAATAGGGCTCAAATTGGGCAAAATCGCCGATTCATAAATATCACCGAGGTCGCTAACTTTGTGAGAGCGTAATTCTTTCAGTTTTCCATCAAATTTCGTTCTTTTGGTGTCATTACAATTGGGAAAAGATTTTCTATCATTTCATAAGAATTTTTTTTTTTTTTTCGGAAATTTTGCCACACCAGGAGACGCCTCAGGATTTGGGGTTGCGACAGTCAAGGGGTTAAACTGTCCAAATGTAGATCTACATTCATTCACGTGGCGCTCCGAATATTCTGAAAAATGAAAAAATAATTTGTTTTTCTTTAAAATGAAGAGCAAACATTCTCTACATGTTATAGGATTAACCCTTAACCCTTAAACGGTCCAAACAAATCATCGTTCAAATTCGTAGTGCTACAAAAGTAGATATACTTATTTTTTTTACATATTTTCAATTTTTTTTTCAACAAGTCGGACCGTGCTCCCACCGAGGCAGGTGACCCAAAAAACAGAAAGAAAATCCCCAAAAAGACCAAATACTTTCATCATCATTCAACAACTTTTCATCCACACTCACAGACATTAATTCAAACTGTTTTTGCAGAGGTGCTCAAGAAACAAACAACAGTTAGAAGCATACACAATAAAGATAACACAACAAATCCCTCCAAACTGCCAATATCCCAAACCCCTCCTTTAACAGTTGCAGGCATTGTACTTCCCCATTTCCAGAACTCAAGTTCCGACTATATGAAAATAACCGGTTTCCTAAGCCACTTCACAAAAATTACCCTGCTCACACTCCACAAGATCGTCAGGTCCCCAGTACCATTCGTCTCCATTCACTCCTTCTAAAATGCCCATGCACGCTTGCTGGAAGTCACAACCCTCTGCCACAAAACCTCCTTTCCCCCCTCCTCTCCAACCCTTTCGAGATGACCCCTACCCCTGCCTTCCTTCCCTATAGATTTATTATGCTTTCCATATCATTCTATTTTGACCCAATACTCTCTAAATGACCAAACCACCTCAACAAACACCCCCTCCCCCCTTCTGCCCTCTTGACTATTACTTTTATTAACTCCATTCCACACCTTTTCTAATTTCCACACTCCGAATTCTCTGCATAATATTTACACCACACATTGCCTTAAACAGGACATCTCCACTGCCTCCAACCGTCTCCTCCGCTGCTGATTTACCACCCAAGCTTCACACCCATATAAAGAGTGTTGGTACTACTATACTTTTCATACATTTCCCTTCTTTGCCTCCATTAGATAAACGTTTTTTTGACTCCAACGTATACCTCCAACGCACCACTCAAACTTTTTCCCTCATCAATTTTATGATTAACCTCATCCACTTTATAAACCATCCGCCGACCCCGTCACTCCCAAAGTATCTAAAAACATTTCACTTTCCATACCTCCTCCTCCCCAATTTGATATCCAATTTTTCTTATCGATATTGGCATTTGATAACACTCATCACCTACACTTTCCTATGTTCACTTTCTATGAATCAGGGTAACACATTCCCAAACTCCATTCACTACCTTGCAATTTTGTCTTAGTATCTCCCATAAGCACAGTATCATCAGCAAAAAGTAACTGTGTCAATTCCCATTTTTAATTTGATTCCCAAAATTTAAATCCCGACCCCTCCCCCGAACACCCACCATTTACTTCCTTTACAATCCCCATCTATAAATATATTAAACAACCATGGGTGACATTACACATCCTGTCCTAAGACCTACTTTTACCGGGAAGTTTTCTCCCCTCTCTTCTACACACTCTAACCTAAGCCTCACTATCCTCATATAACTCTTTACAGCATTAATAACTTACCACCTATTCCCCATATAATCAACAATCTGCCACATTGCTCCGTCTAATTTTCAATAACAAAAAAAAAAAATTGTAAATAAACAGTTTTTTTACAACCGTTTCAAATGTAAAACAAAAAAGAAGATCTACATTTTTTACATACTTTCAGATGTTGAAAAAACGTATATATACGTTTGGACTGTTTAAGGTTAAACTGTCCAAACGTAGATATACATTGACATTGGCAGGCTCCGAATTAGACTATGTTTTTTTTACATGCTTTCAAATGGGAAAACAAGTCGGAGCACACGCATGTGAACGAGATTTTATGTTTGGACCATTTAAAGGACTTTCAGGGTTTCAGCCGAACAAGACAGTGGAACCCCCGCATACCGTTGGCATCACAAAAACTTAAATCCGCATACTTGGATACATTTTAATCGCTAAATTTTTGCCTCGCAACCGCTAAAAATACCCGCTCAACACTAATTCGTCCGAGACGCGACAATGTGGCGGCCTACCAGCCTCGCATGTTCCGCCGGTTGGCATTGTTTTACAAGCCAGCCTCCGCGGTAACATCCAAGCATACAATCGTAACATTCGTATTATTACAGTGTTTTTGGTGATTTAATCTGCAAATAGTGGACCATGGGCCCCAAGAAGCCTCTACAGTGCCATCCGTGGTAAAAAGGGTGAGAATATTATCGAAAATACTTGTACCATGGTCAACTGTGTCTGCGGCTGCTGCTGTATGCAACTGCTCCCACTGCTGCTGCGCTGGTATCACCGTCAGCTGCTGCTGCTGCTGCTGTACCATTCCACCGTCAGCTGCTGCTGTTTAAGTACCGTCGCTGCCTGCTGAGCATCGTCTGCTGCTGCTGTAGCAATCGTCTGCTGCTGCTGTAGCAACTGTCATGCTGCTGTAGCACTGTCCAGCTGCTGCTGCTGCTGCTGCTGCTGCACTGTCAGCTGCTGCTGCCCTGTAAGCACTGTCAGCTGCTGCTGCGCTGTAGCAACTGTCACTGCTGCTGAATCTGCTGGTACCACCTCAGCTTGCTGCTGCAGCTGTACACTGTCAGCTGGCTGCTGCTGCTGTAGCACTGTCCGCTGCCGCTGCTGCTGCTGCTGACCACAGTCACTGCTGCTGCTGCGTGTACCAACTGTCACTGCTGCTGCTGCTGCTGCTGCTGTAGCACTGTCAGCTGCTGCTGATGCAGCTGTAGCACTGTCAGCTGCTGCTGATGCTGCTGTAAGCACTGTTTTGGATGTGGCTTATGAGAATACCAAGAAACAATAACCCTCAGAGGGTAGCCACCCAGGATAACCCAAAAAAGTCAGTGTCATTGAAGAACTAACTTATTTCCATGGGGTCCTTAATCTTGTCTCCCAGGATCAAACCCACACCAGTCGACTAACACCCAGGGAACAGGAAAAACGCCTGGAACTATGCTCATATTGAATTTAAAGCCACAAAGGTTGGTTTTGAGAGATTTTAAGAATCGTAGTGGACATACACAGTGTGATAAGAGCCTGTTCTGGAAGAAATGCCAAACAGGACCTACATACTCAGGAGGAAAAGCACTCCAGGACACAGTGTCTCATCAGTCCATTGCTGGCATCTTCAATAAAGGTAAGGTGTCATTTATTCTCATTTATAGAAGTGCATGTACTACTCTACTACTGTGCCATGTATCCTTCTCTTTGTGGGGTAGGAAAATGTATATTTCATGTGTTAAATTTTTTTTTTTTTTTCATACTTTTGGGGTGCCCTTGCACAGATTAATTTGATTTCCATTATTACTTATGGGAAAATCATATCGCATAAAACGTAATTTCGCATAGCAATGAGCTCTCAAGAACGGATTAATAACGTTATGGGGCCGGGGGTCCACTGACAGCTTACGTCCAGGGTCCTTGACGTAACTAGTACTCATAAATTCTTGGCGCTCTTCACAAATCTAGTGAGAGAAAAGCTGGTAGGGCCCTACCTTTGAAAAGAAGGGTCTGGTGTCAGGTGCGTGGTTATAAAAAAAAATCCTGCAACACAAACAGTGCGTAATGGAAAAAAAAAAACTTTGACCGGTTTTTGATAAAACGGTGACTTTACACTGTATTTTTTTGTATGGTATTTATTATTGTATTCCTAGTTTACTATTCTCATTTGATAGAATGGAAGTCATACTACCAGAAATTGAGATGCTTTTGACTGGATTTACAATGAAAAAGTACCTGGAAATTAAGCTCAAAATAGCAGAAATGTTTTGATTTTTTAAACCAAAATTTTCAAAAGTAAACAAATCATGCTAAGCGTCAAATACAACTGTCAACTGTGAGTCTGATATCTTTCACAAGTGCGCCGATATTATTTATACCATTTCTACACATAATGCAAGTATCTGCATAGCAGTAAATCTTCTATTTTTTATTTATTGTGAGAAATAAAAATTCAAAATGGAAAGCAAAAGAATGTAAGAGGCGGTGGGGACAGAGTAATGAACATAGGAAATGTTATTTTAGTGCCAGAATGTCTTTCTTGTTTATTCTGGACCCTATTCGGGAAATTGGCAATCTATTGAAATTGTGTGACATTGGCAAAAATGCTAGCTTTCTGACCACTGTATTGGATACCTGAAATCGGTAAATGTGGATTCTGTACTCATTCCAAAGACAAAATGGAGTTCTAACGAAATAGTTATGATTTTTTGTCAACAAGTACAACACACTGGAATTGGCCGAAAATAGGGCTCAAGTGGGCAAAATCGTCGATGCGTGAACACGTCAAAACCGCTAACTTCATGCAAGCATAATTCTGTAAGTTTTCCATCAAATTTCATACTTTTGGTGTCATTATGATCGGGAAAAGATTCTCTATCTTTTCATAAGAAAAAATAATTTTTTTTTTCTTGAAATTTGGGGGACCCTGAGAACAAGTCTCTGAGAGGGCCTGTGGACCCTGAAAGGGTTAAGTGTTAAAAAGAGATTTTAGGGTTAGTACTTACCAAGATATAAGACTGAAGTTGGCTCTGGATGCTCACTTGTCAGCAACATCGACTCCTGCTGCTTGCATTAGTGTTGCCAATATAACTTTTTTTCTCGTTTTTATTTTAATTTATATATTTTTTATGTTCTGATAATTACAGTTTATAATAGTTCTTGTAATTTCATAGCCAATCTTTGTTCTGACACTAATATTAGGTACCTAAATAGCACTCAAATAGTCACATTCACATTGACCAAGGTGAACATTTACACCTGCTTGGGTTATTTACTTTTGCTAGAAATAAATAAAAAGTATTTAAGGTCCCCGCAATGTTTTTAGAAACCCTGGAGTAAATACCTTGAAGATGTTGTAAGAAAGGCAAACCCTATACAGTGGGACCCCCGCATAAACGATGGCACACATACGATTTTTCCGCATACCGATTACCTTTTATCGCAAAATTTATGCCGCGCACACCGATTAAAAAACCCGCTTTACCGATTTTCCGTCCGAGACGCGTCCAATGTGCCATCAGATCCAGCCTCACATGGCCGGCCGTCCCATTTGTTTACCAGCCACCATCCGCGGTAACAACCAGCATACACCGGAATAATTTCGTATTATTACAGTGTTTTCGGTGCAGTTTTCTGGAAAATAAGTGACCATGGGCCCCAAAAAGCTTTCTAGTGCCAACCCTGTGGTAAAAAGGGTGAAATTAGTATGGAAATTAAGAAAGATTTTGAAGGGTATTGGGCTAACCCTGAGAACCTATGCCAGTTGTGGAAAATCCATTGTGCCTACTTCAAAGATTAGGAAATGTGCACAGTGGGTTAACCTGCAAACCTTTCTAGATGAAAAATCACACCCTGACACAGCTGTTGCAAGCCGAGCTGTGACTATTTCAATGGACAATGTTTGCCCATTTTAGACAAATCGTTAACGGAACGGGCAGGTACAGAGTTTCTCTATGGACAGATTTGTTGTGCGACAGAGGTCCAGTTGACTCTCAAGCTGGTCCTAGTGGCATTAAAAGAAGAAGGGGAATAACCCCGGAAAAGGACTAGCTACCAACTCAAGTCCGTAAATGGAAGGTGATTCCCCTTCTAAACAGTAAAAGAAGATAATGCTCTCCCCTCCTTCTCCATCCCATCAATCATCACCAGATCTTCAATAAAAGTAAGTGTCATTTAATTGTGCATGCCTTTTTCAGTTTGTGTGTATTAAAATTAACATTTCATGTGGTAAAAAAAAATTTTTTTCATACTTTTGGGCGTCTTGCACGGATTAATTTGATTTCCATTATTTCTTATGGGGAAAATTCATTCGCATAACGATTATTTCGCATAACGATGAGCCCTCTTGCACGGATTAAAATCGTTAACCGGGGGTCCACTGTACTGTTGACAGCCCAGTGACATTTGATAAATACCCACTGCTCCAGCTAACCCTCGCTGTATTTGTTATCACTGTTACACACACAAACATGTGTTGTCTCTGTTTATTTATCTGTGTGGAGTATATGTATATCACACTCCTTGAAGAATTGTGTAATGACATCTGTTATCAGCTCGGTGACATTTGATAAATGAGTGCTCGGGGGAACTCTGGCTTTATTTGTTTTCACTGATACACACAGACATGTTTCTGTCTATCTATCTTTCTGTCTATCTTTGTCTGGAATTTTTGGATTATTCTAGGTAATTTACACCATGTATAATTGTACTTATGTCTACATGTGAGACAGATATAGATAGACAGATGTAGAGATATAGATATATAGACAGATATAGACAGAAATATAGACAGAGATATAGACAGAGAGAGAGCCAAAGCAAGCCAGCCAGCCAGCCTGCCGAATACTTAAGAACTTAAGAAAGAAGGAATACTGCAGCAGGTCTACTGACCAATCATGCAATGCGGTACATGTCCACCCACCCCCCTGGCTTAGACCACAAGACCTGCCTAGTCAGGTCACATCCATTGAAGGAAGGAGCATGACATCAGACCTAGTAACACAAGCTAGTCAGGTCCAACTCACACCCACCCACACTCACTCATGTATTTATCTAACCTATTTTTACTTTCCTCTAACTCCTTTGAGGTCCGTGCGTAGATTTACAGCTTTACACGTAGAGGTCCCAAACCGTAATTTACATCATGAGCTCAGCTCCCTCTGATAAGCTGTGAGCGGTAAAATTTTGGCCCTAGATATGAGAGAATACATCTATGTGGTATGTGTGCACCATAATAAAACAAATCCTAGCAGCACACAGTGCAGAGAGAAAAAACCGAGACCGTAATTTTTCGATTAAAAATACAACTTTGCAGTGTTTTTATTGTCGTTTTTTATAGTTTGTATTTTGCGATTTCTTGGTCTCATTTGATAGAATGGAACGATATATTAGAGAAATAGAGATATTTTTGATTGGTTTAAGTACTGAAATGGCATGAAACTGAGCTTCAGGAGTGGAAGTGTTAAATTTTTTGCCGATGTCAAGATAAACAAATGACCTCACACGTCTAATACCCGCCTGCTGGTGGTCTAATATACATTTCACAAATGAAGTGATATTATTTATCAGTTATTACAACATTGCATCAATAAATCCTTCTATTTTTTTAGTTTGAAAATAAAAATTCATAATGTAATAGAAAAATCAAAATGGAATTCATCTAGTAAAGCCTGAAAACGTAACTAATTGAACAGAGGAAATGTTATTTTAGTGCCAGGAATCTGCAATGCTTAATCTGGACTATTTTTGAACTTTGGAGATTAAATTGTCAAATTACCAATTTCCTATCCACTTTATTTTGTAGTTAAAACAGTTTGACTTGGCGGAATTCTTGTGGGTTCAATTGATAGAATAGAAGTACACTAGTGAAATAAGTCCTAAGAATTAGGTCGACTGGAATAATGTAAATGGCCTAAAATGGGGAGTCAAAGTCGCAAAATCCCGCCGATCGTGAAAATGCTGACACATCAAAATTGTAGAGCATAATACGTCAATTTTCCAGCAAATTTCATACTTTTTTGTTTTATTACCTTCCAGAGAAAGATTCTCTACCAATCATAAGAAAAAATAACCAAATTATTTTTTGAAAATTCTTGGACACTGGTGCACACTTTGAAATTTGGCCTTTGGACTCCGAAAGGGTTACAGTGGGAGTGTTAATGCGACATGGCATCAGTGAATCCCTGGTGTTTGCCACGCTGTTTGCTCTAGCTGGTGCTCAATTGAACTGGTGCTCCCACAAGGTACTAAGGGCTCCTAATGTTTTTATCGTGCGCACAGAGTGCACAGAAAACCCATCTTTCATGTCAGGCGACTCGAGCCTATTGTGCCGAAATTTATAGGAATGAAAAATAAAACGTCGACCTACGTTTGGACAGTTTAAGGGTTAAGGATTCCTAACTGTATTGACAAGCTAAGAACTGTTACCTACATCAGCTCTTTGAAAGCATTTTTATTGTTATGAAAAACACATACAAGTTATGGTGAACAGGATGAAGTCGGAGCCATCGTGGCCAGCAATTACATCCTGCCAACTGACTATCTCGTTGACATCATAATGCTGCATGAATGAGTTCCATACTTGGTCATCCTGGGATAATGATCTCAGATGAAGTGATGTTCTGGAGAAGGGTACAGCCAGAGTGAAGTTGCTGCTTTCTGCCTGTCTTGTGGTATAGAAGCTTGCTTCATGCTGTCCTCGAAGTGTATCCGAGTGGTGGTACATTAGACAATATTGGCCTTGTACATAACAGTAATGCCACCGCACACCCTCTTGTGCTAGAAGGCCTGCTGAAATGACAGATCTATCTACTAGTATTGGGTCCAGGCGAGAGATGAGAAGTCTTGCTCTGTTCTCTATTCTGTCAAGCAGTCGCAGATCTATCTATCTGTCTGTCTGTCTCTCTCTCTCTGTATGTTTCTGTTTTGTATTTTCTATCTTGTGTTTTGTCTCTTATCTTCTGACTTTGCCCTTTTCTTGTCTTTGTCTTCATGTCTTTGACTCAGTGTCTCTCTTCTTATCTATCCCTGTCATATGTATCATGTCCTGTCACTGTGTCTGTCTCTTGTCCCTGTCTACCTGGAGGGTTCTCTAGGGGCTCAGTGCCCTAGCAGCCTGGTCTATGACAGGAATCATGTGGATGAGGCTGATCAACATGCTGTAAACTGGCCAGCCTTTTTTTGTGTCTTGTCTGTCTGCTTCTTTCTCTGTTTCTCACTGTGTTTTGTTTCTCAATCTCTGTGTCCTGTCCCCTGAATAAGTCTTTGTATCTCTGGGTATCTATCTCTGTGCCTCTGTTCCAGTATGTCTTTTTCTGTGTGTCCCTATATCACTGCATCTTTCTGTCTGTCTCTATCCCTTTCCTCTCTCTCTTGGGCTCTCTCACTGCCTTTGTCAGTGTCATTCTCTTTATCTTTTCTACAAACTAGTCATTCACTCCTTACAGTAATGCACTACATGTACTAACCTATATGCGTAAAAAGATTCACACCTTGTGGCAGCTTTGTGCATGCATGTGCACATACGTGGGTGTGTTGTGTGTGTGTGTGTGTGTGTGTGTGTGTGTGTGTGTGTGTGTGTGTGTGTGAGTGTGTGTGTGTGTGTGTGTGTACTCGCCTATTTGTGGTATACATGTTAGTGACAGAGGTCTGTAGTTTAATGTCTCGTGTCTGTCTCCTTTTTAAAAAATTAGGACTACATTTGCCATCTTCCATACCTCAGGGAGTTGCCCAGTTTCAATGGATGTGTTTAAGATCTTTGTTAGTGGCACACACAGCATCTTTGCTCCCTCTCTAAGGACCCATTGAGAGATGTCTAATCCCACTGCCTTTGAGGTATCAAGTTCACATAGCAGCTTCTTCACCTCCTCCTCGGTTATGTGTATCTCATCCAGCACTTGTTGGTGTACCTCCCTGTTTTGATTTCCTGGAGTCCTACCGGTTTCCACTGTAAATATGTACTTTAAATCTCATGTTGAGCTCCTTGTGTACCTCTTGGTCGTTTCTTGCAAACTCCCCATCATCCTTCCTCAATCTGACTACCTGGCCCTTGACTGTTGTTTTTCTCCCGATGTGGCTATACACAATTTGGGTCCGAGAACTTGACTTTCGATGCTTGTCATTTCCATATCGTCAGCTGAGCATCCCTTCATAATCTGTGCCATTCGTTCTGGCTCTTTCTCCGGGGTATTGTTGGTTGTGGATAAATGAAACATTAGCAGAGAATACTCCTATGACTTCGATTATTTGTTGAAAAGCTAGGCATTGCATGGAAGTTTGGTAAAGAAATTGCCTGCAAATGGTGTAAGTGAGGTGAATTTCAGGCCAGCCAATAAGGCTGTTTGAGAGATTTAGAACCGTACTGGCATACACAATGTGTTAAGGCATGGGGAGGGAGGCATGCCAGTTCGGGAACCACAAGGCGGCTGAAAAAAATATAAATGTGCAATGAATCCAGAGACATAGAGGGCTGAAGGACTGAAACTGAACAGTGTTCAAATTGTGACAAAACAGGCCTCTTTTGGAAGAAAAATGCCAAAAAGACCTTCAATACACAAGAGAAAAGGCATGCCAGACTCAAGCCTATGAAAGACAGGCTGACGCTAATGTTCTGTGCTAATGCTAATGGGATTTCAAAGTGAAGCCATTACTATGTACCCATTCTGCTGAAATCCCAGAGTGTTCAGGAAAAACAATTTATGAAGAGTAAATTGTGTTGTTTTGGAAATCTCATAGTAAGGCATGGGTCCACGAGGGCAATTTTTCCGTCGAGTGGTTCAATGAAGTGGGTTCGGCCCTAGTGTGAAGGAGTACTCCTGAAAAGAATTGATCATCAAGTGCCGTGCTAGTACTGACAATGCACCTGCTCATCCCCAAACTTGGATGACCTAATTTTCGAGGAGTATGGTTCATCACAGTAAAAGTTCCTAGCCCCCGAATACCACTCGCTCTCCTCCACCCATGACCAGCAGGTTCTGCAAACTTAAAAAACTCTACACAAAAGCAATGTTTTCCACAGGTGCTTGACTGTGACCACAGACACTCCCTTGACCCTAAGAATTTTGGAGAGAACACTCAGCCTCCTCCACCTGCAATAACCCTAATAGGTATGGCTTGGGAGGGGAGTGACTACCCAGGACTTTGAAACTCCTGCCTGGAAGAAAATTGTGCAAGATTGTGTCGACCAGAGGATTTGAAGATATTGGGACTGACCCTAATGAGCCTAAGTCTGTTGTAAAAACAATTGTGGCACTGGGGAGTTTCCATGGGTTGGATGTGAGGTTTGGAGGATGTGGAAGAATTGGTGGAAGACCACAATGAAGAGCTCCCACTGAAGAGCTGCAAGAAGCATCACAGGAAAGCAACAACACATCACAGCTCAGAATCTTGCTGCAGAGGAGGAAGGAAGAGAGATGGAAGAAGGTGCCTTCTTCAGAAATTAAAGAGATTTTTACTGTGTGGGGTAAGATGGAAAAGCTTATGGAAAACATCACCCCGATGCAACATCCCAGCAATTCCAGGAACAGCTGTTTAAAAATTGACCACTGTCTGGAAAACCTTCCAGCTCCTGCAACCCAACTCTTGCTCCAGGGGGATGCAACTTAAGGCACCTAAAATGGAGGAATATAGCAAATAATATGTTGCAGTAATAACACCAGGAAGGCAGCTCTGAATGAAAACTCACACTCACCGAGCTTTTTAAATCTCTGCACAAATTCAATTTAAACCACAAATAAAGAGCCTACTAGACTGGAGAATACGCTATACCTCATCTCACTAACAATGATGAGCTGATAAGAAATATCACCATATCCAAAAACAATATACTCAATCACAACATAATTGAGGTTCAGTCATGTATGCGCGGACCCCAGACCGACATAATGAATTAGTCCACGAGGGAGCATTCACCAAAATCAGTGGCCCAAGCACACTTACCTGTGGAAACACTTGCCCCAGAAGGATGTCTTGCTGCTTCTGTTCCATTAAGAACTACCCTTAGGAGAGCTACCATAAGGTAATCACTGAAGAGACTTAATGTAAAAGCCTGCAGTTTCCCATGCTTGAGTTATACCAAGAGGTCCCTGGTGCTACAGACTTAGTTCGAAGCACAGCAATTGACCCAGTCAACCACACAGCTGACTTTGGAAAATTCATCCAGTGTACCTGGTGCCATTTAGTGAGAGGCCTTAACAACAGACCACAGCAAGAGTAACCTTTCCTGAAGCCATATTTGATGGTCACAAGTATGAGGGGTAGTTCGAAAAACTGTCACTTGTCTTGAAGATGTCCTCATAGGAAATCTTGCCAATGATTAGCAGGAGTGACACTGGTCACTCTGCGCTGCTCTCTTTTTTTGACAGGAACTACATTTGCCTCCTTTTCCCACAGAGAAGCATTTACATACACTGTACTAGGCCAGTGCTGAAAAATGCGAGTTAGAGGTGCTGCTAGCTGGTCTGCACATCAACTCAGCAAATCTTGGCTCAACTTGTCTGGGCCAAAAGCCTTTTCTTGGTCAAGCGATTTTAAGAAGATGATGCACCTCCTCCTTCCTTATTGTAATTATTGGAGTTGAAGTGACGTTGGAGCCTTATATACCGCCAGGTGGTTCAATTTGTAGGCCCACTAAGTAGAGGTAAAGAATGTAGTCGAGGGTATTCACGTCCCTCTCAAATCCAGAATCCAGACCAATCTCACTAGTAGAAGTTGTCGCCAAGTTGTTTTTTCTGTTTTGTAACCAAGATACCATTGTGTTGCAGTGCTGACAGAGTGAAAAAATATTATAATGGTATAAAACACCGACAGGTTGTTTCGGTAAGACACATATGCGAACAGTTAGTATCTGTGTAGGTATCTGAATGGCCAATTTATTGAACTTCACTCATATGCTATAGGCTTGCCTGTGCAAGTACCTGTACAGGTAGTAGGAATGTCTCCATATACTTTGCCAAGCCATGTACTTGGCATTAGCCAGCCTCTCTACAACAAAAGCCGAACCAAGGCTGATCTGTAGGCTTCATCCCATACTGTGCCGGTGAGGGATGTGTTCTTGTCGTAGATTAAGGATGTGTCCATGAAGGTATTCGCTTGGTTGTTCAACATCCCCTTGGAGAAGAAGCATTCTAGTCGAGTGGTGTGACACTCAGAGCAAAGGCTGGCCAGTTACACGTTTTTCCCTCCCATACCAGGTTGTGTGAAAAGGGGGAGACACTGGTCAGGAAATAGCAACACGAACTTAAGCTAAAAGAATCCTTTGGGAGTGGGGAATCGCGGGAAGAACTAAAAGCCAAAAAATGAAATCGAAAAAAACCCCAAAGTATTTCTTTCCTATGCCAAATCAAATCGAAAACAACGTCCAGTTTTGGGGCCCCCTACTTAAACAAGGGGGGTCCTAACAGATACAACAAGGAAAAAGAGTGAGCATCAAGCCCAATTTTACTCAGTTTTTAGCAAGCCGCAACCAACTGAGAGTCGAAGATCAAAATAAATTTTTTATGAGGGAAGCCACAAAATTTTGATTAACACAAGCCTACCCCGATGTTATCCTGACGCCAAATGACTTGAAAAGGCGAAAAAAGCTGCCCACCCGGGCCCCAGGCCAGACCAGGGGAACCGTGTTCATAAAGAACGCAAGAAGCCCCTATCACGACCCCTTTTCCATCCTATGGAGAGGGAGCATGGACAGGGGTGTCCCCATTACTAAAAACAACAGACATGCCCCACTCCACAAAGGGGGCGTAAAGAACAGCAAAAAACTACAGACCAAAACACAACTCCCATATATAAAAAATCTTTGAAAGGGGTCCTAAGAAGCAAGATACCACCACTAAAAAACCCACATTACACAACCCAGGGCAACATGGGTTTTAGAACGGGTCGCCCCTGTCTGTCTCAACTTTTTACCACTACAAAAGGCCTAATGACTAAAAGACAAAAAAAATGCAGTGTAATAAAAACAGATTTTGCAAAACCCTTCGACAAGTTCCATGGCGTAATACGCAAAAAATCGTGCAAAAGGGAAATCGGGGAAAATCGGTCGATGGATCTTTAAAAATTTTCCCCCTAACAGAAAAACAGAGGTAGTCGTCAAAAGATAAAGTCCGAGGGAGCTACGTGAAAAGCTCTGTTTCCCCAAAGGGACAGTACCGCTCCCCATCTTGTTTATCCTTATTCCGCATAGACAAGGATGTCAGCCCAAGCACCGTGTCTTCCCTTTTCAGATGACACCCGAATCTGCTGACAGTGTTTCCATTGCAGACACTGCAAAACTCCGGCAGCATCAACCAAAATTTTTAGTGGGGTGCTGAAAAAAAAATGAATTTTAACGATGAGAAATTTTAATTACTCAGATATGGAAACATAGGAAATTAAATCTTTTTCAGGTCAAAACAAATTCTGGCCACAAAAAGAGGAAACACCAAAGTCAAAGACCCGGGGGTGATATGTCGGAGGATCTCACCTTCAAGGGCCATAAACATTGATCAATCGCATCTGCTAGAAAAATACAGGGGGATATGAGAACCTTCAAATGGGAGGCCCCAAACCCATGTGACATCTTCAGGTCACTTTTTCTATCTAGGGTGGAAAAATTGTGCACACTAACAGCACCTTTCAAGGCAGGTGAAATTGCCGACCTAGAAAATGTACAGAGAACTTTCACGGGGCGATAACGGAGATAAAAACCTCAATTTTTGGGAGGCTTGAGGTTCCCCAAACCTGTATTCCCCGGAACGCAGGAGGGAGAGATACATATTTATATACCCTGGAAAATCCTAGAGGGACTATCCGAACTTGCACAAAAATCCCCACTCGGCAAAGACTTGGGCAGACGATGCCCCACCCCCCCAATGAAAAGAGGGGTGTAAAAGCACGTTAAAAGACCATACAATAAGTTCAGGGGCCCGAGACTGTTCAACCCCCTCCCAGCACACAAAAGGGGGATTACCAACAACCCCTGGCAGTCTAAGCGGCACGGGAAAAACCCTAAAGCCCAGTTCCGGGATCAGGGGGCTGGGGTGTATTTTGGTTTGCGTGCAGCCACGCAAGCCTTTTGATAGGCTCTGACCCACCAGGAGGCCTGGTTCAGCCCCGGGCCGCGGGGGCTTTACCCCGGAGCTCTCTGGGGAACCCGGAAAAAAGGGTTTTTCAAGCCAGGTTGGCAACATGAAAAGTGACAAAGTCTTGGGGCCATTTTAGGGAAGTGTTAAAGAGACGCCAGAAAAAAAGCTCTCTCCACGTTATTTTGTGAGACAGGACTCCAGTGACTCTCAAGGGGTCCTAGTTGGCTTTAAGAAAAACAGAGAAGAAAAGCAACCCCAGAAAAGCAAATGGTACCTGAGGTGTTGATGGAAGGGGATTCCCCTTCCAAACTATAAACAATCCACTCTCTCTCCTCTTCCAGTCTCCCATACACTAAGAAGAATCTCCAATAAAGGTAAGTGTTATGCTGTTAATGTTTCATTCATCATTTCCCATTGTATTGTTTATGTACTACATGTATATTTCATGTTAAAAATTTTTTTGTTTTAATACTTCTGGGTTTCAGGAACGGATTAATTGTATTTACATTATTTCTTATGGGGAAAATTGATTCGTAAATCGTAAATTTCGTTTATAGTAATGGCTCCAGGAACGGATTAATTACGAAAAACGAGGGACCACTGTAATTGACACTTACCTTTAATGAAGATCTGGTGATGATTGATGGGATGGGAGGAGGGGAGTGTGTTGAAGTTTTTAATGTTTAAAAAGGGGAATCCCCCTCCATTGGGGACTTGAGGTAGCAAGTCCTTTTCTGGGGTTACTTCCCTTCTTCTTTTAATGCCACTAGGACCAGCTTGAGAGTCACTGGACTTCTGTCGCACAATATATCTGTCCATAGAGGCCTGTACCTCTCGTTCCTTTATGACTTTCCTAAAGTGGTTCACAACATTGTCAGTGTACAGGTTGCCAACACGGCTTGCAGTAGCTGTGTCAGGGTGATTTTAAATCAAAAAAGTTTGCAGTTAAAGGGCCACTTTGCACACTTTCCTTAATCTTTGAAGTAGGCTACTTTGTCAATTTCTCTATCCCCTCCTGCGAAGCAGTTTCCTCAGGTCTGGCCTCTTGCTGTTGAAGATGATCTAGCAGCTCATCAGTGGTTAGTTCATCATTGTCCTCCTCCACCAACTCTTCCACATCCTCCCCACTAACCTCCAACCGCAAGGACTTTCCCAATGCCACAATGGATTCCTCAACTGGCATAGGATTCCCAGGGTTAGTGTCAAACCCTTCAAAATCCCTTTTGTCTACACATTCTGGCCACAGTTTCTTCCAAGCAGAGTTCAAGGTCCTCTTAGTCACTCCCTCCCAAGCCTTACCTATAAGGTTTACACAATTGAGGATATTAACCCTTTCAGGGTCCATCCCGTAGATCTACGGCTTCACGTTGAGTGTCCAAACCGTAGATCTATGCCAAAATTCTAGCGCCGTCAAATTTAGCGCGAAAGCGCTCATAGGCCTACATGTGAGAGAATGGGTCTGCGTGGTGGGTGTGCGCCATAAACAAAAAATCTAGGCGCCCGCATAGCATTGTGGGAACGCCGGCTCAGTTACCCTTGTTCACCATGCCTCGTCGCAAGTCAGCTCTCACTCCTCGGAAAATTGGGACTCTCCTCTTCCTATCTGATTGTTCTGACACTGATGGAAGTGGAAATGAAGACGAATTCTATGGCTTTGATCAGTTAGTGACCGAAAGGAATGACCAGGATATCGATAATAGTGCAGAAAACCCTGACGATCCTCAACCTTCTACCTCTGGTGTGGGCACTCGTGACTCATGGTCGGTTGTGCCTCAACACAAGAGAAAACTAATATTTTCGCGTGGCCAGGCCTCTGACTTCAGTAATGATGATGATAGTGAAGTGGATTGTGATTTTATTGCGCATGACGATCATTCGAGTAGTGATAGTGAGGAATCATATTCACCAGTGAAGCGTCGGCATGTACGCCGCCGCATGCACTCGGGTAGTGTACCCTATGCTGTGCCCAGGGGATGGAGTACATCCCGGAGTACATCCCGTGGCCCTACACCAGGTTTAGATAGTGATAGTGAGGATGATGTGGCTACACTTGGCATGGATAGACCACAGGCATCAGTAGATGGTGGTAGTGGTGATGGTAGTGGCACCGCCATGCGTGACTCGCCAGCCCAGGCTGGGACCCACGCTGCTGACTCCTCAGTTCAAGGACAAAGTGGAGCGTCAGCCACCATCCCACCACAACCACAAGCACAACCAGCCTATGATGTCCAGTATCCACCAGCAAACCATATCTGGGATTGGCAGCAAAATCCCAATTTTGTTCCCAAGCCCCACCACTTTGATGACTCTCAAAGTTGAATTCTACCTACTTGTCCCCATGGAACCACGACCAATGAACTGAAATTCTTCGAATTATTCTTTGACCAGCCATTGATGGAAACTATTGTCAGGGAAAGTAATAAGTTTTTTGAGTAACCAGGGAAAAATACGATCAAAATCACCACAGTCAAGACTACACAGGTGGAAAGAGACGACTGTTGCAGAAATGTATTTGCTTTTTGCAACAATAATGCTTATGCCTCATGTCTATAAGCATAATAAAAGCATACTGGTCCACAGATCGGCTAATTTCTACCCCGGGCTTCAGTGAAATCATCCCAGTGAACAGGTTTATCTTACTGTTTTTATATGTTGCACTTCTCTGACAAAACCAGGCCTGACAGAAGTGAAGGTTATACAAGATTAGAAAAAGTTTTTATGTATCTCAAACAAAAGTTCAGCATATACTTTTTTCCATCAAGAATCTTGTAAGTGACGAGTCTTGATTTTGTTCAAAGGTAGACTGTCATTCAAGCAGTATATACGAGCAAGAAGAAACGCTTTGGTATAAAACTGTTTGTACTCTGTGACTGTGACAGTGGTCTGGTGTTGGATATTGTTGATACATGGGAAGTAAAAAAATTGAAAAGATACCAAGATGTTATTGGGTATCTCAGGTGCGTAGTGAGAAACATGATGGCACCTTATCTTGGTAAGGGGCATACATATATACCGATAACTGGGAAAACAAGCCCATTACTCAGTGATTTCATGCGAGTGAACAAGACGATGTTGTGGCACAGTGCGTTCTAATCGTAAACATATGCTCAGGCTCAATGCAGGTGCTCATGGTGATGACGTGCAGGTGTTCACTGCCAATACATCATGGCATTACGGTGGCATGACAAACGAGATGTCACATGTTTACAACCATTCACCGTAATGAAATGCAAGACAGTGGCAAAGTTGATCGAGTGGGCTAATGAACATATTCGAAAACCAGTGACAGTGATTGATTATACACAAAACATGCGCTTGGTTGACAAATGTGACATGTAGATTGGTTTTGTTGATTGTGTTCGTAAGAGTTACAAGTGGTACATAAAACTTTTCTTCCATCTCATGGACATTTCAATGCTCAATGCATATTATATGTACCAAAAAAGGGCTGGCAACAGACCACCGTATGGTGAATTTTGGTTTGTCTGTTGTCAGACAACTCATAATGAAGTACCAGGTAAGAACACCTGCTATACAACAAGGTCCTCGAATTAATCAGGATATAAACCCCAAACGTTTGAGGAGGGGAAAGGGGATCATTTCATAATACAGCTTCCTTCAACTCAGAAGAAATTTGCTCAGAAGAGATGCATCGTCTGTGCACAAACAAAATGATGGCGACAAAGATGCAAAGACACTTGGTTTATGTGTGGGAGGAATGTAAGGTACCTCTGTGCATGGTGCCTTGTTTCAAGGAGTTCCACAAGCTCCAGCAGCTCTAAAACCATGTCCAGTGATTGTAAATATGTAAATATATGATAGAACATTAGTATTATACAAGATTTGTGCACGTTTATTGTAATAAACAACAGTGGTAAACAATAATGTGATAATAACTCTAGTGCAGTTATTGTGTTCAATACAGTGAGTTTATATATATACATTATATACAGTATTGGTCTCTCAGGCCCCAAATGTTAGTAGGAAAAGAAAAAAATTGGAAAAGAAAAAACTACAAAAACCGCTAAATAAAGTAATGCGCGTATGTGGAATTCGTCGATGTTGCCGCCACCACATCATTTTGGACAAACTTCTTGGCACTGTATCTCGGTAAGTACTGATCAGAATTTTTTTTTTTGTCTTATTACCTTCACAAAAAATATGTCTTAATTCTGTAAAAATTTTTTTTTTTTTTTTTTAAAAATTTCTTGGACACGGAGCACCACTCGATTTGGCCTGGACCCTGAAGGGTTAAGTGACCTTCAAAATCCTTTGAGTCAATAGATATCTGTGGTCACTTCAAAGCACTTTCAAAAACTTTTGTGTAAAGTTTCTTGAATGGGAAAAGATCTGCTGGTCCTGGGCTGCAGGAGGGAGTGGTATTAGGAGGCAAAACTTGCCTTAATGAAGCTCATGTCCCCACAAAGTCCTCTGCCAAGTCGTAGATGACCAGGGCATTGTCTAACACCAGGGGCCTTAAGGTCAATTTCTTTTCATTAGGTAATTTTTCAAGTGGGGGCAAATGCATGGTGCTACCAGTCCCTAGAAAAGTCCCCCGTGACCATGCTTGTGTTTCCTCCCAGCACACACAAATTAGCTTGAGATGTTCTTTTGCCAGAAAGCTTGGGAGTTTCTGAGTGATACACCAATAAAGGCTTCACTTTGCAATCACCACTAGCATTGGCACACATCAACTGAGTAAGCCTGTGTTTCATAGGCTTATGTCCTGGAGTGCCTTTTCTCCTGATTAATGTAAGTCCTACTTGGCAATTTCTTCCAAAACAGGCCTGTTTCGTCACAATTAAACACTTGTTCAGGTTTCAATCCTTCAGCCTCTATGTACTCCTTGAATTCATGCACATATTTGTCAGCTGCTTTTTGGTCCGAACTGGCAGCCTCACCATGCCTAATCACACTATGTATGCCACTACGATTCTTAAATCTTTCAAATCAACCTTTGCTGGCCTTAACCCTTTGACTGTCGCGGCCGTATATATACGTCTTATGAGGTACCGTGTTTGACGTATATATACTCATAAATTCTAGTGGCTTCAAATCAAGCAGGAGAAAGCTGGTAGGCCCACATGTGAGAGAATGGGTCTGTGTGGTCAGTGTGCACCATATAAAAAAAATCCTGGAGCACGCAGTGCATAATGAGAAAAAAAATCTCCGACCGTTTTTTTTTTTGATTAAAATGCCAACTTTGTGGTCTATTTTCGTATAGTATTTATGGTTGTATTCTCATTTTCTTGGTTCATTTGATAGAATGGAAAAAATATTATAGAAATAGAGGTAATTTTGATTGATTTTACTATAAAAAGAACCTGGAAATGGAGCTCAAAGTAGGGGAAATGTTTGATTTTTGCCAATGTTCAAAAGTAAACAAATGATGTCTTGTCCAATAAATGTTTCCCAAATAGCCCTTCTAATATGCAGTCATGAATGGGTTGATGTTATTACAATTATTACAGTATTGCAGTTAGTCTGCATAATAGTAAGTTTTTCTATTTTTTGTTTGAATAAAAATTCAAATAGAAAGCAAGAAAAATTAAAGGGGGGCCCGGAAATGTACGATAAAACAAAGAAAAGTTTTTTTAGAGCCGGGAAATGTCTGCTTGCCTTTCCCCGACCTTATTTTGAAATTGTCATTTTTTTTAAATTTTTCGTGAAATTGGCCAAATTGAAAATTTTCCCTGACCACATTTTTGGGGTAGTTGAAATCTAAAGGGGGCAGTTTTTTGTACCATCGTAGAAAAAAGGGAGTTCTAAAAAAATAGCTATGAGTTTCGTCGACGGAACAAGGGAATTACCGAAAATAGGGCTCAATTGGCGAAATCGCCGTTTGTAAATACGCTGGGGTCGCTAACTTCGGAGAGCAAAATTCAGTCAGTTTTTCATCAAATTTTTATTTTTTTTTTTTGGGGTCATTTCAATCGGGAAAAAATTTTCTATCATTTTACAAAAAAAAATAATTTTTTTTTTTTTTTTGAAATTTTGCGACACCCCCCGGAACACCTCAGGGTTGGGGGTTCGACATCAAGGGTTAAAACACTCACTACCACTATTTCAGGGTTTTTTTTTTAATTTTAAAACCTCATGCAAATGCCCAGCCTTTTCATAAAAGATCGCTTGGAATCTATCTCCAGCTACTGTTTTTCTTTTCCACACCAATAACAGCCTCAAAATTTTCTAAAACTTGCGATCGCTGTTTTTTAATCACAGTTTTTACCTTTTTTCAAAAACACTTCCTTTATTGCCATTTCCGGGCACTATAGTAGAGATGGGTTTATTGGGATTTACTATACAACTGGCCAGGCCGACACACGCACTCCACTTTTATACTTTGCAATTTTCTCTTTCTTTTATTTAATATCATTAGCACCCCTGGCTCTATGGGTTGGCATTAAATTTTCTTGGGGGCCCTGGTGACTTATTTTGCAGAAAAAGCCCAAAAACAGTTAATTGGAATGTCCAAATGATCCTTTGATGCGCGCACACTGGTGGCTTGTAAAAAACGGACACACGGGCAGTTCAGGCCACTGTGGACAGTCTCGTACGAATTTTTATCATGTACAGGTTTTGTAACGGAACCGAGGCAAATTTTTTTGCGATTAATGCTTCAAAACCGGATTTATCTGTTACGATGACTTCGCGAACTGGGGGTCCACGTATAGTTTATTTTTTTTTTT
>NC_069447.1:7113834-7174334 GCF_026875155.1 Cherax quadricarinatus | reverse complement strand
TTAAAATATTTTAGTCTTAATGTAGGGGGAGGTGAGTAAAGAGATAAAAAAAAATTAATGAGGAGAGAGAGAATGAGTACGGAGAGGCACTTGTGGAGTTATGTAAACAAACCAGGCGTGCGTGAGTTTGTAAATAAAAAAGTGTACGTCTGGTTTTGTAAAAGTTAATTGTGTACAAGTTGTCTAAAATTTGATGGTAGAAAAAAATAATGAGAAACACTCCCATTATCATGTAACACCATTTCTTAAAAGAAATGCGCTCTGGTGTAGTCTATGAAAGGAGTAATTTTCTCAGTTCCCCCAGTAACCTTTTCTCTTTTGTTGGACTAGAGAAAATGTTATTCTTGCCTTTCACTTGTACAAGTTTTGGGCTCCATTTCTATTTATGTTTATTTACTTACTGGGGGGTGTATTTATATTTTTTATATGTTATGTATGGTTTATTATATAATTTTAAAAAAAATATCATGTTGGATTAAACCTTTGGGGGTGGGGACGGGGCCTCTCAGAGATTGTTCTCAGGGTCGGGAAAAACAAAAAAAAAAAAAATAATTTTTTCTTTTAAAAAGATTAGAAAATCTTTTCCGACAAAATGCAACGAAGTATGAAATTTGTTTGAAAATTAAGGAATTAGCTCTCGTGAAGTTAGCAGTTTTGACGATGTTTAGCTCACGATTTTCCCCCACTTTAAACCCCATTTTTGGGCCATTCCGGTTGTAGTCGAAAAAAAATAAAAACTTTTCGCTAGAACCCCATTTTTCTATCGAATGGTACAAAAAAACCCCCCCATTTATCGATTTAAACTACCAATAGATGGGTCAGATTTTAGCAATTTTGCCAATTTCAAAAAATTTCAAAAGATGCAAATTTTCCCGTTAGGGCCCAGAAAAAACAAAAAAGACTTCCCTGGCACTAAAAAAAAGTTCTCTATTCGTTAGTCAATCCCCAGGCCCTTTATATTCTTTGGTTTCCACTTTGAATTTTTTTTCTTAAAAAAAAAAATAAGATTTACTGTTATGCAGACTACTGCCCTTTGTGTAGAAAGGTATAAATAATATAGCACACTTGTGAAAGAATTTTAGACTCACCCCGTTGTGTGTTTGGCGTTGGCATGATTTATTTACTTTTGAACTTTGGTAAAAATCGAACATTTCTGCTACTTTGAGCTCAATTTCAAGGTACTTTTCTTTGTAAAACCAGTCAAAATCATCTCAATTTCTGTAACATGTCTTCCATTCTATAAATGTGACCAAGGAAAACTAGAATACAACAATAAATACCATACGAAAATACAGTGCAAAGTCGCTGTTTTAATCCAAAAACCCACGGTCCAAGTTTTTTTTTTCTCATTACGCAACTATGTGCTTCAGGATTTCTTTTATACTGGCACACTGACACTTTAGACCCATTCTTTCATATGTAGGCCTATCAGCTTTCTCTCACTAGATTTGAGGGCGCTAGAGTTTAGGGCGTACTAGTACGCCAAAAAACCCTGGTCGTAAGATGTACTAGTATGTCCGAAACCCCCAAAGGGTTAATAAAAATGTGTTTATTAACGTAATATACGACATTTAATGAGTCTTGGTGATTATTATCATTACTAATATGGCATCACTCGTATTAAGTCGTCTCGCTCCCATATTCATATTTATGTTTATTTATTCTACTGTGGAGTGTATTTACCATCTTTATATGTTATGTATCATGTTTTATTATAGAATTTTGAAAAAATATCATGCATGGATTAATAAAAATGTGTATATTAACCCTTAAACGGTCCAAACGTATATATATGTTCACTCTTTGTAGCCCCAGATTTTTTGAGAGAGAAAAAATTTTTTTTTAAATTAGGAAAGAAGAGCATAGGGTACGCAGGCATCCCCATTTATTTCATATGGTGCACAGTGAGTGCACACACCCATTCTCTCATGTCTAGGTGACTCACGCTTATCATGGCAATGTTGAATGAATGACAAAGAAAACGTATATAAAAGTATTTCGTTTGGGGCGCTACGCACGTGGGAAAGTATATATACGTTTTGGACCGTTTAAGGGTTAATGTAATATAAAGACGTTTAACCCTTTCAGGGTTTCGGAGTACTATATGGGTTACGCACCGGGTTTTTGACGTACTAGTATGCCTAAATTCTGCACCCTCAATCTAGTGAGAGAAAGCTGGTAGGTCTACATATGAAAAAATGGGTCTATGTGGTCAGTGTGCGCAGTATAAAAAAAATCCTGCAGCACACAGTGCGTAATGAGAAAAAAAAAAATTTGACCGTTTTTTTTGGATTAAAACAGCGACTTTGCACTGTATTTTCATATGGGATTTATTGTTGTATTCTAGTTTTCCTGGTCTCATTTTATAGAATGTAAGACAATTTTTACAGAAATTTTAGATGATTTTTGACTGGTTTTACAATGAAAAAGTACCTTGAAATTGAGCTCAATGTAGCAGAAATGTTTGATTTTTACCAAAGTTCAAAAGTAAACAAATCATGCCACGCGTCCAATTGCATAAAATGGTGAGTCTGATATTCTTTCACAAGTGCACTGATATTATTTATACCATTTCTACACTAATGCAGTAGTCTGCATAACAATAAATCTTCTATTTTTTGTGAGAAAAAAAATTTAACCCTTTCAGGGCCCGTCCCGTAGATCTACGGCTGGTCGGTGAGTGTCCAAACCGTAGATCTACGCCAAAATTCAAAGCGCCGTAAAAATTTAGCGCGAAAGCGCTCATAGGCCTACATATGAGAAAAATGGGTCTGCGCCGTGGGTGTGCACCGTAACAAAAAATCTAGGCGCCTGCATTTTCATTGTGGGAACGCGGCTCAGTCACCTTGTTCACCATGTCTCGTCGCAAGTCAGCTCTCACTCCCCGGAAAATTGGGACTCTCCTCTTCTGTCTGATAGTTTGACTGATGGAAGTGGAAATGAAGACAAATTTTCTACGGCTTTGAAAAGGGTTAGTGACCGAAAATAATGACCAAGATATCGATAATAGTGCGGGAAAACCCCGATGATCCTCGATTTTCTTCCCTCTGGTGTGGGCACTCGTGACTCACGGTCGGGTGTTCCAAAACGTAAGAGAAAACTAATATTTTCCCGTGGCCTGGCCTCTGACTTCAGTAATGACGATGATCTGACGTGGATTGTGATTTTATTGCGCTCGACGATCATTGGAGTAGTGATAGTGGAGGAAACATATTCACCAGTGAAGCGTCGGTATGTTCGCCGCCGCATGGCGCTCGGGTAGTGTTACCCTATGCTGTGCCCAGGGCGGAGTACATCCCGTAGTACATCCCGGAGTACATCCCGTGGCCCTACACCCGTTTTAGGTAGTGATAGTGAGGATGATGTGGCACACTTGGCATGGATGGGCCACAGACATCAGTGGATGGTTTTAGTGGGGCTGGTGGTGGTAGTGGCACCGCCTTTGCGTGACTCGCTGTGCCACCCCGGGAACCCACGCTGCTGACTCGCCAGTTCAAGGACAAAGCGGAGCGTCACCCACCAGCCGCCACAACCACCGTACAACCAGCCTATGATGTCAGTATCCACCAGCAAACCGTATCTGGGATTGGCAGCAAATCCCAATTTTGTTCCCAGCCCTCCCCACTTTGATGACTCGCAAAGTGGAATTCTACCTACCTGTCCTCTTGGAAACCACGGCCAATGAACTGGAATTCTTTAAATTATTCTTTGACCAGCCATTGATGGAAACTATTGTCAGGAAAGTAATAAGTATTTTCAGTACACCATGGCAAATATGATCTTATCACCACGGGTCAAAGACTACACAGGTGGAAAGAGACGACTGTTGCAGAAATGTATTTGCTTTTTGCAACAATAATGCTTATGCCTCACGTCTATAAGCATAATATAAAAAGCATACTGGTCCACAGATGGGGTAATTTGTACCCCATCCTTCAGTGAAATAATACCAGTGAACAGGTTTATCTTACTGTTACGTATGTTGCACTTCCCCTGACAAAACCAGGCCTGACAGAAGTGAAGGTTATACAAGATTAGAAATGTTTTCATGTATCTCAAACAAAAGTTCAGGATTTTACTTTTATCCATTAAAGAATCTTGTAATTGACGAGTCTTTGATTTTGTTAAAAGGGTTTAGACTGTCATTCAAGCAGTATATACCGAGCAAGAGGAACCCGCTTTGGTATAAAATTGTTTGTACTCTGTGATTGGGGACAGTGGCCTGGTGTTGGATATTGTTGTATACACGGGTAGTAAAACATTGAAAGATACCAAGTTGTTATTGGGTATATCGGGTTTGACGTAGTGAGAAACATGATGGCCCCTTTATCTTGGTAAGGGCCATACATTATATACCCATAACTGGTACACAAGCCCATTACTCAGTGATTTCATGCGATGTGAACAAGACAGATGTGTGTGGCACAGTGCGTTCTAATCGTAAACATATGCCCAGGCTCAACGCAGGTGTTCGTGGTGATGACGTGCAGGTGTTTATGCCAATGGACCCTCATGGCATTACGGTGGCATGACAAACGAGATGTCACATTGTTGACAACCATTCACCGTTTAAAGAAAAGCAAGACAGTGGCAAAGTTTATCGAGTGACTAATGAACGTATTCGAAAACCAGTGACAGTGATTGATTATACACAAAACATGCGCTTGGTTGACAAGTGTGACATGCAGATTGGTTTTGTTGACAGTGTTCGTAAGAGTTACAAATGGTACATGAACTTTTCTTCCATCTCATGGACATTTCAATGCTGAATGCATATAATATGTACCAAATAAAGACTGGTAACAGACCACCGTTATGGTGAAATTTTTTTTGTCTGTTGTCAGACAACTCATAATGAAGTACCAGGTAACAACACCTGCAATACAACAGGGGCCTCGAATTCATCACAATATACCCAAACGTTTGAGAAGAGAAGGTGATCATTTCATAATACAGCTTCCTTCAACTCAAAAGAAATTTGCTCAGAAGAGATGCATTGTCTGTGCACAAACAAAACGCGGCAACAAAAGACGCAAAGAAAACTCGGTTTATGTGTGAGGGAATGTAAAGTGCCTCTGTGCATGGTGCCCTTGTTTCAAGGAGTTCCCCAAGCTCCAGCAGTTCTAAAACCATGTCCAGTGATTGTAAATATGTAAATATATGATAGAACATTTAGTATTATACAATATTTGTGCATGTTTATTGTAATAAACAACAGTGGTAAAAAAATAATTTTGATAATAACTTTAGTGCGGTTATTGTGTTCAATACAGTGAGTTTATATATATAAATTATATACAGTATTGGTCTCTCAGGCCCCAAATGTTAGTAGGAATAGAAAAAAATTGGAAAAGAAAAGAAAAAAACAACTAAAACAACAAAATAATATAATACGCGTATGTGGAATTCGTCGATGTTGCCGCCACCACATCATTTTCTACAAACTTCTTGGCACTGTATCTCGGTAAGTACTGATCAGATTCTAATTTTTTTTGTTTTATTACCTTCACAAAAATATGCTCTTTAATTCTGTAAGAAAAAATAATTTTTTTTTTTTTCAAAATTTCTTGGACACTGGTGCGTGACTTCAGATTTTGGCCTTGGACCCTGAAAGGGTTAAAGTGGAAAGCAAAAGAATGTAAGAGGGGCGTGTCGATGTGACTAATGAACAGAGGAAATGTTATTTTAGTGCCAGGAATGTCTCTTGTTTATTCTGGACCCTATTCGGAAATGGGCATCTTTTGAAATTTATGTGAAATTGGTAAAATTGCTAAATTCTGACCACTTTATTGGATAATTTAAATCGGTAAATGGGTGGTTTCTTGTACTCATTTGATAGAAAAAATGGAGTGGTGACGTGTACTTAGCTCAGTGGTGACGTGTACTTAGCTCAGTGGTGACGTGTACTTAGCTCAGTGGTGACGTGTACTTAGCTCAGTGGTGACGTGTACTTAGCTCAGTGGTGACGTGTACTTAGCTCAGTGGGGGACGTGTTACTTAGCTCAGTGGTGACTTTGTACTTAGCTCAGTGGTGACGTGTACTTAGTTTCAGTGGTGGACGTTGTTACTTACTCAGTGGTGACGTGTACTTAGCTCAGTGGTGACGTGTACTTAGCCCAGTGGGACGTGTACTTAGCTCAGGGTGACGTGTACTTAGCCAGTGGTGACGTGTACTTAGCTAAGTGGTGACGTGTACTTAGCTCAGTGGTGACGTGTACTTAGCTCAGTGGTGACGTGTACTTAGCTCAGTGGTGACGTGTACTTAGCTCTGTGAAGACCTGTTTGTGTGCTCTCTGTAAAATCTGTTCCAGGATGCCCTCTCTTGAGCAACTTTACCAGCAGCTGAGAGAGGAGCTCAGAGTTGCTAAGATGGAGGTTTAACGGCGTGATTAACGGGGGAAAAAAACAAGAGGATTCGTAGAAATCCTTCTGTTGTGAGTCCCAGGTTAAGAGGGGAGCTTGGTCAAATGGCCGGGCAACATGGAACCAAGCTGAAGATCAAGAAAACGGTTGGAGAGGCGGAAGCAACGAGAAACCAGAAGGGCTACCGTGGAAACTTCCAACTCATTCTCGGTGCTACCTGACGAATGTGAGTGTTTCTGCTGGGAATGCCACAACGAGCACAAAGAAGCATTGGCAGAAGTGAGTGAGACATCCCTAGAAACCCCAACGAAGACCATCGAGAACGTCTTGCGAATTCTACAAGTGGTGTAATGCTACCTGGGGAAGTGAGTCGACTACTCGAGCTTCATGACGGACGACGCCAAGGAAGGTAAAACATTGTTGTTGTTGGGGATAGCCAGGGTTAGGTACATGGATAGGGCATTCTGCTTGAAGGATAGGAGTAGGAGGCAAAGAGTGTGTTTTCTGGGCTGGGATGAAGGATATTGTTAGCCGTCTGGATGACATCATGAGAGGTAATGGGAGCAATCCATTATCTGTCTCAGTGCTGGAGGCAACGATGTTGGCAGACGTAGGAGTGAGGACCTGATTAGCAGGTATAGGTCAGCAATAGAGATAATTAAGAGGAAGGGTGGGAACCTGTCATATGTGGCTTTTGCCAAGGAGAGGATTTGGGAAAAAAATGGTTGTCCAGAGCAATTGGTGTCAATTGTGGCTGTACAAGTACTGTAAGGAAAATGCGGTAACTTTCATTGACAATGGGACCTCTTCTATGGCAGAAATGACATGTATGCCAGGGATGGGGTTAACTTATCTAGGTGTGGGGTGGGAGCACTGGCCAACGCAGTGGAGGGAGCTGTTAGGTCTTTAAACTAGGAATAGTTAGTGGTATGGGTTTTGGCGGGAAAACTGTGAAGTCGCAGGGTAGAAACATGAGTACTAGGAGAACTAGTAATAGGCAAAATGAGGTGGTATTGGAAAGCCCAGTGGCACTAATTGACAAGGTCAGTAATAAGTTTTGGGGAAAAACAGAAAGGAGCAGGAAGGGTTTAAAGAGAGTGGAGGGTCATTAAAAAATTTTTTACACAAATAGTCGCAGTGCTAGGAATAAGATGGACGGGGTTGAGACTAGTTGCTAGTGCAGGTAACATAGATGTATTTGCCATTACTGAGACGTGGTTTAATCCAAAAAGTCGGGACATGCCTGGAAAAATGTCACATTCAGGGTTTTAAATTGTTCCAGTAGATAGAAGTATCGGGAAGGGGGGTGGGGTGGCATTGTATGTCCGAGATCGCTTGAACTGTTGCATAAAAACGGGTATTAAGTCTGAAGTACAATACAGAGTCTGTTTGGGATAGAATTTTCAGAGGGGCATGAAAATTTAATTTTAGGGTGTGATATACCGTCCCCAATTTAGATAGGGACCAAGGGAGACTACTAATGGGTGGAAATGTTAGGGCCACAAGGCACAATAATGTAGTAAATTTTTAGGAGACTTTAACTTTAGTCATATTTGAATTGGAATTTCTTGACTGGGAAATTTAGAATCATACGATTTCTTAGAAGTTTGTTCAGGATTGTTTTTTGAAGCAGTTTGTGACAGAACCTACAAGGGGAAATAACCTGCTTGACTTAGTTCTGGCAAACAATGAATCCCTTGTTAATAATTTAGAAGTTTCAGAGGAACTGGGTGCTAGCGACCACAAATCAATTACATTTAGAATTGAAGGAAGTATGATAGTAGGCATAACTCAGTAACAGTCCCAGATTTCGCTTAGCAGATTACGATGGGCTTTAGAGAACACTTATTCATCTGTTGATGGGGTAACGAAGAGAGCTATCAATATGAGAGTTTTCTGAACACAATACATGCTGCTCAAAGAACGTTTATCCCTTAAAAGGGAAAATTTAGATCAAATAGAAATGACCCAAAATGGATGAATAATAGGCTGAAATATCTACTAGGGCATAAGAAAGGAATTAAATGGCGTATCAAAAGAGGCGAGGGTCATTCTTATGAATCAGTATATTGACATTAAGAGGGCTTTTAAAAAGGGGATAAGAAAAGCTAAAAGGGACTATGAAATTAAAGTTGCTAGGGATTCTAAAACAAAACCCAAAAAGTTTTTTCCAGGTCTATAGAACAAAAGTCAGAGATAAGATAGGTCCCCTTAAAAATAACTATGGGCATCTTACTGACAAAGAGAATGAAATGTGCTCGATTTTTAAAAAATTTTTTTCTCTCGGTTTTTACACAGGAAGACACTAATAATATTCCGGTAATTAAATTTTTATAGTGGATCAGAAAAAGATAAATTATGTAACATCACGTCACTGTGAAATGGTTGTGGAAGCAGATAGACCGACTGAAGCAAAATAAATCACCCGGGTCCTGATGAGGTTTTTTCAAGGGTTCTTAAGGAATGCAAAATGGAAAATCTGTGAACCATTTTAAATAATATTTTTAATTTATCTCTTCAAACAGGTGTAGTTTGTTATATGTGGAAGATGGCTAATGTAATTCCTATTTTTAAAACAGGGGACAAGTCGTTACCGTCAAATTACCGCCAATAAGCCTGACCTCAATTGTAGGCAAGTTGCTAGAGTCAATTATAGCTGAGGTTATAAGAAGCCATCTCGATAAGCATAGCTTGATTAATGATACTCAGCATGGATTCACAAGAGGCCGGTCTTGTATAACTAATTTATTAACTTTCTTCAGTAAAGCTTTTGAGGCTGTTGACCACGATAAAGAATTTGATATTGTTTATTAGATTTTAGTAAGGCATTTGATAGAGTTCCACACAAAAGACTGTTGAAGAAAGTAGCAGCTCATGGCATTGGGGGGGAGGGCTCTCGTGGATCGAGTCATGGCTCACAGACAGGAAGCAGAGAGTGTCCATAAATGGGGTTAAATCCGAGTGGGTTCAGTAACAAGTGGCGTTCCACAGGGATCAGTCTTGGGCCCGTTGTGTTTATAATATATATCAATGATCTTGATGAAGGAATTGCTAGTGATATGAGCAATTCGCCGATGCGAACGAAAATAGGTAGGATAATTGATTCAAACGTAGATGTTAGGGAACTTCAGGAGGATTTAGACAAACTCTACTCTTGGTCAGAAAAGTGGCAGATGCAGTTCAATGTAGATAAATGCAAGGTTCTGAAGCTCGGAGTGTCCATAACCCTAGCACTTATAAGTTAAATAATGTAGAACTTAGCCATACAGATTGCGAAAAGGACTGGGGGTTTATGGTAAGCAGCAACCTTAAACCAAGACAGCAATGCCTAAGCGTACGTAATAAGGCAAATAGATTACTGGGATTTATATCAAGAAGTGTAAGCAACAGAAGTCCAGAGGTCATACTGCAGCTTTATACATCATTAGTAAGGCCTCACCTAGATTATGCAGCTCAATTCTGGTCTCCATACTACAGAATGGACATAAATTCGTTAGAAAAACATTCAGCGTAGTGACTAAATTAATACATAGCATTAGAAATCTTCCTTATGAAGAAAGATTGAAGACTCTTAAGTTACATTCACTTGTTAGACGAAGAATGAGGGGAGACCTGATCGAAGTGTATAAGTGGAAGATAGGTATTAATAAAGGGGATATTAACAAGGTCTTGAGGATATCTCTCCAAGAGAGAACCCGCAGTAATGGATTTAAATTAGATAAGTTTAGATTTAGAAAGGACATAGGAAAGTATTGGTTTGGAAATAGGGTAGTTGATGAGTGGAACAGTCTACCTAGTTGGGTTATTGAGGCTAGGACTTTGGGACATAGTTTCAAAATTTAGGTTGGAAAAGTACATGAGTGGGAGGGGTTGGATTTGGAGAGGGACTTGCACATCGGAACTTGTTTCTTGGGTGGCATTGAAAATTGGGTTGGTCAAATGCTTGTTAGTGGGATGAATTGTAAAGGACCTGCCTAGTATGGGCCAACAGGCCTGCTGCAGTGTTCCTCCTTTCTTATGTTCTTATGTTCTAGCGAAATAGTTATGATTCTTGTCGACTAGTACACTGGAATTGGCTGAAAATAGGGCTCAAAGTGGGCAAAATTGGACACATTTTTTATGCACTGTCATTGGGATGGTATTTTCATTTGGTTTGCAAAAACTGTTAATTAATTTAGTTGATATTTATGTATGTAATTTATTCATATCTTCATTTTTGTATTTGTTTGGGATGTATTTTGTTGGGAAGGGAAACTAAAAATGATTTTTCCCACAATGTTGACAGATTGCTGCAGAACCATTTATGTACAATCCACAAACACAACTCATTGCTACCCTAGTCCTTGAAGCAGACTTCTTACAGAAGAAGAATACTTCCAGAGATTCCTACAACACTGACCAGATGGTAATGGCATTCATGGAACAGTTTGCCAAACATTGCTACACAGTTGGTCAGCCAATAGCATTTAGGTTTTCAGGACAAGAAACCTTTTCACTAATTGTCAAGGAAATTGAAGGTGAGAAAACTATAATTTAGGATTAGGTAGGAATGGTGTGGAGTAAATTTTAAATATTGATATGCCATGGATTTTCCAGCACTCTTGGTTCCACAGCCTTTCTGAATTATCCATTTTGCCAGGCCAACAGAGGTCACGGTCACATAATAACTGACAGTACACCTCTTGTCCACTAATTATACACCTCCCATGTCTCTGAAGTGCAATGATTTATTTTAAATTACTGAATTTACAAACAATACTACAGTACTAGTGCTCCCATTTCGATAAATTTTAGTTTACTGGACTTTTTTTTTTTTTTTGTTTTGAACTGGCAGTAGGGTGACCTAAAAAGAAAAACAAAAGTATTTTCTTTTAAAAAAAAAAAAATTCTTCTGAAATTGAGTAATTTATATAGAGTTAATCATTGCAAATATTTCATCCAAGCAAAGTTGTTCCTGGCCTTTGATCTTTCTCCCTGCAGTTTTTCATTCATCAAATAAAAATTCACTTCATTGTGTTCCTGCATGAAGGTATGTTGTTCTTAGCTCCTAGATTAATTCTCCTGACAGGTAATGGGAACAAGCCTATTATCTGCCTCAGTGCTGGTGATGGAAATGGTTTAGGAAGGGCAGGAGACAGAGCTGCTACTTAACCCTTTGACTGTCATAAGCCACTTCTGAAAATGTCATTCTATGCTGCAAAAAATTTTTTGGGAATTTTTTTTTTTTCTTATGAAATGATAGAGAATCTTTTTTCCCCAAAGGTAATGACAAAAGTACGAAATTTGGTCAAAAACTCACCGAATTATGCCCCCGTGAAGTTAGTGATCTCAGGGAGTATACGCTGGCGATTTCGCCGACTTTGGCCTTTTTTTGGCCATTCTGTTGTTCCAGTTGACCACACTCATAGCTATTTCTTAGAAACCCAGTTTTCTATAAGGAGTACAAGAAACCCCATTTACCGATTTGAACTACCCAAAAAAGTGGTCAAAAATTTGGCATTGGCAATTTCATGTAAATTAACCCCTTCAGGGTCCAAGGCCAAATCAAAAAGTGGTGCTCCAGTGCCCAAAAATTTTTGAAAAAAAAAAAAAAAACTTTTTTTTTTGTTACAGAATTTAAGAGCATTTTTTTTGTAAATGTAAAAGACTAAAAAAAAAATTTTTGATCAGTACTTACGAGTCAGTCCCCAATAAGTTTGTCCAAGATGATGTGGTGGCGGCAAACATCGACAAATTTTCCACATACGTGCATTAATTTATTTAGCGGTTTTTGTAGTTTTTTCTTTTCTTTTAAAATTTTTTTTCTTTTTCCTACTAACATTTGGGGCCTGAGAGACCAATACTGTATATAATGTATATATATAAACTCACTGTATTGAACACAATAACCGCACTAAAGTTATTATCATATTATTGTTTACCACTGTTGTTTATTACAATAAACATGCAAAAATCTTGTATAATACTAATGTTCTATCATATATTTACATATTTACAATCACGGACAGGGTTTTTAGAACTGCTGGAGCTTGTGGAACTCCTTGAAAAAAGGCACCATGCACAGAGGCACCTTACATTCCTCACACATAAACCGAGTGTCTTTGCGTCTTTGTTGCTGTCGTTTTTGTTTGTGCACAGACGATGCATCTCTTCTGAGCAAATTTCTTCTGAGTTGAAGGAAGCTGTATTATGAAATTTATCACCTTCCCTCCTCAAACGCTTGGGTATATCCTGAGGAATTCGAGGACCTTGTTGCATAGCAGGTGTTCTTACCTGGTACTTCATTATTTTTGAGTTGTCTGACAAACAGACAAACAAAATTCACCATACGGTGGTCTGTTGCCAGTCTTCATTTGGTACATATTTTATGCATTGAGCATTGAAATGTCCATGAGATGGAAGAAAAATTTCATGTACCACTTGTAACTCTTACGAACACAATCAAACAAAAAACCCAAACTGCATGTCACATTTGTCAACCAAGCGATGTTTTGTGTTAATCAATCACTGTCACTGGTTTTCGAATACGTTTCATTAGTCACTCGATCAACTTTGCCACTGTCTTGCATTTCATTACGGTGAATGGTTGTCAAAAATGTGACATCCGTTTGTCATGTCACCGTAATCCCATGATGTCATTGGCAGTAAACACCTGTACGTCATCACCATGAGCACCTGCGTTGAGCCTGGGCATATGTTTACGATTAGAACGCACTGTGCCACACACATCTGTCCTTGTTCATTCGCATTGAAATCACTGAGTAATGGGCTCGTGTACCAGTTTTTCGGTATATAATGTATGCCCCTTCCCAAGATAAGGTGCCATCATGTTTCTCACTACGTCACCTGAGATCCCCAATAAACATCTTGGTATCTTTCAATGTTTTACTTCCCGTGTATACAACAACATCCAACACCAGGCCACTGTCACAGTCACAGAGTACAAACAGTTTTATACCAAAGCGTTTCCTCTTGCTCGGTATATACTGCTTGAATGACAGCCTACCTTTGAACAAAATCAAAGACTCGTCAATTACAAGATTCTTGAATGGATAAAAGTATATGCTGAACTTTTGTTTGAGATACATAAAAACATTTCTAATCTTGTATAACCTGTCACTTCTGTCAGGCCTGGTTTTGTCAGAGAAGTGCAACATACAGGTCACTTGTTCTATCTAGGCTGGAATATTGCTGCACTCTAACAGCACCTTTCAAGGCAGGTGAAATTTGCCGACCTAGAAAATGTACAGAGAACTTTCACGGCGCGCATAACGGGGATAAAACACCTCAATTACTGGGGAGCGCTTGAGGTTTCTAAACCTGTATTCCCTGGAACGCAAAGGGGGGAGAGATACATGATTATTACACCTGGAAAATCCTAGAGGGACTAGTACCGAACTTGCACACGAAAATCAAATCACTACGAAAGCAAAAGACTTTGGGAGACGATTTCACCATCCCCCCCAAAGAAAAGCAGGGGTGTCACTAGCACGTTAAGAGACCATACAATAAGTGTCAGGGGCCCGAGACTGTTCAACTGCCTCCCAGCACACATAAGGGGGATTACCAACAGACCCCTGGCAGTCTTCAAGCTGGCACTGGACAAGCACCTAAAGTCAGTTCCTGATCTGCCGGGCTTTGGCTCGTACGTTGGTTTGCGTGCAGCCAGCAGCCGCCTGGTGACAGCGCTGATCCACCCAGGAGGCCTGGTCACAGACCGGGCCGCGGGGGCGTTGACCCCCGAAACTCTCTCCAGGTAAACTCCAGGTACATAACAGTAATATAAACCTGTTCACTGGGATGATTTCACTGAAGACCGGGGTAGAAATTAGCCGATCTGTGGAACAGTATGCTTTTATATTATGCTTATAGACATGAGGCATAAGCATTATTGTTGCAAAAAGCAAATGCATTTCTGCAACAGTCGTCTCTTTCCACCGGTGTAGTCTTGACTGTGGTGATATGATCGTGTTTGCCATGGTGTACTCAAAATACTTATTACTTTCCCTGACAATAGTTTCCATCAATGGTTGGTCAAAGAATAATTCAAAGAATCCCATTTCATTTGCAGTGTTTCCAAGGGGACAAGTTGGTAGAATTCCACTTTGAGAGTCATCAAAGTGGTGGGGCTTGGAAACAAAATTGGGATTTTGCTGCCAATCCCAGATACGGTTTGCTGGTGGATACTGGACATCATAGGCTGGTTGTGTGGGTAGTTGTGGTTGTGGTGGGCTGGTGGCTGACGCTCCACTTTGTCCTTGAACTGAGGAGTCAGCAGCGTGGGTCCCAGTCTGGGCTGGTGAGTCACGCATGGCCATGGCACTACCATCACCACTACCACCATCTTCTGGGTGCCCGGGGGTCCCATCCATGCCAAGTGTAGCCACATCATCCTTTACTGTCACTATCTATACCTGGTGTAGGGCCACGGGATGTACTCCGTCCCCTGGGCATGGCATAGGGTACACTACCCGAGTGCATGCGGCGGCATACATACCGACGCTTCGCTGGTGAATATGTTTCCTCACTATCACTACCCGAATGATCGCACAAGAGCATTAAAATCAAAATCCACGTCACTATCATCATCATTACTGAAGTCAGAGGCCTGGCCATGCAAAAATAATGCACCTACCATCCGACTTACGACGAGTTCGGTTCCGGAAACTGGTCGTAAGTCAAAATGGTCGTAAGGAACTTTGTATGAATATCAACAAAAAATTTTGTAAGACTTATTTTATGTTTTTTTTGGGTTTTTTCATGTTTTGCTTTACTTTTTAAATGTTTTAGTACTGTATTTTATACTGTAATTTTTTGGAAAAACACGTGTACAACACAATTAGTTTTTTAAATTTCAGAAATTTGGCATAAAAAAACCACGTCGTAACGAGGGGCCGAAAAGTCGATCAGGTGTAAGTGGTGGTAGGTGTTTTTTCTCTTGCGTTGAGGTACAATGCCATGACGGGAAAGTGCCCACACCAAGGTAAAAGGTTGAGGATTTCAGGGTTTTCTGCACTTTTAAATCGTATCTGGTCATTCCTTTCGGTCACTAATGTAAAAAGCCAAAGAATTCGTCTTTTTTTACTTCTTACGTCAAAACTATCAGATGGGAACAGGAGAGTCCCAATTTTCCTTGGAGTGAGAGCTCCCTTGCACGAGGCGGTTTAACAAGGGTAACTGAGCCAGCGTTCCCAAATTATCGGGCGCCTAGTTTTTTTGTTTTTTGGGGCACACCCACCACGCAGACCTGTTCCTCACATGTGGGCCCTATGGGTTTTTGCACTTAAATTTGATGGCGCAGAATTTTTTGGGGTGATCTACGGTTTGGCATTCAACGTGAACCTGAGATCTACAGGGCGACCCTGAAAGGGTTTTTAAAATCGTTATTAAGTTGAGACGGGGGGGCCAGGGTACCCACACCTTGGGGGACCTGCACCTGTCTTCCTACAAATAAGACTACTCACCTTTTTTCCCTCATTAAAATTCAATACTTTAAGATAAGTAATGAATTTTTCTGTAATGTATTTATTTGTGTGTTTTTAAGCCCCCAGTTTATTTTAACTTAATATAATTTTGTGTAAAAAATTTTTGTTCATTTATATCATTTATAAATGGAAAAAAATGGCGTTCGCCCCTTTTGGGATGTCTGTTTTTAGCCCACAGCCTGGAACTTAACCCGCCGTATAAGTGGGGCCCTTTCGTATATATATATATATTAATACGTGGGCCCCAAGTTTTGGCAGCATCGCTTGTGAAAAATTTGACTTTCGGCAAGTTTTTTTTTTGGCAAAATTGGGCCCTTTATTTTTGATTAGACTCGTGATTGGCGACCGTCCGGTACTCGTCCCCCTGTCACCCGACCAAAGCCCGTCTCCCCCCACCATTCCGCTCAGTGTGCCATTGTTTACCAAAATGTGACCATCACCCCCGGGGGTTCATACGAAATAATCCATTGTTTTTTGTGATTG
The DNA here is from genome assembly GCF_026875155.1 of Cherax quadricarinatus. Taxonomy (NCBI): domain Eukaryota; kingdom Metazoa; phylum Arthropoda; class Malacostraca; order Decapoda; family Parastacidae; genus Cherax; species Cherax quadricarinatus. The sequence goes on along the minus strand of NC_069447.1, from coordinate 7,158,003 downwards.
CAACTTCTAAATAAGTCACCATGGGCCCAAGGAAAGCTAGTACAAGCCCTTTGGTAAAGAAAGCGAAGAACACGATCCAGAGGGATTTTGAAGGGTTTGAGGCAGACCCTGACCGTGCCGACCCTCTGCCTGTTGTGGAAGGAGTTGTGGCATTGGGTAAGTCCATGGGGTTGGAGGTGAGTGATGGGGATGTGGAAGAGTTGGTGGAGGTCCACAGGGATGATGAACTGCAAGAGCTTCAACTGGAACAGCATCAGACCACAGCTGAGGAACTTGCTTCAGAGGAGGAGAAAAAGAGAGCGAAGGAGGCGCCTTCTTTGGTGATTAAGGACATGTGTTCAAAGTGGAATGAGTTGCAAAGTTTTGTTGAAAAGTATCACCCTGACCAAGCTGAAACAAGCCATATCTGCAACATGTTCAGTGACAAAACCTTGTCTCACTTCAGGCAAATCATAAAGAAATGCCAGAAACTGACCTCTCTGGACAGATATTTTGTGTGACAGGGGTCCAGTGACTCTCAAGTTGTTCCCAGTGGCATTAAAAGAAGAAGGGCAGTAACCCCAGAAAAGAACTTGCCACCTGAAGTCCTAATGGAAGGAGATTCTCCTTCCAAACAATAGTGTACACCTTCCTCCTATCCCTTCCTCCCATTTTCCATCAACCCAGAAGTCTTCAGTAAAGGTAAGTGTAATGTTATTATTTTTTATATGCATGTACTTGATTTCTGATTGTTTTCAGTATGTAAGTCTTTATTTAATTTGAAAAAAAATATTTTATTTTAATATTTTTGGGTGTCTGGAATGGATTAATTTTATTTCCATTATTTCTTATGGGGAAAATGGTTTTGAGTTTCGTGAATTTCGACTTTCGGCAGGCTCTCTGGAACAGATGAATCACGAAACTCGTGGGTCCACTGTATATACAGTGGACCCTCGACCAACGATGGCATCGATTAACGATAAATCCGACCAGCGATACATTTTTACGCAAAAATTTTGCCTCGACTAGCACTAAAAAACTCGACCAACACTATTCGTTCCGTCTGAGACGCGTCCGCTTCTGGCCAGTGTTGACAAGCCAGCCAGCCACCGCGGCCGCTTCCATGCATACAACCGGAACATTTCATATTATCACAGCCTTTTTAGTGATTGCACCTGCAAAATAAGTCACCATGGGCCCCAAGAAAGCTTCTAGTGCCCAAACCCCACAGCAAAAAAGGGGGAGAATTGCTATGGGGAAAGAAAAAAAGATCATTGTCCTACACATACACTTTGCAACATCTGCCCACATTGCCCCCTATCCCACCCTGTCATACGCCTTTTCCAAAATCCATAAACATGCCACAAAGACCTCTTTAGCCTTATCATAATTACTGTTCACTTATATGTTTCACTGTAAACACTGGTTCACAACCCCTACCTTTTCCTAAAGCCTCCTTGTTCATCTCTGCTATCTCTATTCTCCGTCTTACTCTTAATTTCTTTCAATTATAACTTACCATACACTTTACAGTTACACTCAACAGACTTATCCCCCTATAATTTTTGCACTCTCTTTTATCCCCTTTGCCTTTATACAAAGGACTATGCATGCTCTCTGACCTATCCCTAGGTACCTTACCCTCTTCCTACATTTATTAAATAATTGCACCAACACTCCCAAACTATATCCCACTGCTTTTAACATTTCTATCTTTTTCCCATCAATCCCGGCCTGCCTTACCCCCTTTCATTTTACCTACTGCCTTCACGAACTTCCCCCACACTCCACAACTGGCTCTTCTCACTCCTACAAGATGTTATTCCTCCTTGCCCTATACACGAAATCACAGCTTCCTATTCTTCATAACATTACAATTCCTCAAAAATTATTTCCTTCCATCTTTCCAAATACCTCTAACTCTCCATTTAATAACTCTCCTTCTATTTTTTAATGAACAATTAATTTGTTCTTCTAGGCTTTTTAACTTGTTAATCTCACTCCAAAACTTTTTCTTATTTTTTAACACAAAATTTGTGATAAATCTCACCCATCTCTCATTTTGCTCTCTTTTACATTGCTTCACACTCTCTTAACCTCTCTCTTTTTCTCCATATACTCTTCCCTCCTTGGCATCACTTCTACTTTGTAAAAAACTTCTCATATGCTAACTTTTTCTCCATTACTCTCTCTTTACATCATCATTCCACAATCGCCCCTTCCCTCCTGCACACTTTCCTGTAAACACAAACTTCTGCCTGAACACCAACACTTCATTTTTAAACCTCCCCATACCTTTTCGTCCCATTGCCTATGCTCTCATTAGCCCCTCTATCCTCCAATAGCTGTTTATATTTACCCTAACTGCCTCTCTTTTAGTTTATAAACCTTAACCCTTCTCTTCCCTGATGCTTCTATTCTCCCTTGTATCCCCATATACCTTTTACTTCTCAGTGTACTTACAACTAGAAAGTGATCTGTATTTATTCTGTGGCCCCTCTATAAAACCTGTACATCCTGAAGTTACACAACAGTCTTTTATCTACCAAAACATAATCCAACAAAACTACTGTCATTTCTGCCTACATCATATCGTGTTATACTGATTTATCTCTTTTCTTAAATATGTATTACCTATAACTAAACCCTTTTCTATACAAAGTTCAATCAAGGGCTCCCATTATATTTTACACCTGGCACCCAACTTACCTCCACACCCTCCTCTAAAAGTTTCTCCTACTTTAGCATTCAAGTCCCCTACCACAATTTTCTCTCTTCACTGGTTCAAAGGTCCTGTATTACATTCACTTAAATCTCCCAAAATCTCTCTCTCCCTCTGCATTCCTCTTCTTCTCCAGGTGCATACACGCTTATTATGGCCCACCTTCTCGCATCCAACCTTTACCTTTATCCACATAATTCTTGAATTTACACATTCATATTCTCTTTTCTCCTTCCTAACTGATCATTTAACATTACTGCATACCCCTCCTTTGGCTCTAAACGGTCTTCAGATACTCCGGATTTTATCCATTTATTTCCCCCAACTGAAACTCTCATATCCCCCTTCAGCTTTGTTTCGCTTAGGGCCAGGACATCCAACTTCTTTTCATTCTAACATCAGGCAATCATCTGTTTCTTGTCATCCGCACTACATCCACGCACATGTTAAGCAACCCAGTTTTATAAAGTTTTTCTTCTTCTCTTTTTTAGTAATTGGTATACAGGAGAAGGGGTTACTCTAGCCATTGCTCCCGGCATTTTAGTCGCCTCCATACGACAAGGCATGGCTTACGGAGGAAAGATTCCTTTTTCCACTTCCCATGGGACAATTAGAAGAAAAAAAAGAACAAGAGCTATTTAGAAAAAGGAGGAAAATCCTAGATGTATGTGTATATATTTATATGCATGTGAGTGTCTGTGTGAAGTGGACCCAAAGTGTAAGTAGGAGAGCAAGAATCCCTGTTATCTTAGCGTGTTTATGGAGACAGAAAAAGAATACCAGCAATCCTACATCATTGCAAAACAGTTACAGGTTTTTGTTTCACAGTAATCTGGCAGTTGAATTAATTGAAATTGCTGGCCACAGGATGGCTCCAACTTCATCATGCTTCCATTTGTATGTCACATAACAATTAAAAAGGCTGTTAATGACTGATATAGGTAACAGCTCTTAGCTTGTCAATAAAGTTAGGATCCTTATCGTGTCAATAAATTTAGGAATGATTATCTTAATCTTGTAATATCTGTGTATAAAAAGAGGGACAGAGGATGACTGACACCAAACCGACTGACCCTTCTTGCAGTGTTTGACGTGAGAAAGAAACTTTTGTTGATTTCCCTATTCACAACTCTGGCTCCTCCCTGCCCAGTTGTGAGTTGATTTGGAAAAGGTAATCACTTGTCAAACCCCTCAGCTATGTTGGATCATCTGACCACAATGCTGTTTTTACAACGCTTAACCCTTTCAGGTTTTGGCCGTACTAGTATGGCTTAGGCACCAGGTTTTGACGTTACTAGTACGCCTAAATTCAGCGCCCTCAATTCTAGTGAGAGAAAGCGGTAGGCCTACATATGAACAGAATGGGTCTATTGTTGTCAGTGTGCGCGGGTATAAAGAAAATCCTGCAGCACACAGTGCGTTAATGAGGAAAAAAAAACTTGGACCGTGTTTTTGGGTACATAACAGCGACTTTGCACAGTTTTGCGCTATGGCATTTATGTTGTATTCTAGTTTTCCTGGGTTCACTTTATAGAAACGGAAGACATATTACAGAAATTGAGGATGATTTTGACGGTTTTACAAAGAAACTACTTGAAATTGCACTCAAAGTAGCAGAATGTTCGATTTTACCAAAGTTCAAAAGTAAACAAATCATGCTATGCCATTCCAATACACGTGAACTGGTGAGTTCCTAATTATTCTTTCACAGTGCTGCTGATAATATTTATACCATTTCTACACCAATGCTGTAGTCTGCTTAACAGTAAATCTTCTATTTTTTAGTGAGAATAATATTCAAAAGTGGAAAGCAAAAGAATGTAAGGGGGCATGGGGAACGTGGACTAATGAAAAACAGAGGAATGTTATTTGTAATGCCAGGGATGTCTTTCTGTTTATTCTGGACCCTATTCGGAAATTGGCATCTTTTGAAATTTGTGTGAAATTGGAAAAAATTTGCTAAGATTCTGACCACTGTATGGATAGTTGAAATCGGTAAAAATGGGTGGTTTCTTGTACTCATTCGATTAGAAAAAATGGAGTTCTAGCGAAATGTTATGATTTTTGTCGACAAGTTCAATGGGAATTGGCCGAAAAAATAGGGCTCGATCAGTGGGACGAGGTAAATCGACGATGCGTTAAACATCGTCAAGACCGCTAACTTCGCGGATGAGCATAATTCCGTAAAGTTTTCCATCTATTTCATACTTTTGGTGTCGTTTGATGGAAAAAGATTCTCTATCCTTTTCATAAGATTTTTTTTTTTTTTTTTTTTTAAATTTGGGGGACCTGAGAACAAGTCTCAGAGAGGGCCTGTCGACCCTGAAAGGGTTAGATCCCAACAGAATGAGGTGAGGAGTCCACACACACAACCTGGCTATGGGAAAAAGGTAACTGGCCAGACCCTTTGCTCTGAGGTCACCACCACCGACTAGAATGCTCTTCGCCAAGGGGATGTTGACAACCATGCGAATACTTCCTGGACACATCCTTAATCTACGACAAGAACACATCCCCTCACCGGCAGTATGTGATGAAGCCTACGATCAGCCTTGGTTCGGCTTTTGTTGTAGAGAGGCTCTGTGCTACTGCACAAGTACAAGGCTTGGCAAAAGTATAAGAGGACATTCCTACTTACCTATACAGGTACTTGCACAGGCATGCCTATAGGCATATGAGTGAAGTTCAAAAAATTGGCCATCAGATACCTACAACAGATACCTATACTGTTGCTATGTGTCTTACCTCAACAAAACCTGTCGGTATTTTATACCATTTTAATATTCACTCTGTCAGACCACTGCAAACACAATGGTATCTTGGTAACAAAACAGAAAACAAACTTGGACACTTCACTAGTGGAATGGCTGGATTTGAGAGGGACGTGACCTTGCCCACGACTACATTCTTCCTCTATAGTGCTTCATCTAGACACTCCTGGCGGTTATATAAGGCTCCATCCTGTCACTTCAACTCCCTATTGTTTCAGACTATGGGACGATACTTCTTTCTCCAGACTGAGGGACAGACCACCTCAAAACTTCAAGGGTGATGGACTGATTAATCATCTTCACATCTCTTCAATCAACTTTTCTGAACTCAACTGAATGAAGCCTACTGTGCAAGGCGGACGAAATACGTCCTCAAAATAAAGATACCTAACTGTTGCGTATGTATCTTAATTAACAACAAATGTAAGTTCTGATCCTAGCAAGGGATCTCCTTGGCTAAAGCTGCAAGAACTGATCAAAACTGTCCGGTGGTGACAATAAGGAAGGAGGAGAGGTGCATCATCTTCTTAAATGCTTGACAAGGAAAAGGCTTTTTGGCCCAGACAACGTTGAGCACAAGATTGCTGAGTAGTTGTGCAGACCAGCTAGCAGCACCTCTAACTCGCCATTTTTCAGCACTGCCTAGTACAGGTTATTGCCTTCTCTGTGGAAAGAGGCAAACGTAGTTCCTGTTCACAAAAAGAGAGCAGAGCAGAGTGACGTGTCACTCAGGCTAATCATTGGCAAGATTCCCTTGAGACAATCCTTCAACGACAAGTGACGTTTTCTAACTACCACTCACTTACTTTGTGACCATCAATATGTGCTTCAGGAAAGGGTTACTTCTGCTGCTGTCTGCTGTTTTTAAGCACTCTCACTATATGGACACCAGACGCTGGATGAAACCCAGAGATACAAAGACATATACAGGGACAGACACAGAGATTGAGAAACAAACACAGCTGAGAAACAGAGAAAGAAGCAGACAGACAAGACACAAAAAAGGCTGGCAGTTACAGCCTGGTTGATCAAGCCCTCATCCACAATGATTCCTGGTCATAGACCAGGCTGCTAGGGCACTGAGCCCCTAGAGAACCCTCCAGGTAGACAGACAAGAGACAGACACAGTGACAGACATGATAAAATGACAGGGATAGACTAAGAAAGAGAGACACTGAGACAAAGACATGAAGACAAAGACAATGAAAGGCAAAGTCAGAGATAAGAGACAACACAAGATAGAAAAATACAAAACAGAAACATACACAGAGAGAGAGAGAGATTGAGAGGAGAGAGAGAGGAGAGAGAGAGAGAGGAGACAGACAGACAGATAGATAGATCTGCGACTGCTTGACAGAATAGAGAACAGAGCAAGACTTCTCATCTCTCGCCTGGACCAATCCTAGATAGATCTGTCATTTCAGCAGTGCCTTCAACACAAGAGGGATGTGGGTGGCATTACTGTTATGTACAAGGCCAATATTGTCAAAGTACCACACTCGGATCCACTTCGAGGACAGCTGAAGCAAGCTTCTTTACCACCAAGACAGGCCAGAAGAAAGAAGCAGCAACTTCACTCTGGCTGTACCCTTCTCCAGAACATCACTTCATCTGAGATCATTTATCCCCAGGATGACTCAAGTATGGAACACATTCATGCAGCATTATGATGTCAACGAGATAGTCAGTTGAGCAGATGAAAATGCTGGCCCACAGATGGCTCCGACTTCATCCTGTTCCATAACTTGTATGTTTCATAACAATAAAAATGCTTTCAAATGAGCTGATGTAGGTAACAGTTCTTAGCTTGTCAATACAGTTAGGAATCCTTAACCCTTAAACTGTCCAAACGTAGGTCGACGTTTTATTTTTCATTCCTATAAATTTCGCACAATAGGCTCGAGTCGCCTAGACATGAAAGAATGGGTCTGTGCACTCTGTGCGCACTATTAAAATATCTGGAGAGCCCTTGTACCTTGTGGGAGCACCAGTTCAATTGAGCACCAGCTAGAGCAAACAGCGTGGCAAACACCAGGGATTCACTGATGCCATGTCGCATTAACACTCCCACTGTAACCCTTTCGGAGTCCAAAGGCCAAATTTCAAAGTGTGCACCAGTGTCCAAGAATTTTCAAAAAATAATTTTGTTATTTTTTCTTATGAAATGGTAGAGAATCTTCTCTGAAGGTAATAAACAAAAAGTATGAAATTTGATGGAAAATTGACGAAATTATGCTCTCACAAATTTTGATGTGTCAGCAATGTTCACGAATCGGCGATTTTGCCGACTTTGACTCCCATTTTAGGCCAATTACATTATTCCAGTCGACCAAATTCTTAGCTATTTCACTAGTGTTACTTCTATTATATCAATTGAACACAAGAATTCGCCAAGTCAACTGTTTAACTACAAAATAAAGTGATCGGAAATTGGGTAATTTGACCAAATTTAATCAAAGTTCAAAAAGTCCAGATTTAAGCAATGCAGGCCATTCTGCACTAAACTACATTTCCTCTGTTCAATTGTTAGTTTTCAGGCTTTACTGCTGAATTCATTTGATTTTTATTCACATAATGAATTTTTTAGTCAAACTAAAAAATAGAAGATTTACTCTTATGCAATATTTTTTGTTTATAAAATAACTGTATAATAAATATCATAATTGTGAATGTATATTAGACCCCTCCAGCAGGCGGTGTATTAGAAGTGTGAGCGTCATTTGTTTACTCTTGAACATCGGCCAACAAAAATGTAACACTTCCACTACTTGAGCTCAGTTTCATGCCATTTCCAGTACTAAAACCATCAAAATCATCTCTATTTCTGTAATATATCTTCCATTCTATCAAATGAGACCAAGAAATCGCAAATACAACTATAAAAACATACAAAAAAAACACTGCAAAGTTGCTATTTTAATCGAAAATTACGGTCTCGGTTTTTTCTCTCATGCACTGTGTGCTGCAGGATTTGTTTTATATGGTGGCACACATACCACTAGATGGTATTCTTCCATATTTGGCCAAAATTTACCGCTCACAGCTTATCAGAGTGAGCTGAGCTCATGATGTAGATCTACGGTTTGGACCCTCAACGTAAAGCTGTAAATCTACGGCACGGACCCTCAAAGGGTTAAGAGGAAAGTAAAAATAGGTTAGATAAATACATGAGTGAGTGTGGGTGGGTGTGAGTTGGACCTGACTAGCTTGTGCTACTAGGGTGATGTCATGCTCCTTCCTTCAATGGATGTGACCTGACTAGGCAGGTCATTGGTCTAAGCCAGGGGGAGGGTGACATGTACCCGCATTGCATGCATGGTCCAGTAGACCTGCTGCAGTATTCCTTCTTTCTTAAGTTCTTAAGTATTCGGCAGGCTGGCTGGCTGGCTTGCTTTGGCTCTCTCTCTGTCTATATCTCTGTCTATATTTCTGTCTATATCTGTCTATATATCTATATCTCTACATCTGTCTATCTATATCTGTCTCACATGTAGACATAAGTACAATTATACATGGTGTAAATTACCTAGAATAATCCAAAAATTCCAGACAAAGATAGACAGAAAGATAGATAGACAGAAACATGTCTGTGTGTATCAGTGAAAACAAATAAAGCCAGAGTTCCCCCGAGCACTCATTTATCAAATGTCACCGAGCTGATAACAGATGTCATTACACAATTCTTCAAGGAGTGTGATATACATATACTCCACACAGATAAATAAACAGAGACAACACATGTTTGTGTGTGTAACAGTGATAACAAATACAGCGAGGGTTAGCTGGAGCAGTGGGTATTTATCAAATGTCACTGGGCTGTCAACAGTATAGGGATGCCTTTCATAACAACATGCTTCAAGGTATACTCCAGGGTATCTAAAACATTGCTGGAACCTATAAATACTTTGTGTATATTTCTAGACAATAGTAAATAACCCAAGCAGGTGTAAATGTTCACCTGTCAATTGTGAAGGGGACTATTTGAGTGCTGCATTTAGGTACTAATATTAGTGTCAGAACAAAAGATTGGCTATGAAATTACAAGAACTATTATAAACTGTAATTATCAGAACATAAAAATATATTAAATTAAAATAAAAACGAGGTAAAAAAAGTTAATTGGCAACACTAATGCAAGAAGCAGGAGTCGATGTTGCTGACAAGTGAGCATCCAGAGCCAACTTCAGTCTTATATCTTGGTAAGTACTAACCCTAAAATCTCTTTTTAACACTTAACCCTTTCAGGGTCCACAGGCCCTCTCAGAGACTTGTTCTCAGGGTCCCCCAAATTTCAAGAAAAAAAAAATTATTTTTTCTTATGAAAAGATAGAGAATCTTTTCCCGATCATAATGACACCAAAAGTATGAAATTTGATGGAAAACTTACAGAATTATGCTTGCATGAAGTTAGCGGTTTTGACGATGTTCACGCATCGACGATTTTGCCCACTTTGAGCCCTATTTTCGGCCAATTCCAGTGTGTACTTGTTGACAAAAATCATAACTATTTCGCTAGAACTCCATTTTGTCTTTGGAATGAGTACAAGAAACCACCCATTTACCGATTTCAGCTATCCAATACAGTGGTCAGAATCTAGCAATTTTGCCAATTTCACACAAATTTCAAAAGATTGCCAATTTCCGGAATTAGGTCCAGTATAAACAAGAAAGGACTTCCTGGCACTAAAATAACATTTCTCTGTTCATTACTCACGTCCCCACGCCCCTCTTACATTCTTTTGCTTTCCATTTTGAATTTTTATTCTCACAAAAAATAGAAGATTTACTGCTATGCAGACTACTGCATTAGTGTAGAATGGTTATAAAATAATATCGGAGCACTATGATGAAAGAAATATCGATCTCACAGTTGACGTGTATTTAGATGCTTAGCATGATTTGGTTTACTTTTGAAATCTTGGTTAAAAAATCAAAACATTTCTGCTATTTTGAGCTTATTTCCAGGTACTTTTCATTGTAAAAACCAGTCAAAGATCTCCAATTTCTGTGTATGTCTTCCATCTATCATATGAGAATAGGAGAAAAATAGAAGTACAATAATAAATACCCATACAAAAAATACAGTGTAAAGTACCGTTTTAATCCAATAAAACGGTCAAAGTTTTTTTTTTCTCATTGACGCACTGTGTGTTGCAGGATTTTTTTTATACCACGCACACTGACCACACAGACCCTAATTACTTTCAAGGTGGCCTGCCAGCTTTCTCTCACTTGGTTTGAAGGGCCTAGAATTTATGAGTACTAGTCGTCAAGACCCTGGCACCCACGTTAAGCTGTACAGTGGTCCCTCGCATAACGATATTAAATCCGTTCATGAGAGTCATTGCTATTGCGAAAATTATCGGTTCTTTTATGCGAATGAATTTTCCCATAAGGAAATAATGGAAATCTAATTAATCTGTTTGCAAGGCACCCACAAGTATGAAAAAAAAATTTTACCACATGAAATATACATTTTTCCTACACACAAAGAGGATAATGCACAGTAGCTCGAGTAGTACTGCACTACTCTACTAAATGAAAGAATATATGACACATACACTTTATTGAAGATGCAAGCATGACTGATGAGACACTGTGTCCTGGGAGTGCCTTTTCTCCTGAAGTACTGTAGGTATCTGTTTGGCATTTTCTTCCAGAACAGGCCTTTATCACACTGTGTATGCCACTCGATTTCTAAATTCTCAAACAACTTTGGTGGCTTTAAATTCAATATGACAACTAGTTCCAGGCGTTTTTCCTGTTCACCTGGGTGTTAGTCGAATGGTGATGGGTTGCATCCTGGGAGACATGATTAAGGACCCCAATGGAAATAAGTTAGTCTTCAATGGCACTGACTTTTTTGGGTATATCCCTGGTGGCTATCCATCTGGGTTAATTGTTTCTTTGGGTATCTCTCAATAAGCCACACCAACAACAGTGCTACAGCAGCATTCAGCAAGCAGCTGACAGTGCTACAGCAGCATCAGCAGCAGCTGGACAGTCTACAGCAAGCTGCAGAGCAGCAGCAAGCGGACAGTGGTACAGCAGCAGCAGCAGCTGCAGTGCTACAGCAGCCAGCAGCATCAGCAGGCTGACAGTGCTACAGCAGCAGCGCAGTGACAGTGCTACAGCAGCAGCAGCAGCTGACGATGGTTTGGTACAGCAAGCAGCAGCAGCTGACAGTGCTTACAGCAGCAGCAGCAGCTGACAGTGCTAACCCAGCAGCCAGCAGGCAGCTGACAGTGCAGGCCAGCAGCAGCAACAGCAGCAGCTGCAGTGGCTTACAGCAGCAGTGACAGTGATACAGCAGCAGCAGACGATGCTACTGCAGCAGCTGGACGATGCTACAGCAGCAGCAGACGGTACTACAGCAAGCAGTGAAGGTGGTACAGCGCAGAGCAGCGCTGACGGTGCTACGCAGCGCAGGGGGGGGGGCAGCAGTGACAGTGCTACGCTCTGCAGCAGCAGCAGCAGTTGACCAGGTACCACAGTATTCGTTAATATTCTCACCCCTTTTTACCACAGGGTTGGCACTAGAAGCTTTCGTGGGGCCCATGGTCACTTATTTTGCAGATAAAATCACCAAAAACATGTAATTAATACGAAATGTTACCGATTGTATGCTTGGATGTTAACGCGGTAGGCTGGCTTGTTAAACAATGCCACGGCGGAACATGCGAGGCTGGCTCAGGCCGCACCATTAGACGCTCTCGGACGAATAGTGTGAGCGGGAGGTTTTTTTTAGCGGTGCAGGCAAATCTTAGCGATTAAACATGTATCAGTATGCGGATTTTAAACGTTTATGTGTGCCAAACGGTATGCGGGGTGTTCACTGTACTAGTACCGGGCGGAAACCCTGAAAGGATTAAAAAAAAAACTGTTCCAAAACATAAATCTTACGTTCACATGCGTAGTGCTCCGACCTTGATTTTCCCATTTGAAAGCATGTAAAAAAAACATAGATCACAATTCGGAGCCTGCACAGTCAATGTATATTAAGTTTGGGGACAGTTTACCCTTAAACAGTTCCCCTCCAAACGTATATATACGTTTTTTCAACATCTGAAAGTATGTAAAAAAAATGTAGATCTTCTTTTTGTTTTACATTTGAAAACGTGATAAAAACTTTTATTTACAATTTTTTTTTTGTTATTGAAAATATAGAGGAGCAATGTGGCAGTGTTGCAAGTATATGGAATAGGTGGTATAAGTTATTAAAAATGCTGTAAAGAGTTTTTATGAGGATAGTGAGGCTTCAGGTTAGAGTGTGTTAGAAGAGAGGGAGACTACTCCGGTATAAAAGTAGGTCTTAGACAGGGGATGGTGTATGTCACCATGGTTGTTTAATACTATTTATAGATGGGGTCGCTAAAGGCAAAGTAAAATGGTTAGGGTGTTCGTTTTTTTTTTTTTTTTTTTGTTTTTTTTTTTTTTTGGGAGAGGGTGGATTAAATTTTGGGGAATCAAATTAAAAATGGGAATTGACACCAGTTACTTTTTGCTGATGATACTGTGTTATGGGAGATTTCTAAGAAAAATTCAAAGGTTAGTGAATGAGTTTGGGAAATGTGTGTAAAGGTTAGAAAGTTTGAAAGTGACATAGGAAAGAGTAAGGTGATGAGGGTTATTCAAATGATTTAGATAAAGAAATTGGATATCAAATTGGGAGGAGGATTATGGAAGAAGTGAAGGTTTTCAGATACTTGGGAGTTGAGGGTCGGCGGAATGGATTTATAAAGGATGAGTAATCATAGAATTGAGAGGGGAAAAAAGTTGAGTGGTGCGTTGAGGTATATGTGGAAGTCAAAAACGTTATCTTGGAGGCAAAGAGGGAATGTAGTGGAAAGTATAGTGTACCAATCACTCTTATATGGGTGTGAAGCTTGGGTGGTAAAATGCAGAGCGAGGAGACGGTTGGATGGCAGTGGAGATGTCCTGTTTAAGGGCAATGTGTGGTGTAAATATTATGCCAGAGAATTCGGAGTGTTGGGAAATTAGGAAAAGGTGTTGTGATTAATAAAAGTATTAGTCAGAGGGCAGAGTAGAGGGGTTGTTGAGGTGGTTTGCGTCATTTAGAGAGAATGGGTCAAAATAAGAAGACATGGAGTAGCATTATAAATCTATTGGGGAAGGAAGGCGGGGGTGGGGTCATCCTCGTAGGGTTGGATTAGAGGGGGGTAAAGGAGGTTTTGTGGGCAAGGGGTTGGACTTCAGCAAGCGTTAGCATGAGGCTTGTTAGATTGGAGTGAATGGAGACGAATGGTACTTGGGACCTGACGATATGTTGGAGTGTGAGCAGGGTAAAATTTAGTGAAGGGATTCAGGGAAAACAGGTTATTTTATATACTAGTCGGACTCGAGTTCTGGAAATGGGAAGTACAATGCTGGCCACTTTAAAGGAGGGGGTTTGGGATATTGGCAGTTTGGAGGGATATGTTGTGTATCTTTATATGTGTATGCTTCTAAACTGTTGTATTCTGAGCACCTCTGCAAAAACAGTGATAATGTGTGAGTGTGGTGAAAGTGTTGAATGATGATGAAAGTATTTTCTTTTTGGGGATTTTCTTTCTTTTTTTTGGGTCACCCTGCCTCGGTGGGAGACGGCCGACTTGTTGAAAAAAAAAAATTGAAAATATGTAAAAAAAAAGTATATCTACTTTTGTAGCACTACGAATTTGAACGATGATTTGTTTGGACCGTTTAAGGGTTAAGGGTTAATCCTATAACATGTAGAGAAATGTGCTCTTCATTTTAAAAGAAAAAAATTATTTTTTCATTTTTCAGAATATTCGGAGCGCCACGTGAATGAATGTAGATCTACATTTGGACAGTTTAACCCCTTGACTGTCGCAACCCCAAATCCTGAGGCGTCTCCTGGTGTGGCAAAATTTTACGAAAAATATAAAAAAAAATTTTCTTATGAAATGATAGAAATCTTTTCAATTGAATGACACCAAAAAAGAAACGAAATTTGATGGAAAAACTTGAAAGAATTACGCTATCACAAAGGTCAAGCGACCTCGGTGATATTTTATGTTATCAGCGTTTTGCCCAATTTGGAGCCCTATTTTGGCTAATTTCATTGGTTCCGGTCAACAAAACTCATAGCGGTTTCTTTAGAACTCATTTTTTCTATTGGACTGAGTACAAGAAACTGCCATTTACTGATTTTCAACTACCCAATATCATTGTCAGAAATTTGCAATTTGGCCAATTTCACAAAAAATTAAAAATATGGAACAAATTTCAATATGGGGGGGTCCAGATGAACAACCAGGACATTCCTGGCTCGTCTAAAATATTTTCTTTTGTTCATTCGTCATGTCTCCAGGCCCTCTGATATTACTCTTCCTTTCTATTTGATTTTTATTCAACAAAAAAAAAGATTTACTGCTATGGGCTTACTGCAATATTGTATAATTGTATAAACAATGTCAACCCATCATGACTGCATATTAGAATGGCCTACTTGGACATTTATTGGAAAACTTGAATAACTTGTTTACTTTTGAACATCGGCAAAAAATCAACATTTTCCTACTTTGAGCTCCATTTCAAGGTTCTTTTATTAGGTAAACCAATCAAATCACCTCAATTCTATTATATGTTTTCATTCTATAAAATGAGACCAAGAAAATGAGAATACAACCATAAATAGTATATGAAAATAGACCACAAAGTCAGCATCTTAATTAAAAAAAAATAAGGTCGGAGTTTTTTTCTCATTATGCACTGCGTGCTGCAGGATTTTTTTTTATATGGTGCACACTGACCACACAGACCCATTCTCTCACATGTGGGCCTACCAGCTTTCTCCTGGCCTCCACTCCTCCCCCCTATCCCTCAAGCCGCTAGAATTTATGAGTATATATTCGCAAACACGGTGGTAATTTCTTTTGATACTTCTGCATTACAACTGCAATTGACTTGGAAGAATGGAGAATAAGAAGAGAACCTTCTTATTTTCCATCTTGGTTTTCATCTGTCTAGAAGGAACCTGTAGCAATGTTATTAAAAGTCGACGAATAAGACGTATATATACGAATGAAACAGTCCCCCCCCCCAAAAAAAAAAAATAAAGGGTTAAGAATTAACCTAACCTTGTCAAACCCTGTGTAAAAAAAACAAAAAAGAGAAAAAGAAATGCCAGCTGCTTTAATCTACATCAATCACCAGCTAAGAGCTATATCAGCCTGGGGAAACCGATGGCAGGTAACGCTTGCATTGAGAAAACGCATGATGGTCTTAGGCACCATGATGGTAATGATGGAGCAATGGTAAAAGTATGATAGAAGTGTTAGGACCTGGGGATGAAGCTGATATCCTTGGGATGAAATTGACTCCAAACTGATCACGAAGAACCACGTTGTAAACCTGGCAAACAAGGCAGCCAGGAAGCTTACTGTACTTTGACGTATTAGCATTGCTTGACAGAGAGGAGCAAGATTTGAACAAGGCACAAGTACTCTCAACCTTGAAGTATGCCCCACTTTCTTGGATTGTCTGCCCCCATCTTCATCTGCAACCTTCTTGGGGACTGAGTAGAAAAAGAGCCCAAAGACACCTCATCTCTCGTCTGGACCGCTGGATAGATCTGTCATTTAAGAGAGCCTTCAACCCCAGTAGGGATTTGGGTTGCTTACTGTTATGTACTAAGGCGATATCATCAAAGTACCACACCTGTCTCCACTCCAATGACAGTGTTAGGTGAGCTTCTACACAACAAGACAGGCAACAAACAGCAACTTCACTCTGACTGTACCTTCTCTAGCACATATTCATCTAGATCAATTATTCCCAGGTATAGGATTGGGTTGGTCTGGAACTTGTTCATACAACATAATGATTATGTTTTTTTTTTATTATCACACCGGCCGATTCCCACCAAGGCAGGGTGGCCCGAAAAAGAAAAACTTTCACCATCATTCACTCCATCACTGTCTTGCCAGAAGGGTGCTTTACACTACAGTTTTAATCTGCAACATTAACACCCCTCCTTCAGAGTGCGGCACTGTACTTCCCATCTCCAGAATCAAGTCCGGCCTGCCGGTTTTCCTGAATCCCTTCCATAAATGTTACTTTGCTCCACTCCAACAGCACGTCAAGTATTAAAACCATTTGTCTTCCATTTCACTACTATCAAACACGCTCACGCATGCCTGCTGGGAAGTCCAAGCCCTCGCACAAAAACCTCCTTTACCCCTCCCTCCAACCCTTCCTAGGCACCGCAACCCTACCCCGCCTTCCTTCAACTACAGACTGATACACTCTTGCAAGTCTCATCTGTTTCGCTCCATTCTCTCTACATGTCCGAACCACCTCAACAACCCTTTCCTCAGCCTATGGACAACATTTTGGTAATCCCGCACCTCCTCCTAACTTCCAAACTGTTACGAATTCTCTGATTATATTCAACCACACATTGCCCTCAGACTTGACATCTCCACTGCCTCCAGCCTCCATCTCGGCCGCAAAACATTCATCACCAACGCTTCACACCCATACAAGAGCGTTGGTAAAACTATACTCTCATACATTTCCCCTCTTTGCCTCCGAGGACACAAGTCTTTGTCTCCACAGACTCCTAAGTGCACCAGCTCATCTTTTTCCCTCATCAATTTATTTGATTCACCTATCCTTCATAGACCCATCCGCTGAACACGTCTCCACTCCCCAAATATCTGAATAGTTACCTCTCCATACTCTTCCTCCAATCTGTATTCATTCTTTATCACCTAATCTTTTTTGTTATCTCATAAAACCTTACTCTTTCCTGTATTCACCTTTAATTTCTTCTTTGCACACCTACCAAATGTCATCCACCAATCTCTGCAACTTCTCTTCAGAATCTCACAAGAGCACAGTGTCATCAAGCAAAGAGCAGCTGTGACACTCCCACTTTTGTGTGTGATTCTTTATTTTTAACTCCACGCCTCTTGCCAAGCCCCTCGCATTTACTTCTCTTACACCCCATCTTATAAAAGATATTAAACAACCACGGTGACATCACCATCCTTGTCTAAGGGCCTACTTTTACTGAGGAAAAAATTTCCCTCTTTCCCTACATACTCTAACTTGAGCCTCACTATCCTCGTTTAAAAACTCTTCACTGCTTTCAGTAACCTACCCTCCTACACATACACTTTGCAACATCTGCCCACATTGCCCCCTATCCCACCCTGTCATACGCCTTTTCCAAAATCCATAAACATGCCACAAAGACCTCTTTAGCCTTATCATAATTACTGTTCACTTATATGTTTCACTGTAAACACTGGTTCACAACCCCTACCTTTTCCTAAAGCCTCCTTGTTCATCTCTGCTATCTCTATTCTCCGTCTTACTCTTAATTTCTTTCAATTATAACTTACCATACACTTTACAGTTACACTCAACAGACTTATCCCCCTATAATTTTTGCACTCTCTTTTATCCCCTTTGCCTTTATACAAAGGACTATGCATGCTCTCTGACCTATCCCTAGGTACCTTACCCTCTTCCTACATTTATTAAATAATTGCACCAACACTCCCAAACTATATCCCACTGCTTTTAACATTTCTATCTTTTTCCCATCAATCCCGGCCTGCCTTACCCCCTTTCATTTTACCTACTGCCTTCACGAACTTCCCCCACACTCCACAACTGGCTCTTCTCACTCCTACAAGATGTTATTCCTCCTTGCCCTATACACGAAATCACAGCTTCCTATTCTTCATAACATTACAATTCCTCAAAAATTATTTCCTTCCATCTTTCCAAATACCTCTAACTCTCCATTTAATAACTCTCCTTCTATTTTTTAATGAACAATTAATTTGTTCTTCTAGGCTTTTTAACTTGTTAATCTCACTCCAAAACTTTTTCTTATTTTTTAACACAAAATTTGTGATAAATCTCACCCATCTCTCATTTTGCTCTCTTTTACATTGCTTCACACTCTCTTAACCTCTCTCTTTTTCTCCATATACTCTTCCCTCCTTGGCATCACTTCTACTTTGTAAAAAACTTCTCATATGCTAACTTTTTCTCCATTACTCTCTCTTTACATCATCATTCCACAATCGCCCCTTCCCTCCTGCACACTTTCCTGTAAACACAAACTTCTGCCTGAACACCAACACTTCATTTTTAAACCTCCCCATACCTTTTCGTCCCATTGCCTATGCTCTCATTAGCCCCTCTATCCTCCAATAGCTGTTTATATTTACCCTAACTGCCTCTCTTTTAGTTTATAAACCTTAACCCTTCTCTTCCCTGATGCTTCTATTCTCCCTTGTATCCCCATATACCTTTTACTTCTCAGTGTACTTACAACTAGAAAGTGATCTGTATTTATTCTGTGGCCCCTCTATAAAACCTGTACATCCTGAAGTTACACAACAGTCTTTTATCTACCAAAACATAATCCAACAAAACTACTGTCATTTCTGCCTACATCATATCGTGTTATACTGATTTATCTCTTTTCTTAAATATGTATTACCTATAACTAAACCCTTTTCTATACAAAGTTCAATCAAGGGCTCCCATTATATTTTACACCTGGCACCCAACTTACCTCCACACCCTCCTCTAAAAGTTTCTCCTACTTTAGCATTCAAGTCCCCTACCACAATTTTCTCTCTTCACTGGTTCAAAGGTCCTGTATTACATTCACTTAAATCTCCCAAAATCTCTCTCTCCCTCTGCATTCCTCTTCTTCTCCAGGTGCATACACGCTTATTATGGCCCACCTTCTCGCATCCAACCTTTACCTTTATCCACATAATTCTTGAATTTACACATTCATATTCTCTTTTCTCCTTCCTAACTGATCATTTAACATTACTGCATACCCCTCCTTTGGCTCTAAACGGTCTTCAGATACTCCGGATTTTATCCATTTATTTCCCCCAACTGAAACTCTCATATCCCCCTTCAGCTTTGTTTCGCTTAGGGCCAGGACATCCAACTTCTTTTCATTCTAACATCAGGCAATCATCTGTTTCTTGTCATCCGCACTACATCCACGCACATGTTAAGCAACCCAGTTTTATAAAGTTTTTCTTCTTCTCTTTTTTAGTAATTGGTATACAGGAGAAGGGGTTACTCTAGCCATTGCTCCCGGCATTTTAGTCGCCTCCATACGACAAGGCATGGCTTACGGAGGAAAGATTCCTTTTTCCACTTCCCATGGGACAATTAGAAGAAAAAAAAGAACAAGAGCTATTTAGAAAAAGGAGGAAAATCCTAGATGTATGTGTATATATTTATATGCATGTGAGTGTCTGTGTGAAGTGGACCCAAAGTGTAAGTAGGAGAGCAAGAATCCCTGTTATCTTAGCGTGTTTATGGAGACAGAAAAAGAATACCAGCAATCCTACATCATTGCAAAACAGTTACAGGTTTTTGTTTCACAGTAATCTGGCAGTTGAATTAATTGAAATTGCTGGCCACAGGATGGCTCCAACTTCATCATGCTTCCATTTGTATGTCACATAACAATTAAAAAGGCTGTTAATGACTGATATAGGTAACAGCTCTTAGCTTGTCAATAAAGTTAGGATCCTTATCGTGTCAATAAATTTAGGAATGATTATCTTAATCTTGTAATATCTGTGTATAAAAAGAGGGACAGAGGATGACTGACACCAAACCGACTGACCCTTCTTGCAGTGTTTGACGTGAGAAAGAAACTTTTGTTGATTTCCCTATTCACAACTCTGGCTCCTCCCTGCCCAGTTGTGAGTTGATTTGGAAAAGGTAATCACTTGTCAAACCCCTCAGCTATGTTGGATCATCTGACCACAATGCTGTTTTTACAACGCTTAACCCTTTCAGGTTTTGGCCGTACTAGTATGGCTTAGGCACCAGGTTTTGACGTTACTAGTACGCCTAAATTCAGCGCCCTCAATTCTAGTGAGAGAAAGCGGTAGGCCTACATATGAACAGAATGGGTCTATTGTTGTCAGTGTGCGCGGGTATAAAGAAAATCCTGCAGCACACAGTGCGTTAATGAGGAAAAAAAAACTTGGACCGTGTTTTTGGGTACATAACAGCGACTTTGCACAGTTTTGCGCTATGGCATTTATGTTGTATTCTAGTTTTCCTGGGTTCACTTTATAGAAACGGAAGACATATTACAGAAATTGAGGATGATTTTGACGGTTTTACAAAGAAACTACTTGAAATTGCACTCAAAGTAGCAGAATGTTCGATTTTACCAAAGTTCAAAAGTAAACAAATCATGCTATGCCATTCCAATACACGTGAACTGGTGAGTTCCTAATTATTCTTTCACAGTGCTGCTGATAATATTTATACCATTTCTACACCAATGCTGTAGTCTGCTTAACAGTAAATCTTCTATTTTTTAGTGAGAATAATATTCAAAAGTGGAAAGCAAAAGAATGTAAGGGGGCATGGGGAACGTGGACTAATGAAAAACAGAGGAATGTTATTTGTAATGCCAGGGATGTCTTTCTGTTTATTCTGGACCCTATTCGGAAATTGGCATCTTTTGAAATTTGTGTGAAATTGGAAAAAATTTGCTAAGATTCTGACCACTGTATGGATAGTTGAAATCGGTAAAAATGGGTGGTTTCTTGTACTCATTCGATTAGAAAAAATGGAGTTCTAGCGAAATGTTATGATTTTTGTCGACAAGTTCAATGGGAATTGGCCGAAAAAATAGGGCTCGATCAGTGGGACGAGGTAAATCGACGATGCGTTAAACATCGTCAAGACCGCTAACTTCGCGGATGAGCATAATTCCGTAAAGTTTTCCATCTATTTCATACTTTTGGTGTCGTTTGATGGAAAAAGATTCTCTATCCTTTTCATAAGATTTTTTTTTTTTTTTTTTTTTAAATTTGGGGGACCTGAGAACAAGTCTCTGAGAGGGCCTGTCGACCCTGAAAGGGTTAAAAACCAACAGAATGAGGTGAGGAGTCCACACACACAACCTGGCTATGGGAAAAGGTAACTGGCCAGCCCTTTGCTCTGAGGTCACCACCACCCCGACTAGAATGCTCTTCTCCAAGGGGATGTTGACAACCAAGCGAATACCTTCACTGGACCATCCTTAATCTACGCAAGAACCATCCCTCACCGGGAGTAGTGATGAAGCCTACAGATCAGCCTTGGTTCGGCTTTTGTTGTAGAGAGGCTGCTACTGCCCAAATACAAGGCTTGGCAAAAGTATAAGAGACATCCTACTACCTATAACAGGTACTTGCACAGGCAAGCCTATAGGCATAAGATGAAGTTCAAAAATTGGCCCCTCAGATACCTACACAGATACCTAACTGTTTCATATGTGTCTTACCTAACAACCTTCGGTATTTTATAAACCATTTTAATATTCACTCTGTCAGACACTGCAACACAATGGTATCTTGGTACAAAACAGAAAACAACTTGGACAACTTCTACTAGTGAGAATGGCTGGATTTGAGAGGGACGTGACCTCCCAACGACTACATTCTTACCTCTAACTAGTGGCCTACAAACTGACCTCCTGGCGTATATAAGGCTCCATCCTGTCACTTCAACTCCAATAATACAATAAGGAAGGAGGAGGTGCATCATCTTCTTAAATCGCTTGACCAAGAAAAAGCTTTGGCCCAGACAAGTGAGCACAAATTGCGAGGGAAATGTGCAGACCAGCTAGCACACCTCTAACTCCATTTTTCAGCACTGCCTAGTACAGTTTTAAATGCCTTCTCTGGGAAAGAGGCAAAATGTAGTTCTGTCACAAAAAGAAGAGAGCAAATGACCAGTGTCACTCCTTTCCTAATCATTGGCAAGATCCTTGAGACAATCTCAAGACAAGTGACAGTTTCTAACTACCACTCACTACTTTTTTTGACCTCAATATGGCTTCAGGAAAGGTTACTCTGCTGCTGGTCTGTTGTTAAGCCTCTCCACTAAATGGCACCAGACACTGGATGAATCCAAAGTCAGCTGTGTGGTAGCACTGGACATTGCTGGTGCTTTCGACTAAGTGTAGCACCAGGGCCTCTTGGTATAACTCCAAGCACTGGAACTGCAGGCTTTACATTATGTCTCTTCAGTGATTACCTTCATGGTAGATCCTAAGGGTAGTTTTAATGGAACAAAAATCAGCAAGACATCCTACTGGGCAAATGTTCCACAGGGAAGTGTGCTTGGGGCCCCTGTTTTTGGATGTCTACTTCAATGACCTTCATCTCATCCCGAATCATATGCATATGCAGAAAAACTGTTTCTCTGACATTACTTATCCAAGAGAAGAAATACCAGCTGCTCTAAGCTACATCAATCACCACTAAGAGCTATATCAGCCTGGGGAAACTGATGGCAGCTAACATTTGCACCTGAGAAAATACAAATGATGGCCTCTAGGCACCATGCTGGTAATGCCGGAGCAGTAATAAGTAATGGGAGAGTGTTGGTACCCCGGGAAAGAAAATTGATATCCTTGGGGTGAAATTTGACTCCAAACTTATCATGAAAAAACCACAGTGTAAATCTTGCAAACAAGGCAGTCAGGAAGCTTTACAGCATTTCGACGTATCTTGCATTTATCAACGGTAGGGTTGCAAAATTCTGTAGAGGCACAAGTATGCTAACACCTTGAGTACTAAAGCACTTTCTTTGGGATGCCTGCCCTCCCATCTCATCTGCAACTGCTTGACAATATATAACAGAGCAAGACACCTCATCTCTTGCCTGGACCCATCCTGGATAGATCTGTCATTTCAGCAGAGCCTTTTGACACTGGGGGGATGTGGGCAGCCCTAATGTTATGTACAAGGTGAACACTGTCAAAGTACCACACTTGGCTCCACTTCGTGGACAGCAAGGAGCAAGCTTCTATACCACAAGACTGGCAAAAAGCAGCATCTTCACTCTGGCTGTACCCTTCTCCAGAACATCACTTCACAGGAGATCATTTATCCCCAGAATGACTCGAGTCTGGAACACATTTGTACAGCATAATGATATCACCGAGATAAAGTCAGTTGATCAAATGAAAATGCTGGCCCCCAGAGGGCCCAACTTTCCTGTTCCCTACTTGCAGTTTTCATAATAATAAAAATGCTTTCAAGTGAATGATGTAGTAACAGCTCTTAGCTTGTCAGTATGGTTAGGAATGCTCAACTTGTAAAGCTGGGGACCTTAACCTAATCTTGTCAAACCCGTGTTAAAAAAAAAAAAAAAAAAAAAAAAGGGGGGGGGGGGGGAAGGAGACAGAGATAGACAGAGCCAGACAAAACACCACCAGACACCTACCAAACCTTTTGGCAGTGGAGCCCAATACAGTATAAAGGGAAGGTAGTCTCTTGTTCAGCACCTTTGAGTGAGTGTCTTGGTCTTGTTCTGTAGCTTGCAATGGAGGGTCATCACCCAGAATCTATTTCCGAGCCTGGCACAATCTGAAAAAGTGATGCTCTCTTACACATCCCACCTTAAATGTCCTACTTCAAAAACATACAAATTCTTGTGTATTACTTTATCTAGTATGCAATATCTAGCTAGTAAAGTGTATATTTGGGCTATTACCTTATGCCTGCTGGCAAAAACCTTTTTACACCAAACATTTGTGTGCTTGTGTAAATGACTTTTACACCCAATTTTTTATGTATGCGGGATTACCAAAACTGTTGTCCAGAGGGCTGAGGAAGGGTTGTTGAGGTGGTTGGGACATGTGGAGAGAATGGAGCGAAACAGAATAACTTAAAGAGTGTATCAGTCTGTAGTGGAAGGAAGGCGGGGTAGGGGTCGGCCTGGGAAAAAGGTTTGGGGAGGGAGGGGTAAAGGGGGTTTTTGTGTGCGAGGGGCTTGGACTTCCAGCAGGCATGCGTGAGCGTGTTTGATAGGAGTGAATGGAGACAAATGGTTTTTAATACTTGACGTGCTGTTGGAGTGTGAGCAAAGTAACATTTATGAAGGGATTCGGGAAACCGGCAGACCGGACTTGAGTCCTGGAGATGGGAAGTACAGTGCCTGCACTCTGAAGGAGGGGTGTTAATGTTGCAGTTTAAAAACTGTAGTGTAAAGCACCCTTCTGGCAAGACAGTGATGGAGTGAATGATGGTGAAAAGTTTTTCTTTTCGGGCCACCCTGCCTTGGTGGGAATCGGCCAGTGTGATAATAAAAAAATAAAATAAAGTAAATTAAATACAAAAAAATTTATAGCACAACAGGCCTTTAATGGAAGATTCTATTCTAAGGAGAGCTCTTTAGCACCAGTCCTTAACCCTTTGACTGTTTTCGACGTATAAATACGTCTTACGAACCAATGTTTCTGACGTATATATACTCAATAATTCTAGCGGCTTCAAATCAATGGGAGAAAGCTGGTAGGCCCACATGTGAGAGAATGCATTGCATTTATCTACATTTTAACCCTTTGAGGGTCCGTCCCGTAGATCTACGGCTTTACGTTCAGGGTCCAAACCGTAGATCTACGTCATGAGCTCAGCTCACTCTGATAAACGTATGGTACATTTGGGCCTAGATATGAGAGAATACATCTATGTGGTATGTGTGCACCACATAAAACAGATCCTGCAGCACACTGTGTATAATGAGAGAAAAAACTGAAATCATGATTTTTCGATTAAAACAGCGACTTTGCAGTGTTTTCTCGTATGTTTTTTTAGTTGTATTGCGATTTCTTGGTCTCATTTGATAGAATGGAAGGCATATTACAGAAATAAGAGATGATTTTGACTGGTTTTAGCACTGGAAATGGCATGAAACTGAGCTCAAAGTAGCGGAAATATTAATTTTTTGCCGATATTAAAGAGTAAACAAACGACCTCACACGTCTAATACACGCCAGCTGGTGGTCTAATATGCATTCACAAATATGGTGATGATATTTATACAATTATTACAATTTTGGGCATAAAGTAAATCTTCAAATTTTTGGTGTGTAATAAAAATTCATTATGTGAATAAAAAATAAAAAGGGAATTTATTTGTAAAGCCTCAAAACCTAACTAATGAACAGAGGAAATGTTAGTTTAGTTCCGGGAATACCTACATTGTTTATTCTTTACCCTTTTTTTAAAAATTGGAATATTTTGAACTTTGTGTTAAATTGGCCAAATTAACAATTTCCGATCACTTTAATTTGTCGTTGAAACAGTTGGACTTGGCGATTTCTTGTGCTCAATCGATAGAATAGAAGTAATACTAGTGAAATAGGTAAGAATTTGGTTGACTGGAATAATGTAATTGGCCTAAAATGGGAGTCAAAGTCGGCAAAATCGCCGATTCTAAAAAATCGTGACACATCAAAATTCGCGAGGGGCATAATTTCGTCATTTCCCTCAAAATTTCGTACTTTTTGTTTTATTCCCTTTCCCAAAAAGATTCTCTACCATTTTATAATAAAAATAATTTTTTTTTTTTTTTAAATTCTTTGGACACTGGTGCACCAATTCAGATTTGGGCCTTGGACCCTGAAGGGGTTAAGGGAATAATGGAATGGGAATGCATCCAGGAGGAAACTGGTGGTGAGGGGGCTAGCAGTATACACCAAGAGATGCTAAGTTTAACATAAACACAAAGGAGGTCCAAAAAGGGGATGGGAGGGAGAAATATCCAGCCTGCTTTGGGATAATGGCGAGCCATTCAGAGTGAAAATGAAAAAAAGTCACAAAAAGTGAATTGCAAACTGGTAGAAACACAGCAGCTGGAAGGACATAGGGAAATACTGGTTTCAACAGAGCTTAGATGCGTGAACAGTCTTCCCAGTAGGGTTTACAGAGGCGAGGGACCTTGGGTAGCTTTAAGAAGAGATTGGACAAAAATATGAGTGGGAGGGCTGGGTTTGATTGGTGTCATTGGGTATGGGAGTTATTTCTTGGTAGCTTTTGGTAGAGGTCGTTTTGATAAGGACCTGCCTCGCATGGGCCAGTAGGCCTTCTGCAGTGTTCCTCCAGTCTTATGTTCTTATGTTCTTAAAAGGTCTATAAGATAAAACATGGATATAAATTAGATTGTCTTACAAGTTTTTTTAAAACCAAATAAATCAAATGTATCATTCCCCCCCCAAAAAATTTATAGGGTATTTACAAAATCTTTAATAGTGGTGAGTTTTAAAAAATTTTTCATATAATGGTTCTTGGGAACAAATATGGCTCAACCCAAACAAAATATAAACCCCCAAACGAAACTTAAAACCAGAGATGAGATATTTTGACCTAAGTTCAACATCTTCAAATTAAAGTTTTAAAAAGTTAATGACACACAGTATCATGCATAATAATCACACACTAACTCTCTGATAAGAGCATTCAAAAGTTATTATAATGTTCACTTAAGACAGCATATGAATAATAAATATAGAAGTACAATGAATAATGATACAATCACTGTCACTGCAAGAAAAACATAACTCATTTGAAGCAGTCACCTGATGGAAGGGAAACATCAAAGAGAACTATTTGAGGAAGGCATACAGCCTTAAGTTAGAAGGTGAGACAGGAGCAGCACACCTTTAAGGTGCTGCTGCTACACACACTACACTCCACACTGATGCCATCACTCCCCATTTGGAGAAATATCACCAATTCTATTACAGCAGTTAAAAGTAACAAAATATTGATCAATAATATTAACAGCAAAACAAATTTAAAAGTGAGCTGTGATGTGGAATTATCACAAACATATTGGCATAGTTAATAAACAAGTGCAACTACATGTATATAGAAGAGACAGTTGGACAATGTCAGACATACCATGCAACACAGCAAATGTGTAAAGCAGTATGAGAAGAACAATTCTAGAATATTTTTAAACAAATAAAATAACCAAAGAAAATGTAGGCCTAATAACTATGCAAATAAAAAAAATATGTAAAATACACGAGTAATAAGTGGGAAAGAAGAGAGAAAAGTAAGGTGTTTCTTGTTTGAGTGAGAGTAACAGTGGTCTGTGAATCATCATGCTGGATTGCATAAGAGTAGTAAATCACTGGTTATGATGTGCCAGATGATGAGTCCACGGCCACACGAGTTTCGGTGCTCACAGTGAAGGCCAAGAACAGATTCTCTGATACAAGTGGGCCGGGCTACTTCTGTAAAGTGAAACATAGCAAATTTTTTTCAAATGCGTATAAAAGCTGATGCATGTTTAGACTATAATATATTAAGTGAGCAATAGAGCTAGGCCTAAAAAATCATATACAGCACACACACATTATTTACCTTAAAATATTTTCATTCTTAGCTTACAGTGGCATATATATTTTAGTAGTAGGTCTGAATAAATGAAAAATGGGTATAATTAATCCTTTGAGGGTCCATCCCGTAGTTCTACGGCTTTGAAGTAGGGTCCAAGGTGTAGTACTATGTTATGAGCTCGGCTCATTTAGATAAGCTTTGAGCGGTAAATGTGGGCCTAGAAATGAGAGAATGCATCTATGTGGTAAGTGTACATCATATTAAACAAATCCTGCAGCCCACAGTGCATAATGAGAAAAAAAACTGACCGTGTTTTTGGATTAGCCCTTTCACTATCGGTCCCGTAATATTATGGCTTACAAGCCAGTGTCGGTCTCAAAATATTATGCCAAAATTCTAGCGGCTTCAAATTGTGCAGGAGAAAGCTGGTAGGCCTACATATGAGAGAATGGGCCTGAGTGGTCAGTGTGTGCAGCACAAAAAAAAATCCTGCAGCACGTAGTGCATAATGAGAAAAATTAACCCCAAAACCATGTGTTTGGTTTAAATCACTGAATTTGTGGTGTATTTTCATATGGAACATATGGTTCTATTCTCGTTTTCTTGGTCTCCTTTGATAGAAAATATGTATTACAAAAATAAAGATGATTTTGAATGGTTTACAGATTAAAATACCTTGAAATTTAGCTCAAAGTAAAGGAAATGTTTGATTTTTGCCCAAAGTTTGAGTAAATAAATCACGTCACACATCTAATACACGTCTAATGTACTTCACAAATGCACTGATGTTATTTATAAACCCTTTATACAATAATGCAGTAGTCTGCATAACAGTAAATCTTCAATTTTTTGTTTTAAATAAAAATTCAAAATGGAAAGCAAGCATAATAGTATATGAGGGGCCTAGAGACATGACTAATGAACAAGAAAATTTTATTTTAGTGCTAGGAATGTTTTGCACTGTTAATTCTGGACCCTATTATGAAACTGGCCTTACTTGAGTTGTGTATGAAACTAGCCAAATTACCAATTCTGATCACTTTATTTGGTAGTTGAAATTGGTAATGAACACTTCTTGTACTCAATCAATAAGACAAATGGAGTTCTAGCAAAATAGCTAATGAGTTTAGTCAACTGGAACAATGGAGCTGGCTGAAAATAAGGCTCAAAGTGGGCAAAATTGCCAATCCATAAATACTGCCGAGACCCTTAACTTCGCAAGAGCATAATTTTCCCTAAGTTTTCCATCAAATTTCGTACTTTTGGTGTCATTACCATTTGGAAAAAAGATTCTCTATCATTTCATAAGAAAAAATAATTTTTATTTTCTTTAAAATTCTTCGACACTGAGAGTAAGTTTGTGTGCAGAGGTCTCGACAGTGAAAGGGTTAAAACAGAGGCTTTATGGTGTATTTTGTAGTTTTTATAATTGTATTCACAGTGTCTTGGTTTCATTTGATAGAATGGAAGATATGTTGAAGAAATAGAGATGATTTTGATTGGTTTTAGTACTGAAAATAGCTTGAAATTGAGCTCAAAGTAGCAGAAATATTCGATTTTTTGTCGATGTTCAAGAGTAAAAAAATCACATCACACGTCCAATACACGCCAGCTGGTGGGTCTAATGTGTGTTCACAAATGCATTGATATTATTTATACAGTAGGGCCCCATTTATATGGCAGGTTAGGTTCCAGGATACTGCTGGAAAGCATATGCCAGATAACAAGTATACACTAAACATTTATTAAGTTAGCAATAGAACTAGGCATTAAAAACAATAAAATGTAAAATAAACACACAGTACACCCATGACTTACCTTAAAATATTTGTAGTCTTAACCCTTTGAAGGTCGAGAACCTAGATTCTGAACTCCCACTCAGGGGGGTCGAAAAATGACCCCCCCCTCAAAAAAATTTCTTATGAAATGATAGAGAATTTTTCCAGATTGTAATGACAACAAAAGTACGAAATTTGATGGAAAACTTACGGAATTACCCTCTCACAAAGTGGTCTCGATGATATATATGCATCGGCGATTTCGCCCACTTGAGCCCTATTTTTGGCTAATTCCATTGTTTCTGTCGACCAAATTCATAGCTATTTTGCTAGAACTCCATTTGTTCTATCGAACGAGTACAAGAAACCGCCCATTTACCGGTTTCAACTACCCAATAAAGTGGTCAGAAATTGGCAATTTGGTCAATTTCACAAATTTCAAAACATGCTAATTTCAAAATAGTCCAGAATAAACAAGACAGACATTCCTGGTACTAAAATAGCATTTCCTCTGTTCATTAGTCATGTCTCCAGGCCCCTCTTATATTACTCTTGCTTTCCATTTTGAATTTTTTTTCTCATAAAAAAATAGAAGATTTACTGTTATGCAGACTACTGCATTATTGAAAAAATGGTAAAATATAATATTAGGACACTTGTAAAAAATATTAGACTCGCCAGTTGACGTATATTGGACACGTGGTGTGATTTGTTTACTCTTGAACATCAGCAAAAATTGAACATTTCTGCTAGTTTGAGCTCAATTTCAAGGTACTGTTCATTGTGAAACCAATCAAAATCAAATCTATTTCTGTAATATATCCTTCATTCTATCACGCGAGACCAAGAAAACAAGGATACATCCATAAGTACCATACAAAAATACACTGCAAAGTTGCTGTTTTAAACAAAAACATGGTTAACCGTTTTCTTTTCCTCATTAGCACTGTGCTGCAGGATTTTTTTATACTGCACACACTGACCATGCAGACCCATTCTTTCATATGTAGGCCTAACCAGCTTTCTTCCACCAGATTAAAGGCACTAGAATTTTGGCAATAAGTACGTGACCGACCCTGTTAAAACGTACTACATGTACGTGACCAACCCTCAAAGGGTTAATGTGGCGAGAGTGAGTTTTATTTGTAGGAAGTCAGGTTTGGAAGTATGGCAGCAAGCCAGGCAGAACTCCCGCCCCACCTCCACCCAACGTAATGTAAATGAACCAGGCGAACACATCTGTTTTCGTCACTTTACACATGTGTACAAGTTTTCTCCACGTTGATACAGTAGAATAAATAAAGAGAAACACTCCCATTCTCACTCTACCAAACACCATTTTAGAAGAAATGACGCTCTGAGTGAAGGCATACAAAGTAATGATTTCTAGTTCCCCCAGTAATACACCTACCATCCGACTTATGACAGAGTTCGGTTCCGAGAAACCGGTCGTAAGTCAAATGGTCGTAAGTCGAACTTTACTACTGAATATCAACAAAACATTTTTGTAGACTTTATTTTATTGTTTTATTTGGTATTTCAGTTTTACTTTATTTTTTATTTTTTTTGTACATATTTTATACTGGGGGTTTGGGAAAAACACTGTGTACAAACAAATGTTGTTTATTTCCCAGAATTTGGCATAAAAAACGGTCGTAGTCGACAGGTTAAGCCCGGATGGTAGGTGTATATATTTGTACTACACATTCTCTCATGTTGGACTACAAGTTGCCTGCTACCCACTCAATTTATTTTAATTTATTCTACTATGGGAAGTATTATCATGTTATATGTATAGCGTGTTTATTATATAATTTGAAAAAATATCAAGATGGATAATGGAAATGTCTACTTTAAATGAATACAGGGGACCCCGGTTACGATATTATTTCATTCCAGGATTTATTTCAGGTGCCAGTACTGAGCAAATATTTCCCATAAGGAATATTTGAATTAGATTAGTCCATTTCGACCCCAAACTACACTACAAACGCACTTACATAAATACTTACATAATTTCGCATTGGGGTGATAAAAGCGGGGTCCAAATTTGTAAGACTTAATGCGCCCAAGGATTGGGGTATTATAACATGGCATTCAAGAGCAGAGAGAGACTTAGTGTTTTAAGTGTCCCTAACCCAGCACAGTGTGTACGTATACATGGACCCTCGGCTAACGATATTAAACTCCTCCTGAAAGTCATCATTAGACAAATTATCGTTAGCCAATTAATTATTCCCCCATAAGAAATAGTGGAAATCCAATTAATCTGTTCCAGACAGCCAAAAGTATTAAAAAAAAAAATTTTTTTCCATGAAATATACATTTCCCTACAAAGAAAACCAATGAGACGTGCACAATAACTATATAAATAAATGTTAAAATGACACTTGCCTTTACTGAGGAGTATTGATGAGTGATGAGACACTGTTTTTTCTTGAACACTCTGGGATTTTCAGAGTGATACATGAGTAAAGGCTTCACTTTGCAATCCTCACTAGCATTACAACAAAACAAGAAAGTTAGCCTGTCTTTCATAGGCTTGTAATCCTGGGAGTGCCTTTTTCTCCTGAGTAATGTAGGTCCTGTTTGGCATTTTCTTCCAGAACAGGCTTGTTTTGTCACAAATGAACACTTGTTGAGGTTGGAATTTTTCAGCTTTGCCATGTCTTATCACACTGTGTATGCCACTACGATTCTTAAATCTCTCAAACCAACCTTTGCTGGCCTTAAATTCACCAATATGAGCACTAGTTCCAGGCATTTTTTCCTGTTCACCTGGGTGTTAGTCGACTGGTGTGGGTCGCAATCCTGGGGCACAAGAAATAAGTTAGTCCTCGATGACTCACTGACTTTCTTGGGTTATCCTGGGTGGCTAACCCTCTAGGGTTAATTGTTTTCTCTCGGTAATTGTTTCTCGTTAAGCCACACCAACAACAGTCTCTCCATATCTTCGAATAGTATAACTGACAGTGGTGGCAGCAGCAGCTGACCGTGGTACGATAGTATTCGATAGTACAGTGGAGCCCCCGGTATTCGATGCATTTTAACGCAAAAATTTTGCCTCGTATCCGATTGAAAACCCGGTATTCGATACGATTCCGTACAAGACATGTCCACATAGTGGCCTGAATTGCCCCTGTGTGCCAGTGTTTACAAGCCAGCCAGTGTGCTCGCATCTAAGGATACATTCGGTACATTCCATATTATCACTGTTTTTGGTGCTAGTTTTCTGCAAAATAAGTCACCATGGGCCCCAAGAAAGCTTCTAGTGCCAACCCCTGTGGTAAAAAGGGTGAGAATTAGTATGGAAATTAAGAGAGATTTTGAAGGGTTTGGGGCTAACCCTGAGAAGCCTATGCCAGTTGTAGAATCCATTGTGCCTACCTCAAAAATTAAGGAAATGTGTGCACAGTGGGTTGAACTGCAAACCTTTATGATGAAAATCACCCTAACACAGCTAATTGCAAGTCGTGCTGGTGACTATTACAATGACAATGTTGTGGCCCATTTTAGACAAATCGTAAAGGAACGGGAGGTACAGAGCTCTATGGACAGATTTGTTGTGCGACAGAGGTCCAGTGACTCTCAAGCTGGTCCTAGTGGCATTAAAAGAAGAAGGGAAGTAACCTGGAAATTGACTTGCTACCTCAAGTCCTAACGGAAGGGGATTCCCCTTCTAAACACTAACACCTTCCACACTCTTTCTTCCCTCCTCCCATCCCATCCAAGTCAACACCAGATCTTCAATTAAAGGAATTGTCAATTATTCTATTGTTATTATTCTATTGCTATTGTTGTTACTAGTAAGGAAAACATCAACAGGACAACAATATACTATCTCAAACAAACATGATTTCTCTACCATTCCTTTGAAAAGCGGACATTGTTCTGTAACAGAATTAGATAAGTGCCCCTAATACATATATACGTGTGATGCATATAGTGTATGTTGCTATTATATTGTGCATTATTATTTTTATTATTTTTTCATAACTAGCTAATGCTAACTACCTCCAATACTTTAATACTTCCTTTCTTACTGCTATAAATTTGCTCATATATTGTGTTACAAAAGTCAAATCTTACTTCCAAATTACATAATTATTCATTGTTCTTAACCTGTCCATTTAATTTATGTTTACCACTACATGTTTTTTAGTCACTTTTTATTGTGTGGTGCAATTAGTGTAATTCCAATTACGTTTTTTTTTGCAAATACCAAAACTATCTTTTGCTAGCTAGTACCTACTACCTCATTTTTTTACTTTTTTTATTGTGCAATAAACCGCTCAAACATTATTTAATATTACAAATCAGATCTACTCCTAAACCAAAATATTTCAGTAGTGGACTATCTGTCCCATTTAACTTTGTTTTACCATTACTTAATTTTTAGTCCCCCTTACATATTTTTTCCTTTATTTTAGCCTTTAATTACTAACCTTAGTTCCATCTATTCACAATTGTTAAAATACTCAAGGAGCTATTCTCAGGTGCTGAAGTGTAATAAGTTCACTATTTTGCACCATTATATTCCCCAAAGCTCATTTATTTGAATTACCACTTTATTGTTCACCACAACTTATATTAGTCCTTTTCCTTTTATATTATAATTTTATATTATAATTCTAACTTTAAAGAATTACCTTTAAGTACTACTACTATCATATTCCCAAGCTTCCATTAATTGATCACACTTTAATTTGTTCACCACAAATTAATTTTATCCCTTTATGTTGCTCCCTTATTTTATGCTTTAAAAAAACTCCCTTAGCTCATTATTTTTTACATTTGTTAAATAATTCAGGTGCTATTTGATTTAGCTTTAAATATTTTACTTGTTTTATTACTTAATTCTTAAGCTATGATTCACTCCAAATCCTATGCTTCAAACCTCTTATTTAATACTTAAATGAGTCAAACAGTTACTGTAATTACTACACACAGCAGAACAATCAAAAGCACTTCTCAGAGCCAACAAAAACAACTGTCTTTAACTACAATATCAGATCTTTAAGCAAGCCATTACATGACCTCATCTCATAGCATTATCTAAATTCCTTACATGCCAATATGTCCATCAATACACTAACTGAAACCTGGCTAAAGCACTGAACTACAGATGCTATGCACATTCCTGGTTACCACAGCCATACACAAATGTAGGCCCAGACCAAAAGGGGGGGCACATCTATATACACTCAGACCAACTAGAATGTATCACTAATACTTGCACAAGGGATGAACATGGGGATATATAATAGCTAAATTCAAATCCAAATACTTACAAATACCTCTCACATTGATAAACTATCTACAGAGTTCCACATCAAACATTAGCCAATTTAGTCAAAACCTAGGAGTATGATAACTGATGCACGCATGAACAAGATTCACTTACTACCTCAAAGTGACTTCAATATAAATATCTCCTGCAAGAACCAGGACCCACACGTTACTGAATTCACAAAACCAATGAGTAACTGCATGTTGCTACCAACAGTAACAAAACCTACAAGAGCTACGGAGACTAGTGTTTCCCTTACTTGACCACATCGGACCAACACACCCTATCCCCTTTTTAAAATCAGGCATAATTACAATAATACCACATGACCATACCCCTACTTCTCTCATAACTCTTGGTAAATTACCCCAAGACACTACTAAAGTCACCTTCAGACTTCACATGAGGCAGCCATTAATAACTTCCACAACAGCAGTAACAAACATGACTGGCACACTGAGCTAGAAATCTATAACAGATATTGACGAATGTTTGAATAATTTTCTAAAAAAGACCCAATACCTCTATAACAAGCACTGCCCTAAAAAAACTAAACATGATGACAGCCAGGAACTGTTCAGTCCTCTTACTAACACCAAGCATTCTCAAATCCATAAATACAAAACAACACCGATATGAAAAACAGTACAGAATGGTCACATAACCAGAGACCCAACAAAACCATACTCGTCAATCCTAACCACCTGATAAAAGGGCAAAAAAAATTGTATTATGAAACAGATTATCCAAATTACAATGTGATATAAAAAAGACCTGAAATCCCTATCAGAAATTCTGGAACAAAAAAGATAATCTCGAAATAGCGAATAAAATTACAAAATCCAGAGAACCCCAACTCCCAAAGTTCCACCAACAGAAACAAGCAAACAGACTCAATGATTCCTTCTCCATATAGGACAAAACCTTGCCAATAAAATCCAAGCTCAGATACCCCACCAAATGATACCTCACTGGCAACTACACCGAACACACTGTTCCTACCCGACTACCCATACAAAGTCTCCCTATTATCAATGCACTAAAAAACATGCAGGAGATTTAAATACTCTTACCATCCTTTATATACAAAAAAGTGTCACAAGTGCTATCACCAATCACTGCAACACTCTTTAACAATCCATTGAATCCTTCGCCACCTTCCCTACAGTTCTCAAAATAGCAAGGGTCACCCCGAACCATAAGGGAGGAGACAAACAGAGTTTGATTAAACATAGGCCACTATCCAATTTAACACCCTCTCTCAAAAATGCTTTTCGAAAAATTAATTCATAAACGAATCTAACTCCTAACCTCATCTCCCAAAAACATACTCAACCCCTGCCAATTTGGATTCAGCCTAATAAAATCTATAATGCTAATAACACAAGCTAGAATCATAAACACCTGCAATAGAGAAAAAAAAGTCCCACTGAGATCCTTCATAGACTTACGTAAAGCTTTTGATACAGTTGACCCATGACTTGCTCCACGTAAAATTGTCACACATGGTATAAGAGGGCACTCCCCTCAACTATGCCTCAATCATACCTCATCAAAGAAGCCAATATGTGTACGCAAATGGGGCAAGCTCTTCCGCCCAACCAATTACAGTTGGTGTCCCACAGGGAAAGTGTCCTTGGCCCTCTTCTCTTTCTTCCTCCTATAACCATAAATGACCTAACCCAAATGCATCACAATTACTCAAACCCACGACTATTTGCAGATGACACTACTTATACGTCTTCTCTCACCCGAGCCCAGTCACGCTAGCCAATACTGTAAATACCGAATTACAGAAAATATCTACCAGGTGAGGACTAACAACTACACTAAAAACCCCATTGACAAAACCTACTTCCATTCAGCTTGGTAACAAGAGCTACAGATTCCCTCCTTAACATAATGAAAACGTATCACCTATCACAGAGCTAACAGAGGGAAAATTCTTAGGAATCCACCTTGAATAATAGACTCAAATTTCATACACAATACAACAAATCTCAAGAAAATTTCCAAGACAGTAGGCATTAACTATCGAAGATTAACGTACTATGCTCCACAGTCAGCCCTCCTGGCCCTTTATCTCACTCTTTTTACCCCTATCTCACCTTGGAATTGTGCATGGGGCTCAACAACAATTAACCATCTCAGACCACTAATTACCCAACAAAAGGCTGCAGTGTAGAATAATACAAATTCTCACTACAGGCAGCACACTCCAGCAATATCAAAACACTCAACCTACTCACCATACAGAAACATCTCATACATTTATTATTGCAACCTATTACATACATAAACACTTAACTCTGATATTAACCCTCCACTCAAACATCTCCTTGCAACCTCAACAGAACACATGACGCATAACACAAGGCAACAGATCATTCTTTGATGTTCCTTCCTCGTTGTCATCTCACGCTATGCAAAAACTCAATGCACATAAAAGGCCCTAAAATCTGGAATTCATTAACCTTAAATATAAAAGAAACACTACTGTTTATAAATTAAGTCTCTTCTCAAAGATCACTTACTCAACTCCAAAACCAAATAAAATACTGAATAACTGGAACATTATAAATTGTATATCTTAAATGTCTCTCACAATTATTCACATAAATTTAAACCTAAAACCCCAATCTAACAGAATAACTCCATTCGACGATGTACAGCAAAGCAATGCAACATATGACCTGTCCCTTTGTAATACTCATTTGTGCTTTATAGTTATCGGTCTACCAATAATGTCTTATCAATGATTTCACATTCTTAGTTAATCCTATAGTTAATTTTATTAAGGCCAGCCGTAATGCTATGCATATAAGTGGCTTTGGCATGCTGCGCTTACCTGTAGTTTTTGTACCTCTGTATGTATGTGCTCAAATTACTTAATAAATAAATAAATAAAAAAATATCTATTGCATTAAACTTAATATTTCATGTGGTAAAATATTTTTTTTCATACTTTTGGGGCGTCTAGCCGGATTAATTTGATTTCCATTATTTCTTATGGGAAAAATTGATTCGCTTTTCGATATTTTCGGTATTTTTCGATGAGCTCCGGAATGGATTAAAATCGAATACTGGGGGGTCCAATTCTGAAATTTCTCACCATTTTTACCAAACAGGTTGGCACTAGAAGCTTTCTTTGGGCCCATGGTGGCTTATTTAGCAGTTACAAGCACTATAAACAATGGAATAATACAAAATGTATCGAATGTATGCATGAAACTCTTAACTGGCCACCCTGGCTTGTAAACAATTTGGATGGCGGGCACTGAGGCGCTCAGGCTGGACAGGTTCGGAGACAAATCAAGTGGGCGAGTTTTCATGTTTAGCCAGGCCAAAATTTTTATGCTCAAACGCTTCGTTGGGCGGATTTAACCTTATGGGATGCATTTGTTAGCCGAGGATCTACAGTATTTAGGCACAGGTACACATAAGTATAATTATCAGAGTACATAAAAATATGCAATAACTTTAAAACACTTGAAATTTGGAAAGTTTCTAGACATAATAGAGAGATGTGCTCATGGAGAATGCAAACAAACCGGGTGGGGGCACACCATATTAGAAAGACCGGGAGCCATATAGCAAGTTTTGGTCATAATTTCAAATCACCAGATTAGCAGAACGCCGAAAGGTAAAACGCCACAAAGCAGGGCCCTACTGTACAATCATTACAATACTGCATAACAGTAAATCTTGTATTTGTTTGGGTGTGGAAATAAAAATTCTTCAATGTGAAATAAAAAATCAAAATGGAATTTATCTGTTAAGCCTGGGAATGTAACTAATAAACATAGGAAATGCTATTTTAGTGCCAGGAATGTCTGCATTGTTTATTCTGGACCCTATTTTGAAATTGGAATATTTTTAACATTGTGAAATTTACAAAATTACCAATTTCTGATCACTTTATTGGGTACCTGAAATAGTTGACTGGGCAGTTTCTTGTGCTCAATTGATAAAATAGCTGTTTTGCTAGTATTACTTCTAAGAATTTGGTCAACTGGAATAATGTAATTGGCCTAAAATAGGAGTCAAAGTGAGCAAAATCACTGATGCAAAAATATCACTGATGCAGCAAAATTTGCGATAGTGTAATTTTGTCAATTTTCCATCAAATTTTGTACTTTTGGTTTTATTACCTTCAGAAATTGTCTCTACCATTTCAAAAGAAAAAAAAAATTTTTTTTGAAAATTCTTGGACCCCGTGGACAAGTTTTAGATCGGGTCTGGACCCTGAAAGGGTTAAATACCTGCATTAGCAAAATGCTATAAATTAAAACATTGTAAAGCAAAGCTGAGGCCCCTTCCTCAGGAAAATTGCCAAAAATCGAATATTTCTGGCAATTTGAGGTGTATTTCCAATCTGAAACAGACCAAAATCATCTCTAATTTGCTAGCATGTCTTCCATTCTATCAAATGATACCAAAAGTAACTAGGAAAACTATAAAAACCACCTGAGAAAATGCCTCGAAGTACATTGCTTAACGATGTACATTGCATCATTAAACATTATGTACAATGTACATAATGCTGAATGATGCAAGATTTGGGTGGGAGATGATAAAAGTTGTGTCATCAGCAAAGAGAATTGGCCTAAGTTGTTGTGATACATTTGGAAGGTTGTTGATGTATAAAAGGAAAAGCAGGGGGCCAAGGATGCTTCCCTGTGGTATGCCAATGTCTGGACATTGATAACGAGATCCTTAACCCTTTGACTGTAGCAACCCCAAATCCTGAGGTGTCTCCTGGCATCACAAAACATATGAAAAAAAATTATTTTTTTTTTATGAAATGACAGAGAATCTTTTCCCGGTGGTAATGACACCAAAAGTATGAAATTTGATGGAAAACTTATGGAATTACACTTTCGCAAAGTTAGCAACCTCGGTGATATTTATGAATATGCGATTTTGCCCACTTCGAGCCCTATTTTCGGCTAATTCCATTGTTCCATCGACCAAACTCTCCATAGCTATTTCTTAAAACTTCATTTGTTTACTATCGACTGAGTACAAGAAACTTCCTCCCATTTTACCAATTTTCAACAACAGTGGTCCCTCAATAATCGTACCATAATCCGTTCCTGAAGTGGGACTACGTAATGTCGAAATGGACGTTTTTTCGAATCAATTTTCCTTTCCCCCATAAGAAATAACTACATCCAATTAATTTGTTTTCCAGAACACCTAGAAGTATCAACAAAAAAATTTTTTTTACCTAAAAGATAGATTTACATGCACAAAGAATGAAACATAAGAACCGTAAGAACGGTGACGTTTACTTAGCTCCAGTGGTGACGAGTACTTAGCTCCAGTGGTGACGAGTACCTAGCTCAGTGGTGACGTGTACTTAGCTCTGTGAAGACCTGTTGCGTGCTCTCTGTGAATCTGAACCAGGAGGCCCTCTCTTTTAGCAACTTTACCAGCAGCTTGAGAGAAGAGCTCAGAGTTGCTCTAAAATGGAGATACGGCGATTAACGGATGAGAACAAGAGGATACGTAGTAATCCTCCTGTTGTAGTCCCCAGGTTAAGAGGGAGCTTGTCATTGGCCAGGCAGCAAGGAACCAAGCTGAAGATCAAGAAAACGGTTGGAAGGCCAGAAACAACAGAAACCAGAAAGACTACCGTGGAAACTTCCAACCATTCTCTGTGCTACCTGACGAATGTGAGTTGTTCTAATCCTACTGGGAATGCCACAACGAGCACCAAAGAACATTGGCAAAATAGTAAAAAACACCCCTAGAACCCCAAGAAGCCATCGAGAACTCTTGACAAATTTACAATGATGTAATGCTCCCTGGCGAATGTGAGTCGATACTGGGCATCACGGGGACGACGCCAAGGAAAAGGTAAAAACATTGTTGTTTTTGGGGATAGCCCGATTAGGTACATGGATAGGGCATTTTGCTGAAGGATAGGGGTGGGAGGAGTGGGGGTTTTTCCCGGGGGTGGGATGAAAGGGTTTATAGCCCTCTGGATGACATATAGAGTAAGGGGGGCAATCCTATTATCTGTCTCAGTGCTGGAGGCAACGATTTGGCAGGGCGTAGGAGTGAGGACCTGATTAGCAGGTATAGGGCGCAATAGGATAATTTGGAGGAAGGGGGAAACCCGTCAATGTGGATTTTGCCAAGGAGGGGAGTTGGGAAATGAATGGTTGTCCAGAGCAAAATTTGGGGTTTAATTGCTGGGTGGACAAATATGTAAGGAAAATTTTGGAAAAAAATTCATTGAAATGGGACCTCTTCTATGGGGAGAAATGTTATGCCAGGGATGGGGTTCATTTTCTAGGTGGGGGTGGGAGCATGGCCAAAGCATGGAGGGAGCTGTTAGGTCTTTAAATAGGAATAGTTAGTGGTATGGGTTTTTTGGGGGGGAAAACTTTGGGGGTCCAGGGTAGTAACAGAGTACTAGGGGGAACTGTAAAAGGCAAAATGAGGTGGTTTGGAAAGCCTGGCACTAATTGACAAGGGCAGTAATATTTTTTTGGAATAACGAAAGGAGCAGGGAAAGGGGAAAGAAGAGGAGGGTCATTTAAAAATTTTTTTACACAAATAGTCGCGTGCTAAAGGGAATAATGGATGATTTAGACAGTTGCTAGTGCAGGTAACTAGATGTATTTGCCATTACTGAGCTGATTTAATTCAAAAATGGGGGACGTCCTCAAATGTCATTTTCAGGGTTTTAAATTGTTCCAAGAAAAACAGAAGTATGGGGGAAGGGGGTGGGTGGCTTTGTATGCCCGAGATCGTTTTGAACTGTTGCAAAAAAAGGGGTATTAAGTCGAATAACACTACAGGTCTGTTTGCATAAATTTTTTCAGAGGGGCATGAAAAATAATTTTGGGGTGTGATATACCCCCCCCCAAATTTAGATGGGAAACCCGGGGAGACACTATGGGGGGAAATTTTTTAGGGCACGGGGGACGTAAGTTAATTTAGGAGATTTTTAATTTTTGTCATTTTGATTGGAATTTCTTGCGGGAAAATTTAGAACAAAAGTTTTTCTTAGAAGTAGTTCAGGATTTTTTTTTTTGAAGCAGTTTGGAAAAAAACCTACAAGGGGTAAAACCTGCTTGACTTGTTCTGGCAAACAATGAATCCCTTGTTTAAAAATTTAGAGTTTCAGAGGAACTGGGGTAGCGACCCAAATCAATTACATTTAGAATTGAATGGAAGTATGTAGTAGGGATAACTCAGTAAAAAGTCCCAGTTTTCGCTTAGCAGTTTCGATGGGGTTTGGAACATTATCTGTTGACGGGGTAAAGAAGAGAGCTTCAAATGCAGTTTTCTGAACACTACATGTGCTCAAAGAAGTTTATCCCCTTTTAAGAAATTTGATCAAATGAAAGAAACCCCAAAAAGGATGAATAATTGGCTGAAATATCTCTAGGGCTAAGAAAGGAATTTAAGGCTATAAAGGGGCGAGGGGGCTCTTATGAATCGTAATTTTAATTAAGAGGGAATTAAAAGGGGATAAAAAAGCTAAAAAGGGGTTATGAATTAAATTTTGGGTAGGGGTTTTTAAAAAATAACCCCCAAAAGTTTTTCCAGGCTTAGAAAAAAAAGTCAGAGATAAGATAGGTCCCTTAAAAAAACTAGGGCATCTTACTGACAAAGAGAATGAAATTGCTCGATTTTAAATAATTATTTTCTCTCGGTTTTTACACAGGAAAACCAAATAATTTCCGGTAATTTAAATTTTTTTAAGGGGCCCAAAAAAAAGATAATTTGTAACATCACATCCTAGTGAAAGGTTGTGAAGCAGATGACCGATGAAGCAAAAAAATCCCCGGGTCCTGAGAGGTTTTTTAAAGGGGTTTTTAAAGGAATGCAAAAGGAAGTTGGAACCTTAATAATTTTTTTTAATTTATCTCTTCAAACAGGTGTAGTGTTGATATGTGGAAGTGGTAATGAATTCCTATTTTAAAACGGGGGACAATTTCGTTACCGCAAATTTCCCCCCAAATAAGCCTGCCTCAATTGTAGGCAAATTACTAGAGTCAATTTTAGCTGAGTTTATAAGAAGCAATCTAGAAAGATAGCTTATTAATGTACTCACAGGATTAAAAAAGGGGGGCGGTTTTGTCTACTAATTTATTAATTTCTTCAGTAAAGCTTTTGAGGCTGTTGACCACGAAAAAGAATTTGATTTATTTTTTAAATTTGTGGGCATTTGATAGATTCCGCCCCAAAAGACTTTTAAAGAAGTAGCATTCAGGGCTTTGGGGGGAAGGGTGCTCTCGGGGATCGAGTCATGGCTCACTGACGGGAAAGCAGAGAGTGTCCATAAAATGGGTTAAATGGGGGGGGCAGTAAAAAGTGGCTTTCCAAGGGTTTCAGTCTTGGGCCCGTTGTTGTTTTTTATATCAATGATCTTTGATGAAGGGAAAACTAGGATAGAGCAAATTCGCCGATGAACGAAAATAGTAGGATAATTGATTATAAAAACTAAGAATGTAGGAACACTGCAGAAGGCCACTGGCCCATAGAGGCAGGTCCTTATCAAAAAAGACATACCTAAAGCTACTCGAGAAATAAACTCCCGTACCCCCTTTAACCAATCAAAACCCCAAGCCCCCCCATCATATATTGCCAGTCTCTTTTTAAAACTACCCAAGGGCCCAGCCTTACACCCCACTGGGAAGCTGTTCCCGCATTACAACTTGTTAGAAAAACCCTACTTACCTATTCCCTTTTTAATCAAATTTATCCAATTAAAACCATTTTTCCCCGGTTCTTACTGGTTCGACACCCCCAGTCTTTTTTAAGTCCCCTTGTTTTTTGCCGTCACCACTTATAACTTCAAGTATCTCCTTATTCTAGCCTCTCCAGAGAGTGGGGATTTAGGCTTTAAGTCTATTTCTACGGGGGTTCCCCTTTCACATAAATCATTTTAGTCTTCTTTCTGTATGTTCTCTAAAGAGTCTAGCCATCCCGTAGTAAGGGGACCAAAATGAGCAGCAAATCTAAATGGGCCTCACTAGTGATGTATAAGCTGTAAAATAACTTTTGGACTTTGTTTTTTATATTTTGAATAAATCAAAAAAAAAATAATTTTGTTGGCCTTGTTTCGCACACTAGGCATGTGTCTTGGCTTTAGATTTCTGCTTTCCATGACTCCCAAGTCTTTTTCACCAATTTTGTTGACCCAAACTTATTCACCTAGATTATAGCTTCGGGGGTATTTTTTATTATCAAAGGGGAAGTACCTTTCACTTTCCAATTAAAAATTCTCTCCTTTTTTCAGACCAAGACATTAATTTTTTTCAAATGTCCTGGGGGTTCATTTTATCCCCCCAAGTGAATTATACGGCCTATCTTTGTATATCAGCAAATTACTCATGTCACTAGTAATCCCTTCATCAAGATATTTTAAAGTAAATTATGAAAAGAGAGGGGCCCAAAACTGATCCTTGTGGGGAAGCCACTAGTGACTAAACCCCATTTA